>MU277671.1:132807-642792 GCA_022385805.1 Pilatotrama ljubarskyi
TTACTGGCACATAGGGAGGACATGGGCATTCGGGCTTAGTTAGCCTGGCAGGCGGGGTAAGTCTGCCAAGCTAACGTGATCAATTAATCGTGATGTCTAGGTGGCCTGTCGCAAGACCATCCCGGCATGCAGCCTTCTGACCGCAGTGTCCAGCCACTGTCCTGCACGCCATTAATTCCACAGGGCAGCCTGTCGTATCTACAGTCCGAGTCGTCGAATGTCCCGTCCTTGTTTTGTGAATACCTCCCACCACTCAATGCAGTGCCTCGGACCCAGATCTTTGTCACCGTGCCCAACAGTCGCACTTCATCATCCATCACACTCCGTCCGTCAGGCCACCACCGGGGCGGCGCCCGCTCGCATGCTCGGAAACCAATCGCGAGGCATACATGTACAGAAAACGCGGAGAAATGGCCGGGTGTGCAGAAATACAGAATGGGACCTGCCCGGCTAGGTCCCGGGATCCCCTCCCGTGGGTCAACATCACGCTTCTCGTCTCTACCCCTCGTATCGATATGCGACCATGGCCTCGATCCGATGCACATCTGTGCTAAAACTCCGAAGCTTGACTTGTTGGCTCTTCGAAGCCTCGATCGCGAGCGGATCCGTATCCACCCACTCGTTCGCGGGGATGTCCGCCGACTCTGACGTGTACGCCAAGATGTTGAACACCGTCGGCTCGTCGATCACAGGCAAGAACGTCACCGTTGAGACGATCTGCTTCAGGATTGCCCGGATTTCAGCCTGGATCTCGGCCTCCGGTTTCGCAGGTGCCCTGTGGGGACGGATGGTGAGCGCGTTTGCAGCACATCACCGCAATCGAGGGCGTACGGCTGTGAGCCCTCAGTTGTTGGCTGTTCGACGAGATTGATGTCAAAGACCCAGCGCTCGAGTGGCATCCGTGAGTCTTTGGAGATGATCGCGAGTACGAGCTGCGTCACTGAGCCCGTGAGGAGCCATTCTACAAGGGAGGGCTGTGTCAATGTCGGCGCGCAGACATCCTAGTTACTCACGGTTGACTTGCTTCAGGATCCTACGCGTAAGTCTGATGAGAGATGGGATCCCGTAGTCATTGGAGATGCGAACTCACTTGTCCAGATAATTCTCGAGCGCAAGATCCTGCGTAACGAGCACGGTCTGGCCATATTTCTTCACCATATGGAAGTCGTCAGCCGGATATACCCCACGCTGGAAAAGGATTCTACGCGTAGACTGTGAACGTCCGGACAGCGAGAACCACTCAAAGAGCGTACGTGTTAGCCGCATATTTGAAGAACTCGGTCACGAGATTGGTCGAGCCTTTGAGAGTGATTGCTTGACGGGTGGGGGCCTGCTTCGTAGGAGCCATGGTCGTTCGTTTCTCGGTCGTTGGTGTTGTGAGTGTTGGTGGTGAGGAAGCGTGTTGGCGGTGGCAGACGATCGAGTGGCAGACGAACAAACGCGGTTCGCGTCCTCGCGTGTTCGCTTCTCGCGTATGTCACACGCACGTGCGCGCGTCAAGCGTCTCAAGACCATGCAATGGCAATGGTTGCAAGTCTGGGGCATATGCAAAAAGCTGCCGGAATGTTCACTTCAAATATATGTACATTATACACAACCCACACCCATTGACACAGAGTCGAATGGAGAAATGTGGATGATCTCAAAGAGAGCAGCCAAGATATCAGGATTCGATATGCGCAGCGAGAAATCACCACAAACCCAGGGAAAGAGAAGAGAAGGCATGGAGTCAATCGCATATGGGGACATGGCAATCGGAAACAGTGAGATATAGCGGCATAGTTCGCAGGCGCAGAGGTGGGGCATAGAGCGCATGTCACTTCAGAAAGACGCTCCTCCTCGGCAGAACCGGGGCAGGTCCGACTTGCAGAGGACTTTCATCCAATCCGAATCGCGTCAAATACGGGGCAAGGTTTGAAGGCCGAGCAGGCGACTCCACGTCGGAGGAGCCGCAGTCCATGTCCGAGAACGTCCCTTCCGCAGTCAGCATCGTCTCCAGCATCGTCTCGTCCTCCAATTCCGAATTCGAATCCGTACCCGTGTCAGCCGCAGGGATGGCGGCTGCAGCGGGCGTCGGTAGCTTGGAGACAGCAGGCGTCCGACGGGGAATACGAGGTGTCACGAGGGGGTGGCGGAAGATCGTCTCGCGCTCAACGTCCGATCCAGAGTCGACTGTCAGGTCTATGAAGATGGGGGCAGCGTTCCGGGCCATTGGGGAGGCTTGGATCGCAGTCTTGCTGTCAGCCTTGCTTGACGACGCCTTCGAACGTATAAGTGGAGGAGCCAGTGTGGGTTTGGGGGGAACTAATATGTATGGTCAGGGTCTATACGAGTGTCAAAGCGGACACGCGACATACGACTGGGGTGGCCAATTACAGTCATCTTCAGCTTGGGACTGCGGCGCACAGCACGAGCGGCATGAGTGGCCCTGAGCTTCTTCACCGCCCGTTTGATCTGCTGCACCGGAGTCAAGAGAAGCCTCTCTTTCTGAGGTGCAGGAACAAGCTGCCGAGCCTCTGAGTTCCAGTTTATCGAGAATGTCTGCGGGTCACGATAGCCAACCTGGTTCTGATGAGCAGCGCGCGATTTGCCTGATCTGTAGGTGGACTGTGAGCGAAGCATATAGTAGACGTTGCACTACACTCACGTTGCATAGAATGTCTTCACCGTTGCTTGGATAATGGGGGTATATATCTCCTGCACCCACGCATAGAGTGCCTCGAAGCCATAATCCAAGTAGTATGCCCCAATGACAGTCTCAAATAAATCAGCCGTCGCTTTGATCTGGGGCCTCGACTTCGCCGGTGCTGCCGTACCCTCACCGAATGTCTTGCGTGTCAAGGCCCTCAATACCGTGCTGCTCACGGCCATGATGTCCAACTTCTCGGCCAGCATGGCGAACGTCATATTGGAATGCAAAGCCGCCCTCACGCACTGTCCCGATCACGCACATGACACCACATCGTTCATCGTATGAGAGTTGGACACTCACCGTATACAGGTGCGGAGTGCCATGGGGGAACTGCGCATAGAGCTGACGCCCAATTGTGGCGTACATGAGGGCATCACCCAGGAACTCGAGTCGCTCGTTCTCTGCGTGAGCTTGAGGAGTGAAGGTGAGAATCCTCATCCATGTCTGGTCTGAGAGAGGAGGGAGAGCGGCATCGAAGTCGGGTCGGCTTATGGCCTCGCGAATCGACTGCTGGAGGACGGAGTGGGACACCATGGTGGGGAGGTGGCGCTGATCGGGTCTTGCCAGGAGTAAGAAGAGAGCAGCTGAGGCTACAGATCACTTATGTGTTTCACTGCGTACTGCTGACACGATATCGTCCGTAGGTGCAGCTAGCTTGGAAGGGGGCGATCATGCAGTATGTGGTTGACGGCCAAGCGTGCTTGCGCCAAGGTCAGCCTCTGCCGGCCCATATATAATACTGACAATCTGAGGCCATCACGCTTTGACGAGCGCTCACTTCCGGCCCTTCATCCGGGCAGGCCTCCAGTTCTGTGCATCTTTATAAGCTTCTCGAGCTAAGCCATCCATGTCTGCCGGGTGTGAAGGCCTGCTGATCAAAAAGCTGTACATTTCAGATGTGCTATAAGAAATGCAAGTATCGATAAACAAGCTCCGAAATCCATATACATGCAGACAGTGCTGTGAGAGCGTAGTCCATAACTTAGACAGAAACCAAACGTATACAAGAATCACCCGGGATCCAACCAGACAATCAACTCGGCCGCTGTGAAAGCTCAACCAACTTCCAAGATCGCATCTTCAGCCCGTAGGAGCAGTCGTTTGGTCATCCGCTCAGTAAACTGGTACACCTTGTAGAGTGCCCTATATGCGAACACTGTCAGCTGGGTGCAAAGATGCAAGAGCTCAATGTACTCGCCTTGCAGCCCCTGCGATAACCACTGCAAGAACGATCAGCGCCATCAGATCCTTCGACTGGCGGCCAACTCGGCGTGTACGGAGGCGTAGCCAGTGAAAGGGCATCGGAATGGAGAGTAGCATATGGGCTACTGAGCCAGCACCGACGACAGGCAGTCCAAGCAGGAACCGACGGACGAATCTCGCCAAGAGTCCTGGAGGTCCGCGTGGCTCTTTGAGCCTCTGGGAGCCTTGCCTCCGACTCATGAGGGGGTCCGTCAGCAGGCCATCGTCGAAGAAACTGATTGTCATCCGGACGAGGCTGCGGAAGATGTCCACTGGGTAGTAGAAGCTAGACCAGTAGAAGTAATCGTCGTCGGAGTCCCGCATAAACCAGGTGGTTACGAAGGAGCTCAGGAGCACGATGCACGTGAAGAAGAGGGTGGAGAGGGCCGCAATGACGACTTCAGAGAGCTCAGCTTGGGGTGTGGGAAGCTCTGAAGTGTGGACTAACCTGGATTTGTCGCTATGCCCACTACTCGGGTGCGTGCGAAGTGGTAGTGGTATCCGCATTGTGGGCAGGCATAGAATGCACTCCTCGATGCAGAAGTGTTCCGCCACCGCTGAAGACACTTCACATGGACGTACTGTTAACGGCAGAGTGCTGTTAAATTACCTGAACCAATTTCTAGAGGTTCGACTCACACTTATAGAACCCTTGCAGAGACATGGTCGAATGAGTCTGCCCAGCTCCGGGTCCTCCCCGTCGAGGCATATGCGGCACTGCTTGGTATCCTCCGTTTCGTCAGACATCAGGGTATATCTCAGTGGTAGAGAGAGCGCATGAATGTGCAGTATGCAAGGAGGAGAAACGAGGTGGTGGTCGACCTCAAACGTGTGAATCGCTCACTTCGCCGTGTTTCCTTCGGTCTCTTCGCTCAAGGCGTCGAGTCCGGGGTAAGGTCGTTTAGACGCCCACTATGCGAACGTGTCATAACGATCGGCGCCGCGATTCGGCGGCCCGATACCCGCGCTTACACGGAGTGTCATCGTGAACGTTCCAGCCAGCGGGCAACAGTGGTTGCGGTATCGGACATCGTTCGGTGTGAGATGACCTCCTCGGAGGAGCCAGTAGGCCACTTCAGGCTTGTCGGAGCAGTCGCTGGCGTTGGCAGTGGTGAGATTCCTCAGTGAGCACTTCTGAACGTCATCGCATCGACGGCTGAAGAGGACGGCAGGGTTGACGAAGGTAACTTGAGCCTCGCTTTGACACTCGACGCGGCCTTTTTTTGACTATTTACACCGTCCTACTGCTGACCGACGCGTCTGTTGCAATAACAGGTTGCTGTCGGGCACGGGTACGTGCCATATATCAGCAGGTAAGAGTGTTGTTACAACCCGAAAGACCAGTAATGATACCTTCCTCGTGGAACAGACTTCATAGACGTGACGGCCCTCCCCGACACTGACGCGGCGTTGCCAACCAGCTTTGACACCATCAAGACGAGGTTGCAATGCTCTCCGCCAGGGACCTACAGGGGTGCTATCGACTGTCTCCTCAAGACCGTTCGTAATGAGGTAAGCCTGCCTAAGCTCACTCGAGCCTTCCGCCTTCGCTACTTACGCAAACCTTCAGTCTGTATTCGCTCTATATAAGGGTGCGACGCCGCCCGCAGTCGGGTGGGCAGCTATAGACTCACTGCTCCTCGGTTCCCTCCACAACTACCGGCTGTTCCTCATTCGACACGGCTTCACGGAAACTGTACCCGGCTCCGACGTCAAGCGGCTGACCCTCGCAGGTCACGGTATCGCAGGCCTGTTTGCAGGCTGGACAAGGTAGACCTCTCATTAGCCCCTTTTCAACCTCCTGATAATGCTTGGCAGCGCCCTCCTGGCAACGCCTATGGAGCAGATCAAGGGTAGCCTTACCGGCCGTTTACTTTAGAGGCACGCAGAGCTAACGTTAGCTTCCGTAGTCAAACTCCAACTTCAACTGCAGAGGTCATCAGCGGACAGGCAGTACAAGGGCCCGATAGACTGCGTCCGCCAGGTTGTACGAGCACATGGTGTGCTCGGACTCTGGGCGGGATTCACGGGGAGTTTGGCATTCAGGAGCAACTTTCTCTGGATGTTCGGCTCGTTCGAGGTATGGTCGTATATATACTCTATACGCCCCGCTAAGCCTTTCGTAGGCTTTGATGAGAGCGTTCTCTAAGCTAGACGGGACGCCATACGCCGTGCGTTACTCTACTTTTCCCCACACGTCGCAACCTCACACTTTACAGATCAGCACGCCTATGGCTGACTTCCTTTCTGGTGGCCTGGCTGCTTTCGTTTACTGGATAATGGCTATACCCGCGGACAACATCAAGAAGTAAGCCAAGTTTATTCTGTGACAATCTCGCTGTGAATGCTGACGGCGGCACCTTGCAGCCGCATGATGGCCACGCCACATAGCCTGCCCAAGCCATCATTTGTAGCTACCGTGCGTCAGATCTACGCAGAAGGAGGCCTCCGCGGCTATTACCGCGGCCTTGGACCCACTTTGCTCCGAGCGTTCCCTGTGAACGCTTCTGCCCTTTGGGTCTACGAAGGCTTGATGCGGGTGCTCGGTGCTGAGAAGGCGAGCACAATACACGAGGAATGTGCCTAAGCTGATTGACTTTGTCACAGACCCGTCATTAAACAGCGCAGCAAGAGACCATGGAGTAATCAACCGCCCTTCGCAGATGTTTTCCTCGAAAGACATCGATCGTTCCCGGTCGTATGGCATGACAGTCACAGCATTCTGCGAACAAATCACACATACTCACCGTTTTGTATATATTGCACATTGACTACCACGCTCACATTTATCAGGCTACGTGTTGACGCGCATCATCATATACGCATATCAATCGTCTTCTGCCTGCGTACATCCCAATACCTATAAGCCCCGATAGCCAATACTGGAACTATACACAGGGCAAGCATGAGCGGCAACGCGCGGACAATCCGCCTAGCAAGAGCTTGGGATCGCTGTCTGCGCTGAGCCATCGTTTGCGCTTCATCCCCGTTGTGGTCGGAGCTGTCCACAAGCCGGATCGTCCTCGCGAAGAGGTTCTCCAAGCCAGTAGGCTCCTCTGGGGCGAAGAAACGCTGTGGGCGAAGCCACGACGCGTCATCGTCTCGCCCGCCTCTCTTGAGGGGGGATGAGGGGTCGATATCCATGGCATCCGGGTCTCGGTCGTCGTCATCGTCATCCTCCATGTCAATATCCTGACTCGGAGACCGAGGCGCTGCACTCGTAGGTCTGCGTGAAGGCGACGAGGGGGCGCCGGTTGAAAAGGATGGCATCCCGAAGACGGGATTGTGGGGAGGGGGCGGGGCGATAACCGGGTTATTGGACAATGTGAGGGTGGCTAGAAGGTCAGGTTCAGGCGCGGCCGGGGTGACATCGCGAGTAGAGGGGAGGGAGGGAGTGGCCGACAGTGCACGGAGGTGACCCTTCGAGTCAATGAGTCGCACCGGAGGCGGATGCTGCACCTTAAGGACGAGATGTGACCATAGAACGATCTACCAGGGTGTCAGTGGGCATACACGAGGTTCCGGATGAAGAACACTCACAACTACCTCAGAACATAGCATAATGGCACAGAAGGCTCGAGCACTTTGGGACCGAGGAGCGTGCCACAAGTGGATCGGGTCATAGTCGGGCTTGTACCTTGCTACGGCGAGGACAGCTGCGGTGGTGAGTCGCAGTAACCAAGCAGTGAGCTGCAGGGCCTACGAGAGGACGACTGAGGATAAACGCATACAGAAGCCAATTAGGAGCTCACAATGTATGTTTTCTTGCCATGTACACGCACGGCTCTGCCTTGGAATTGAGATCGTCGGAATGTGGCGTATGTTGGGTCCCATGCAGTCCATAGGATCGATACGACGACGAGAACGGGTATGATGGGTATGAGGAAGTTGGGAAGAGATACGGGATGGTATGATGCAGCGACTAGTGCCCCGTATTTAGTTGCAAGTCAAGCCTGAGGATATGATGGCCTACTCGAGGTATGTCCTCCCAGACTGCACAGCAAGCTTCCGACCCATAAACACCCGCGAATCTTCCATGCTCGCAGCTCGCGCTCCAGCCTGTCTCTCTCCTTCTGGGTCGCTGACGAACGCCGGCGACTGTCGGTACCTCTCGTAGTCTTCAGTGCACCACCGAGGGCACGCACGCGGGCCATCTGGTCTCGCTTGCGAATCTCTTCCTCTACTGCGGGCAAGCAGTTCGCACATATGGGAGGGTATCGAAACTCGACAGAGCGCCGGTATTCGGGGAGAGACTCTAAGCGCTTCTCGTATTCCGGATCCTATGGAGCAAGTAGACGTGAGCTGTGCATGGTATACAAAACACGGTGCGGCGTACATCGGGCGTCGGGAGGTAGTTGGACAATAGGTTGGTGATCAGCATTTGGTTTGTTTGGCAGGTGTGGCAGAATACGGCATTCCCATACATCGACGGGAAGTGATCCTTGCGAGGCGAAGCTGACCTGACGTCAGGCAGAGTACAGAAGAGGATAGCAGCCTGCGTACCGCGCTTTGCGAAAGACCGAGCGTTGAGGTTTTCGTCATGCATAGCAGGTTCGTCGGAAATGATCTCCCCATGTTCATCGTAGCGGTTCCAGCAGTCGCAGTGAGGGCATCGGAAGGAGCGCGGGTTGCGTGGAAGAGGAGTAACGGTGGACTGGCAGTAGAAGCACGACACCGTGCTGGGTTGTCGGAATATAGCAGGCATTTTGACACAGTAAAGTACAGCGATGACGACTAGCAAGACATGTAGCACGACGGAGCGGAGGAAAGCAGCATCTGTGGCTGAGGAGGCCTGAGGAGCGGAGGACAGAACGGGCGTCTGAGCAGATGCGGTTTGTTCAGCCTCCGCGCGGCACGTGCACCGGACGCGTCCGCGCTATTTTGCCCTGTTTGGCTCTGAGGTCCCCTGTATGAGAAGCCAAGTCAAGGCCAAGTCTTGGACCTAGTCCGCTCGCAACGCCGGTGCCAAGTCTCAGAAACTTAGGCTATGTCCATCGCACCTGAGCCGTCCGCCTCAAGGGGGGAAGTGGCACTCCAGCCGAGCTACTTCACCTCATCTCTCTACGTCGACGCACTGCGAGAGGACATCTCTGGCTTGATTAACTCCTTCTCCAAGCAGTATAACGAAGCCATTCGACCGTTTGAGCTGTTCAAAAAGATATGGGTAGACCAAGGTTGGTCCTGGCTGCATCTTCGTATTTTCGGCGGGCGATCGCGACAGGCATTTCTCCGGACGACACAACGCCTCTTCATTGGTACGTCGACGACTGGCATTGCGCTTAGACTCGGTTTTTAATTGTCCACAACCTACAGAGCGTTTAGCGGCAGCAGAGGCACCCGTTGCCCGTGCGGTTGCGCTGTTCTCTCTGTACACCTTTCATAACACCCAGCCATCAACGTCTTCGCCACCTACATACTCGCTGCGCCATATCGAGATTCCCATAGGCAAGTTGCAGTGTGCATGCCATCTCGGTGGTGATGGAACTGAACGATCCATAGATATGTTTGAGGATATGCTGTCGATACCTTCCGCACTGGAGGAGCTACACCTACGTGGCCTCAAGCCCTACGTCTCCTATCTCCTGACCACACTGTTGGACGCCCAAGCCTTCCATGTTCTTCCTCACTCGTCCCTGAACGCTCAGAACCCAAGCAAATTACCGCGCGAGGTATTTGCAGCAGACGGTCAGGAGTCCTCTGTCACGCTGCAAACCACAGCCCTCAGCGCGCGGTCGCAGGAGGCTGGTGCCAGTGCGCCGCCCAAGAAAAAGGGTCGACCTTCGAAACGCGACAAGATACGCAAGGCCAAGGAGGCACTGGCATCTCTGGAGAGATACGTGGATCGAAACTATGTCGCGCTGCCGGAAGAGCCTTCTCTCCTTCACATGACGTCGGGTGCCGCCCTCACCTACACGGAACCAGCGCGCACCGGCCATGCCCTCTTCGCACAGGCGCCTGCCGGCTCGCTCACCAACTATTCTGCCCGCAAGCATGATCTGCTGTTGAACCTGCACTCGGAGCCTCCTGACGGTCCTCAGACAGCCGCATTGCGGCGCGCAAACGAGGCTGTTCTGGCGCGTTTGAAGCAGATTGACGAAATGGCCGCCGAACAGGGGCTCGAGGTGGGCGGCGAAGGTGGCGATAAGACGGGGCTTGCGCGGGTGGAGAAGGCGGTAGAAGAACTTCGACAAGTCGATGGTCCGGGGGCGTCAGGGGGCATTTTGGGGCTGTTGGAAGGGGCCGGCTTGGGTGCCACCACTGCGTAGAATGTGACATTTATCGTGCTATGCCACTGACATGAATACCGTGAATGACCGCGTGGACGAGATATGTGGTCACATCCCAGATTCATGGCCAAAATGTGCGCTTTCACACTCAAAGTCCTCATGTAGTTGTTAATCACACTCGCACGAAAAGTGAGCCACTCTGTGCCGAAGTGAGCTGGGTCTTCAAGATAACTCAAGAACAGCTTGAAGATGCAGCGCTTTCGATTGCTTTCGGCGTCTTTTCGGCCTGGTTGAGTTGATCAAACCATCTTGATCCATTTTGATCCGCTCGGTGCCTGTGGTCAGCGCTCAGCGTGCAACGATCAAGCCTTGACGCCTCCACTCCGGTATCTGTTGTTTAGCACCGAACGGTATTGGCTGGCTGCTGGCCAGAGCGTAAGCAGCTGACAGGTATTTTCCGGCAGCGGGCTCGCTCGCCGTGAGTATTAAGTGAGGCACGACTGTTGGGTATGTTTCCGGCAGGCAAGCATTCTGCGAGGTATGGACACTTCTGCATTATACTATGTAGAGGTACATACTCATTCACCATTACCATGCATGGCGATATCAGATGTTACGAATATGTTACGAATGCATACGCATTGGCCCCTTGACGCGGGCGCGCCACCGTGAAGTACGGGGCCCTACGCCCACGCCTCCCAGAAGTGCGTCCGGATCTCGTGGCCGCTCTTGCATGCGTACATCTGGTCATACGGATCGTATCTTGATGCAGGTGAGCCTGCATTCGATTGTCCGGTTCTGGTTAGCTCCCTCTGCCTACGAGACCAGTCGCAGGTGGGCTATACACCCCGGATTTCCCAAGGCACCATCCGGTAGACAAGGCACTGCACAGATCGATGCTGAACAGTCCGCGCCTCACACCGCCTCGGAGTCAACCTTCTCTCTGTAATACCACCACCACCACGCTCTGAGGGCATCCAGTCGTTTCTGTGCTATATCTGTCTCTCTTCTCGCCCTCCTTCGGCATGGTCCCCCCTCCCCCTGCGAGTTCGCAGAGGCGCTACTACCAAAACGTCGCTCCCTCTAGTACTTCTTTATTGACGCCGCAGGTTCATGAGGAGCCGAGAGCGGCCTTCAGCCAGGGCCCGCGCTCCTTGCGTTCGTCCGCAAGCTCGGCCTCCTTGGTGAGTGATCGTGCTACTTCGCCTTAAGTTCAAGACACGAACGCTGACTTAGACATGCTGAACCCAGAAGCAGGATGCGTCTTCGGTCTCCGTGCCCTCCTCTATTTCGGAGAAGGTGGGCGCAGCAAACTGAAGGTCCATAGAAACCTGTGCTGACAGCGCGACGCAGTATGTCCTTCCGCTGGACCCCGACGCGATGGGCAGGTCGCATATGCTGGACGGCCCTGAGCCGGACGACAGCCTTCACAATCCCGATCCCAGGCGGGATCGCAAGGGCGACCGTAGCGGAAGCGTCTTCACTGCCCGAGGCCTCATGAACTTGGGGTGCATTTCTATCCTAGTAGCCGGCATCGTTGCCTTATTGTATGTTATTGCACACAAGATTAGCTTGGTGTGGTCACGCTAAGTCTTTGTCCACAGCGTTGGCTATCCTATCGTTAGCTTCTTTACGCGCCACCCTCTATCAACCCTTGGTGGATTCAACCTCGGCGGCGTCAACGCTTCTATGCCAGGCAACTGGGGCCTGATTGATCTGGACACGCCCGAGGAAGCGCGCACAAAGGTGGACTATGTAACCGGCCAGACCTGGGACCTCGTATTCAGCGATGAGTTCAACGTCGACGGCCGGACCTTCTACCCTGGCGATGACCCATACTGGGAGGCCGTCGACCTACACTACTGGCAGACAAACAACCTCGAGTGGTACGACCCCGAGGCGATCACGACCCGGAATGGCTCGCTGGAGATCACGCTCTCGAAGAAAGCTAATCACGATCTGAACTTCACCGGTGGTATGATGTCGACCTGGAACAAGTTCTGCTTCACAGGAGGCCTCGTCGAAGCGCGCGTGATGCTACCTGGGTACAACAATGTGCAGGGTCTGTGGCCCGCCATCTGGGCGATGGGGAACTTGGGCCGCGCTGGGTATGGTGCCTCGCTCGAAGGGATGGTGAGTGTGCGCGGGTCGATCAGGATGAGGGTGGCTGCTCACCGGTGGTATGCAGTGGCCCTACACTTACGACGCGTGCGACGTCGGGACGGCGCCCAACCAGACCATCAACGGACAGCCGATCGCGGCCACTGTCAACGGCGACGAGGGCAATGGTGGCGTGCTTTCCTTCCTTCCTGGGCAGCGGCTCTCGCGCTGCACTTGCCCCGGGGAGTCGCACCCTGGCCCTGTGCACCAAAATGGAGAGTACGTTGGCCGCTCGGCCCCCGAGATCGACATGTTTGAAGCTCAGGTGAGCCTAAGCACCTCTGAACGCATGGAGCGAAGGGCTTACCCGTGGTGGAAAGGTTGGCGGCAGCGGAGCACCAGGCAAGGTTGGCGCTGTCTCGCAATCAGCTCAGTGGGGTGTACGTAGGAGAGGTGTACGCGCCAATGCTCTAGCTGACGATTCTGACTTCGATGCAGCCGTTCAACCATGAGTATATATGGCTGAACACTTCGGATAACTTGGTCATCACCGACCCGACGAAGAGTCAGCTGAATAGCTATCGGGGAGGCGCTTTCCAGCAGGCAACATCGGTGGTCACAATGACAAGTAAGCCAATTTTGAACACCCAAGCCTCCATACGAGTTTTGACCGACGCATGGCACAGACCAAGAAGCATACGAGTTTAGTGGTGGCCAGTATTCGGTTTATGGCTTCCAATACAAGCCAGGATTTGGCGATGCTGTATGTGACTTCGTCCCGCGTCTTACACGAGTGCTGATCCGGGTCTCGCCCAGTACATAGGATGGATAACGGATGGCCAGCTCGCGTGGATGATGCGGCAGCCCGGCATGGCGGCGGACAACATCGTGGAGATCAGTGACCGACCTGTGCCCCAGGAGCCGATGGTACTCACAATATCGCTTAACCCGCGTACGACATGCTGACCTTTGCTCCATTAGTACTTGATCATGAACTTGGGCATGTCGAAGAACTTTGGCTTTGTTGATTTCGATCATCTGAGCTTCCCTTCGACACTGCGGGTGGACTACATCCGAGTATACCAGGAACCGGGCAACCACAACATTGGCTGCGACCCGCCTGACTTTCCTACTGAGGCGTATATCAATGAGTACGTCGGCTTTGCTGCCAGGTACACTGATTGGTAGATATGAATACTGACGTCTACCAGGTATATGGAGGCATATACCAACCCGTTGCTCACCACCTGGGTTGACGATTTCAAACAGTCTGTCCCGAAGAACAAGCTCGTCGACGGGTGCAACTGAGGCAACAGGACTGGGCCCTGTATTCCTATGATACCATTACATATTACCGGAGGTGCGGCACTTGTTCACCGTGAGTGCCTTTACCCGTCGTGCAATCGCGGACGATTACCTCCGCGCGATGCTCACGCCCTGCTCCCAGAGTTGTCTTTGGATGATTGTACATTTCTAGGCAATATATTCTTATTTCGTCGGTATAGCTTTAGTCCTTGCAGTGCAGATGCAGGCGTTGCATCTGTCAGGGTGGCGAGGAGGATGGCAGAAGTCGACAGTCGCAGGACAGCGATGAACATTTCTCAAGATGCGCACTCGAACAAGGACCGCCGGGAAAGGGATGCCGCCTATTTCTGGGTGGGCGCTGATTGGCTGGTGGGCGAATGCGGCAGGTGGTTCCCACGGTGTGAGGTGTCTTGGTCGGCGGGGCTCTGCGCATCTTGACTACCACTCAGACGTCGCAGACGCAACCCTTCCGCTCTTTATCCCCCTCCTCCTCCTTCTGTACCACCAGCCGCTCGCTCTCTCTCCCGTATACCCTCTGCTTGCTCATCGTTGCGCTCGTTCTTCATAGACACGCCCGGTCACGCACAGAGTCGCCATGGCGTCGTTGCGCCCCGACCCGCAGATGCGGTATAACCAACCCAACTCACCGTCCACCACGAATCTCCTTACTCCCTCGGGTGCTTCGGGCGTGCAGGCCGCGCTCGCTCGCGGTCCTCAGCTTCGTAGCATGGCCAGCGACGCATCTCTCGTGAGTCTCCCCCTACCGCTGCCCACAGGCTACCGTTCTCAGGCTCATTCTATACGGTCAGAACGAGTCCAGGTACTCGGGAAAGACGACCTCTATGCCCGTCTCGCTCTCGGACAAGGTGCGTTGCTCTCCCAAATGTCACCCGAGACGGTCTGACATCCCCAACCTCCTCAGTTCTCTCTTTCTCCCGATCCTTCGTCATGGGGCGCTGAGCTCTCTATCGATCATCCCGAAGGTGATGACTACCTTCACAACCCCGACCCACGAAGGGACAGAAAGAACGACCAGGGCGGACACATCTTCACTTCCAGAGGTCTTGTCAACCTGGGATGCTTGTTCATCCTTGGAGCCGGCCTGCTAGCACTCTTGTGAGTTGACTGTTCCTTCTCAGTCATATCGGGTCCTGAACGTTTCTCTCCCCAGTGCTGGATACCCGATGATCAGCTACTTCACCAAGCACCCTCTGTCCACCATCGGAGGTTTTAACCTGGGAGGTATCAACGCGACGGGCCAGGTTCCTTCGATGCCTGGCAACTGGGGGCTCATCGACCTTGATACTCCCCAAGAGGCCTACACTTACCCGGCTTACACTGGCGGCAAGGACTGGCAGCTCATATGGAGTGACGAGTTCAACGTCGAGGGCCGCAGTTTCTATCCTGGTGATGATCCGTACTGGGAGGCAGTCGACTTGCACTACTGGCAGACAAACAACATGGAGTGGTACGACCCAGCCGCTATCACTACGAAGAACGGCTCTCTCCACATCACCCTGAGCCGCAAGGAGACGCATGGCTTGCACTTCCAGGGCGGGATGATGTCGACGTGGAACAAGTTCTGCTTCACTGGTGGCATGGTCCTGACCTCAGTCGTTCTTCCTGGTGTGAACAATGTTCTCGGTCTCTGGCCGGCCATTTGGACGATGGGCAACTTGGGCCGTGCCGGATACGGCGCTAGCCTGGAGGGAATGGTATGTGTTTTCTTGTACGAATCGGCCTACGAGCTGACCTCCGTGTAGTGGCCGTACACCTATGACTCTTGCGATGTGGGCACGGTGGCGAACCAGACCCTCAACGGACTTCCTCTGGCAGCTACCGAGAACGGTGATAAGTCCCAAAACGGCGTGCTGTCCTTCCTCCCTGGCCAACGGCTCTCACGGTGCACTTGCCCCGGGGAATCGCACCCGGGACCCATCCATTCGGATGGAACTTACGTCGGTCGTGCTGCCCCTGAGATTGATATCTTCGAGGCTCAGGTAGAGAACATACCCAGGTATCTGGTCATTCCGTTTATCTGACCCCCTGTTCTAGATCAGCGGTGACCCTCTGACCGGTCAGGTTTCACAGTCTGCGCAGTGGGGTGTAAGTGGCCCGCTCTAGTATCATCGTGTCCCGCTGACAGTACTTCGCAACAGCCCTTCAACGAGGGATACACCTGGTTCAACACCACCGAGAACCTCATCATTCCCAACCCGGATATCAGCGAGCTCAATAGTTACAAGGGTGGTGTATTCCAGCAGGCCAGCTCCGTAGTCACTGAGACCAGTAAGTCTTGTGTGCACTATCTGCGCGACCTCCATCTCACAGTCTGAACAGACCAGGAGGCATACGAGGGAACCGGCAACGTGTTCTCCGTCTATGGCATCGAGTACAAGCCTGGCTTCGACGATGCTGTCAGTAATGTCATCGGTTTAGTACCGATGGCCATTCCTAACCCATGTGTATCATCTAGTACATCACCTGGATAGCAGACGGCAAGGTCGCCTGGACGCTGAAGCAGCCTGGGTTCGCGGCCGATACTGCGGTCGAGATCGGTCCTCGCCCTGTTCCCCAAGAGCCGATGGTGAGTATCACAAGTGGAACCGCATGCATCGCCCATCTCTCATGCTGAACCTGCCGTAGTACCTCATCGCCAACTTGGGCATGTCCACCAACTTCGGTTTCGTCGACTTGGATCACTTGCAGTTCCCCGTGACGATGAAGGTCGACTACGTCCGTGTCTACCAAGACCCGGACAACATCAACATAGGTTGTGACCCTCCGGACTTCCCTACGGCGGCGTACATCAACGAGTATGTCGTATACCCCTCTACGCGCTGCGTAAGCTAATAATCGTATCAGGTACCTCGAAGCGTACACGAACCCCAACCTGACGACGTGGCGAGACGACTTCAAGCAGCCCTTCCCGAAGAACAGTTTCCTAGGACAGTGCTAAGCACGCCTGTCTTGACGATATCACCTGTTCCATTCCACGGAATCTGTGCTTGCATGTCCTGAGCTCGACGTACTCTCACCAAAGAGACTGTCTTGAAGAGCTGCGGATTTTTCGGCAATCCCGCCCGCCGTCGCTGTCCGTGTCCGTGCCCGTGTCCGATCGTTACCCGTACTCGCTCGAACCCTCCCGTTGCATCTGTATTCTCGCATCCCATCGCACTATCTTATCTTTTCATCGAACCTTTTTACCGTCTTGATTCTAAGGCTGGCCACCTCTCATATCTACTACTCTGCAGTCGTCTTCTGTTCTTTCGCCCGACTGCTTCTATTTCTCTCACAGTTGTGGATATAGCGTAGAAGTCGTCAGACAATATAGGGAACTGTCCTTTCTTTTGCGTGTGGGCCCAAGAGAAGAAATATCTCCTTCGGTCTTGCAGCTGCGAGCTTTGACACGAAGTGTCGAAAAGAGAAAAAAGACGTCGCCTCCCTGGCGGGGAGTCGAACCCCGCTCTCGCGCGTTCGAGTCAGCTATCCAGAGATGACAGGCGCGTGTACTATCCGATATACTACCAGGGAGTCGTGGGAACCCATTAGCAGGCAGCTATGAGCCAGGAATGCCTACGGCGACGTTTTTCAATCCGTTCCACATGTATTACATCGTGCAGTCCCTTGGCATATCGTAATGACATACAGTATGTTCGTCCTACCGCTATAGGCATGAGGTCCTGAAAGTGAGAAGTAGTCCATAGGACGTGCAAGCGTGAGCAGTACAGTATAATCCGCTCGAAGCCTACAAGGCGTGTGGCGACTGCGCGGAGGATACAGAGCGGCGCGGGTGGATGTCCTCCTTGGCTCGGACGTCTAACGTCACTGGCAGGTTATGGTATCGCTGGAGATCGTAAGCTTCTGACCGCCCGATGCCACCGACGTCGTTCGGCAGCCAGATCATGGGAGGTGGCGCAAGAAGCTCGGGGGCGTAAAGCACGCCGGCCATCTCCTCTGCGTGGTCGGCGAACGGAAGGGGAGGGAGGTGTGGAGGTGCATCAGGATTCGTGCGAGCCGCTCTTTCGGTCGCTGTGAGGTCGTCAAGATTTTCGGTTTCTGCGTGAGAGTTAGCTTCGAGTACGAAACCAGCAGCATGATGCCCTACCGAGTGGTACGGGCCCCCTGGTCTCCGAGGCAGATGGAGAGACCGCGAGCGTCACGGACATCATCTCTAACACAGAGGCGAAGGAGCCTCGCGCACGAGTATTCCTAGCGGAGCTGACGAGGCTCGTGCTCTCCTCATCGACGTCCCGACGTTTGCCAGGCATGGCAGTTTGCTGGAACGTTGCCAGGGAGTCCACGGTGATAGGGGATAGAGACGCCAGTCCGGGACGAGACGTCCTCCATGAGCAGAAGCTCTCCACGACGAGGACGACGAAAAGGGCAGCCCCACACAGGATGCCACCTTCGACCCATAGTCGCCTACTTAGGAAGATGAGGCCGAGAAGCAGCGGCTGGAACGCGAGGACGGTCCCAAGACGGCGAAGGAGCCATATGTACAGGAGACCGCCAGTCTGCGATAACGTCCTTCCGTAGACGTAACCGACCAGGTATCTATGGGCTGATGGTTCAGAACTGTCAGCATACAGGATATCCTCCTCCTAGATAGACACTCACCGATGAGTGTCAAGAAAAGTAGCAGGAGCACAGCAGGAGCAAGCAAAGGGAAAATCAAAGCAAACGCGGAAGCGAATATGATGGCGAGCACAGAACAACTAGTGGCATAGGAGGGATCATAGGTCCTGGGGTACACAGCTAGAGAAGTCTGAGTCAAGAGCACACAGAGCGTAGGGACGGGTACGCACCTCTGAAACGCTGACGGGGTGTAACAGCGGCTTTCTCTGCGCGGGCGACCTTCCAGAGTCTGATAGGTTGCAGCAAGAGCAAGCCGGGGAAGATGATCGCGACATTGAGGACCACGACTAGTGCGAATGCGCTCATGTAGATTGCCCCATTCGCCACGGATGGCGCTTCATCAAGACTGGTGCTGAGGGCGCGCATGGAGAAGAGAATCGCGCCTGTCGTGAACATCCAGGCGCCCCCTACCACTAAGAGCGTGTAAAACATCGTCCGGAACATGAGGAATTGGGACCCTGACACCGACACCGTACGTGTCATCGGGGTAAGTTCTGGTTACGTAGATCGGTAAGCAGTTCGATGAATCAACTGCCACGGTCACTTACGATGGAGGACCATAAAGGCTATGGCGGTGAACAGCGTCGCGGCGACGGCAGCACCCAGGGTCGACGCTACTCCAGCTCCTAGCTGGTTGCCCGTGTTGAGGGGCATGAAGAAGGGGAAGTAGTGGGCGAAGTCTGGGGCAGTAGCCACTGCAAGGCCTGATACTGCAGTCACTGCTCGACTGCATGTTAGTTGAGCCCTCGCCAGCCTGAGGTTAACACGCACATCCGATACCAAGCAGGATACCGATCATGATGACCGCCAACCACCACATGAAGTCGCTTGTCCAGTCGCCTTCATTCTGCAGCTCGTCCCACCGGATGTCTTCCTTTGCCCGGCCCTCGATGAGCTGAATGCCAGGAAGATGCCTCAGCCCACGTCCGATCATAAGCCAACCCTTGATCCTTGCGCCGTCTGCGATATCATTATAGCACTCCCTCTGCACCTCCGCAATCTCTGTGTTGATGACCTTCAGTTTCCACCGCCAGTGGTTGATGTCCGCATATATCTGTCCGAGCTGGTCATGGTTCAGTCCGGATAACGGACGCACGAACGGTTGCCGCGGCTGCAGGCGCAGGTGAGGTGGGGGCACTTCTTCAGGAGCGGTAGGGCCTGAACGGTTCCGCATCGGGAACGTCTCACGATGCTCCTCAATCGGCGTCCCCGCCCCAGTCCGAGTGCGCGGCGGTCGGGGGCGTCGGCGTGCCTCGGCCGGGTACTCCTCGGCATGTTGGAAGGCTTCCGGGTCTTCCTGCGCGACATCGTGCCAGTCTTCTTCCGGCTCCTCGTCCTCAGGAATCGCCTCTGGGTGCTGCTGTTGGTTCTGATACCAAGGCTGCGGGGGCACGGCTTCGCTGAAGCCTGTAGTATCCCACGACGCATGCCGGTCTTGCTCGTACAGACCCGTGTCGGGAACGGGCGAGTCGCTAGCGGTGACCGGGGAGAGCTCCCCGCTGTTGTCGACCTTGAGCTGGCTTCCGATCGGGAGGCGTCCATATGCCATGGAGTTGCGGTTAACTTCCTGGAACCGACTCCCGACGATGCGCCTGCTGACACTATCCGTGAAACTGGTCTGACGAGAGCGACGGGAGGCCGACGAAGGGAGGTCCCTTTCCGGGTCTGTGAAGTGGCCGCCGGAGATGCCACCGAGGTCGGTGATCTTGTAAAACTGGTAGGGCATCACATAGGACGTCGGAGGGAGAGAAGAGGATGCATATGCCGGATTACGGCCTCTGCGCCTGCGACGGTGGCTCTGTCCAAGGCCATGAGGAGACGCGTTCCGCAAAATGTGTAAGTACTCACCACAGCGCTGGAAAGCGGAAGAGGACGGCTTATGGGCGGCCTTGGCGGACCTTCGGGTTCCACCTTCGGCGGGGGAACAGGCGGCTCCCAATCGGCCATGGAGGGTTCCGGCGTAGTCAGACGGAAGCTGTTGATGTACTTGGTCTCTGCTACCTCCAAGTTCTCGAGGACCTCATCTCGCTCGTCAATGAGAAGGGCAAGGTGCGCAGTATCGCTTGGAGAGGCGTGAGCATCGTGGTCAGTCACTATCAGACGTGAGCGTACATACCCGATAGAGAACAGCGACTGTATATCGATCTCAAAGTCGCCTCGCTCCTCGTTGTTGAGCTCCTGTGCGCGCCTGCGGCGCCTTGAGCGTGCGTTACGGTCGTTTGCGTCAAGGCAGGAGCTGAGGCCGATCTTCACGAGGTAGTCCTTCAGCCGCTTCTCACCCCACCCCACGAAGCCCGGAGCGCGCCGTGCGCTCAGCCAGCCCATCTCCAAGCCCTGACAGCGCACTTCGACCCACCGCTCGCGATACGCCACCATCCGATTAAACTCCTTCAAGATCTTCCAAAGCACGGGGAGCAGGCCGAGCACGATGGCAAGCACCGTGGCGATGATTATGCGGATGCGGGCGTTGGGGGCCGCGTCCCTGCCGTTCACGATTTCTCGCGAGGCGAGGGTGCCGATGTCGGCGGTGGTAACTTGGCCCGCGTCGAGCAGATGGAGGAGGCGGAGGAGGCTGAGATCTTGCAAAACGGAGTACGCACCGGTGTAGCGAGCTCTCGGGATGGAATCGGCGAGGCAGGGAGTGGAAACCATGTACAGAGGCAGGAAACCCACTAGCGCGAGGATGGTCCAGCCCGCAGCGATAACGGTACAGATCCACAGAACGCGTTGGCTGAGCTGTTCATCGGAAGGGAAGAGCGCAGCGTCCTTCGCGGGCGAGCGACCTGCGTCGGACACGTCCGAGGGGAGTGAGGGGACCAGGGGAACATGAGGAAAGAGGAAAGCCCAAAAGGACCGACCCAGAGGTTTAGGCCGGAAGCTGGGACGCGTCAATCGAATTCTGTATGTATGCAGTGCCTTGTGCAGACGCACCTCTGCTGCACAAACCATTCTCTGAGACCATACACTTGTCGATAGCGCGGACGTAGGATAGCAAATAATAACTGACCCCGAGCAGGTCAGACGTCATGCCTCCACTCTTACAACCGGGCGCGGAGATGTGCAACCACTCACCCATATCAATAAGCCAATAACCGATGGGATAACAAGAGTAGCGAGCAGACCGAGCGAGGACGCGTCCACTCCGTCGCCTATGCAGACTGGTTCAACAAGTGCTGCGGCTTGGACGGTCTCACTGTCAGGAAACGCGGTGAACACGCGTGAAGAGGTGACTGTAGATAGCGAGAACGAAGTAAACGTCGTAGAAGGATCGGAGACAGCGATCGGGACTGAAGTAGTGAATGTGGTGAGGCTAGAACTGAGAAATACAGGTCCGGAGGAGGCGGAGCTGGGTGGTATGGGAGAAGTGGACGTATGACCGCTCGAGGTCGTCGTCACAGAAGGTCTAGATGTCGTGGGTATCGCTGAGGGGTTCGCAGACGGAGATGAAGCGGCTACGGAGGAGGATGAAGTTGCGGTCGGTAGGAATGTGGAGCCATCGCTTGTGGACCACCACTGGTTTTTGAGAGCGGAAGACATGATGGAGGTATCGTCATGAGCTTGTCGTCGCAGTCGTCGAGAGAAATGAATGACGGAAGGCGTGGGCGGGGTCGTCATGAAAGGCAGCCCCGAGGGCGTGGTATACAAGGTACAAGAGTCGTCAGGCAGCGAACGCGAACGCTCGCGACATCCAACCTTCCCTCGCCATCCACCACCATCCTTGCCTCTTTCGGCAACTCTTACACGCCCATCGGCCTCCGCACGCGGGCCTCCATTCAGCCGCACAAATAGCAGCGGCGCAGCTATTGTGGCCATTACACGCGCTGTCGCGACCATAATTGAGGTACAGTGCAGCTGCGGAAATTTATGTCGATAGAATTATGCGTGGTACAACGAGAGCGAGCGAGAAGCGAGCTAAATGAGCGTGTGGATAGCTGGACGTCTCCGCGGAATGCTTAATTTACAGTGGTGATCTAGACATGCTTTACAGTGAGCTTCGCACACCGTTATCGCATACGGCAGACACACCTCCAGGACCGGCAAAGAAGAGGTATCACGAGTACGGTCACCTAACGCACTCTGACTATGGATGTTCCCGTTCGGTGATAATGACGGCCCCGTCCTTGTGCGACATCACTCTGTGGCCCTTCAGCCACGGTGGCGCGTCCTCTCCGATAACTGGCGAAGGCGGGCCCTTCTTCTGCTTCTTCTGCTTTTTCTCCTTGGTACTGGAGAGAATTGTGGTCGAAGAGTCGCCGTCGAGGACTTTCTGCTTGCTAGGAATGCAACCCATCTGGCGGGATGACCTTTCAGCACAGGGAATCTCGGAGATTGAGCAAGGGAAGGCTACTGACCGAGACGACGACGACCAAGGATCGGGGGAGATGATGAAGGGAGGACCGACCACTCACCGGTGCATGATGTAAATATTTGAAGGGGACACCATTCGTTGCGATGGCGTCGTGATCTGCGACGGTACCTCTCAGTGATGCAGATGCGTCGGATTCGTACGGCGGTGCGACCGCAGCAGGTCCCACTAGAGCTTCGCCATGGGTGACAGCCACTGTTCAGGACAAGCGGTTTCTGTTGCGACTGGGAAGACTGATAGTCATTGGTTGCGGCACTTGGCATCCAATCGCATAGCAGCAACGTCGCGGCCCTCGACGGGCGGCGTCGAGCGAGTCGACGTCGTAGTCGCGGAAGCGAGACAAGCGCGTCCTGCACGGGCGCCCCGCCACAGCGCCTCTGCGCGCGCGCTCCACGTGGCCGCCATCCAGCTATGGGCGTCTACGCGTACCCACTAAGTACGTCGCCGTGTACTGTACCGTCTGTCCGACTGTATCGAGCTCCACGTTCGCTCTCGTTAACGTTGCCGCATAGTCCGACTAGTAGCTGAATCTGGGCCGACTGCTACGTAGATCAGCTTGCAATGGCGAGCACAGCGCTGAAACAGGTGACCACCTTGCTCAAATGGACAGAGACCACATTAGCTGAGTAGGTGTAGGCGAACGCGACACCGCCAACTCTCCAAGAGTCGCAGACCAACGCCCTTTTGACCCTCCTCAACCTCAATAACCCTGTCGAACCATCAAGCAATCCCGCGCAGGCTACAGGAAAGGGCACAGTCTCCCTCAAGATCCCAACCCCAAGCGGGCCTCCAGTATGGAAGGTGCTCGTACTGGACCAATATACGAAGGATGTCCTCGCCACTGTGCTTCGGGTGCAGGACCTGCGAGACGTAGGCGTCACGCTCCATGTGTATGCCCATGTCCTCCATATACTTCGCGTGCGCGTGTTCACCAGAAGCCCAGACAACTGCACTCGAACCGCCCTCCGCTCTCCGACGTCCCCGCAGTATACTTCGTCTCCCCGACACTTGCGAACATCCGGCGAATAGCGCAGGATCTCGAGAAGGGGCTCTATGAGTCCTTCCACCTCAACTTCGTCGAGCCGTTACCGAGGGCATTGCTGGAGGAGCTCGCCGCGGCGGTAGCCCGGGACGGAACAGGCGACTTTGTCGAACAGGTGCGTACGGCTCGGCATGTGTCTTGCGCCCCAAGTTGACCTGGCTCAGGTCCTGGACCAATACCTCTCTTTCATCTCCCCTTCACCATCCCTGTTCTCGCTTCTCCCTCCACCCAACACCGCCCCCGCCTCAGCTCCCAATACCTCCGCCGGACCCTCAGCGCCATCCCTGCCTCACTCCACGTACGCTGTCCTGAACTCGCCCGCCTCGACCGAGCAACAAATAGAGGAGGAGATTGAACGAGTCGCGACCGGGCTGTTTAGTGTGGTGGTCACCATGGGTATGCACAAGTCTGGAAGTCTGGCTTGCTCTTGACTGGCACTGACGGCGATGTACAGGTCATGTCCCGATAATCCGCGCGCCGCGGGGGAACGCGGCAGAGATGATCGCGAAGAGACTCGAGCAGAAGATTCGCGATGCCATTCTCTCCTCGGCAAGGTCGCACACCACCTCACTGTTCGCCCAAGACGCGTCTGGCCTCTCGAACCTCCAACGCCCACGTGCGTAACCTTTCACCTTCCTGAACGCCTCCCGATCCTGATAGTGCAAGCAGTACTCCTCATCCTCGACCGCAACATCGACCTCGTACCAATGCTCTCGCATGGCTGGACATACCAAGCCCTCGCGTCCGACTGTCTAGAGATGAAGCTCAACCGCGTCGTAGTCGCGCAACCGCAGAAGCGTTCGTACGACCTCGACTCGAAGGATTTCTTCTGGGCGAAGAACGCTGCGAATCCCTTCCCGCAAGTCGCCGAGGAGATCGACACGGAGCTCAACCGGTACAAGCAGGACGCGGCAGAAATCACGCGCTCCACAGGCGTGAGCGACATGAACGACATTGCTCAGATGTAGGTGTCCCTGAGAATACGACTGGCTTATGCGCTCTGTTGACATTGTTCTCCTCTAGGGATCTCTCCGCGAACGCGGCACACTTGAAGACAGCCATCACCGCGCTACCCGAGCTCACCGCGCGCAAGGCCGTCCTAGATACCCACATGAACATCGCGACAGCGCTGCTGGAGGAGATCAAGAAGCGCGGACTTGACGAGCTCTTCAGCACCGAAGAGGCCATTTCGAAGCAGACTGCGCAGGCGATCCTCGAGTTCCTCCGCAACCCCAAACCGGACGTCCACCCGACGCCAGTCGACAAGCTCCGGCTTGTGCTCGTCTGGTACCTCTCCGTTCCGGACAACGCGATCTCCAAGGACGACATCGTCGAGCTGGAGAAGGAGCTCAAGGCTGCAGGCGCGGAGGTCGCCGCGTTCGAGTACGTGCGGCGGACGCGCGAGATCTCGAAGATGACCGCGCCAAGTGCTATGGGCGGGTCGTTGACGCCTGTGCCTGGTTCCAGCACTCCTGGGGGAGAACTGTTCAAGGGCTTCAGCGCGCTCAGCAACAGGGTACGAAGCAGGTCTTGCCTCGTTTGTACCGCTACTGAACTTCCGTCCTCTAGCTCACGGACAGGCTGAAGGATGGTGGCCTGGAGAATCTCATCTCGGGCGTGAAGAACTTCCTCCCCGCGAACAAGCTTCTACCCGTCACCCGGCTCACCGAGGCACTTATGGATCCCTCCGCTGCGTCCAACCAGTCACTACAAGAGACTGATGACTACATCTTCCTCGATCCGCGTGCGCCGAGAAACCCCAATGCAGGACTTGGCATCTCCGGTGTCGGCGCCCCGGGAGGCGCAGGTGCAGGCAGCGGCCGCGCCCGCCGAATGGCGTTCTCGGAGGGCATTGTCTTCGTTGTGGGAGGTGCCGGGTACGTAGAATACGGGAACCTGGAGGAGTGGGCGAAGAAGACGGGCAAACGGGTTACATATGGCGGGACGGAGATTGTGGACCCGGGAGGGTTTGTGCGGGTGCTGGAAAGCCTTGGGAAGGCTTCTGCATAGACGTCTTCGTTGATCTGATACCGTGTACCGATTGTAGCTGTGGTGCGGTCTGATATGCCGCACTATACAATCCGTGCTCTCATTGGGACTTTGCTATCTCACGAGCGGTGGCGTTGTTGAAGGTACTCAGTACATATGGACTACGAAAGCGTGTAAAGAAAGCGTTATGATACAGAACGAGCCGGGGAGGACTTTACTTCCGAGACTGCTGGCGCTGCGACAAGATGTGGACCAAGCGAACGCTGGAAACCGACGTGAGCGATCTATAGAAACGAATAGCACTGAATGCTTCTTACAAGATGTTGATCATGTCGAGCTCGAGAGAGATAGACTCCTTCAGGGGGTCACGAGGGAGCCTACCCTGCTCTGCCAGTCTGGCGTTGTTGAGGATCTTCTGCGTGCTGCAAAGGCACATGTATATATCAGCAAGAGAACTTGCCACAAAGAAAGAATTCACGACATACTCGAAAAGCACGAATCCACTGAAGACCGCAAGACCGCCATAAAGTGAGATAGCTTCTGAGATAGCCAAGCCGCGCAACCCGAGAGGAAGTGCCATTGGTGCGAGCGAGCTCAGAGCCACGACGGTGACGCCCGCAAGCAGAGGGCCACCCATGTACAGGTACGTGTCGTTCCTACAGGTCCTCGTCAGCACCGCATGAAATCAGAGGCATGCTGGATATCCACTCACTTAGCGGTCGCGCCAACATACGAGAGCGAGCCGACAACACCGCAGGTGTAGAGGGCCGCACGAGACAGGATGGCAGGACTCAAGAAGAACAGCGGGCTGAGCGTCGCGGCTTGGCATGCATTGAATCCCTAAAATCCCCTTCAACTAACCCGAGACACGCCCCGATTGAAGGCAGACGGGCTCACCAGCCAGAAGGCATGCTTCATGACAGTGTTCTCCGGGGGAGTGTACATGGCGCCCATCATCGTCCCGATGGACCCGACCAGGCTGACTCCGAGCACGAGCCAGGGGTTCGCAGACATGATGCGGAAGGCGAAGCCATTCTTGAACATAGCACGAGCAGCAAGGGCAGTAATGGCGAGGCCGCCGCCCGTATACTGGAAGCTCTCATGCAGGTACGAACGCTCGGCTGGGGAAAGCGAGTCTCGGGTTTCACGGTTGAGGAATACGTTCACCCCGACAATGGTACCCGCAACGGTAGCCTGATAGTTCGCATTACAAGGTCAGACTTTGTCAATGACGATAGAGATGCCAGGCTTACAGCAGTGATCGCGAAGCGCTTCCAGGCTTCTGCCTGGCTTGGCTTGTACGCCACAGGTTGGGCGTCGGTAAGGAACGTACGCGACTGTCTCGAGAAATTGGATGGTGACAGAGGAGATCGCTTGAGCGAGGAGAGCACATTTGAGCTTGTCCGGAGACTGCTGTAAAGCCGGAAGGTAGAGATCTGCGGATTCCGGGCTGCCTGCGAGAAGCAAGGGGTCGCAAGAGGGCGGATGGCGGCGACGAAGCCCACACGTAGCATCGTTTGTAAATTAACCGAATCTAATGCAGAGAGTGGATGTGTCGTAGGATGAGGACGTGCAGGAAGAGAGCAAAGGAGAGTTGCTCAGCCACTCTCCGGACGGCCATGACATACGCTGTAGACGCGCGGCCGTCCGGCAGGAATTACATCACCCGTGGGCGCTTCCCGACCTCTCGAGAACGCCGAGTACTCTCGGGAGTCCCCGCGCCGGGGGCCCGCGGCGCTGAGTGCACGAGAAATGCACCGAATGCATACGATGAAAGCCTAGGGGGAGACATACTATACATGCGGTACTACTACCGAACACAGGAACATAGGTGAGGGATAAATACAGTAACAGGAATAGCATGGAATAACGTCGAGAGCATCATTAAGAGCAGTGTCCTAGATGTAGGGTGTCGGATAACAATTAGGAGCGGGATGCCAGCGACTATTGCAGTTCTGGTATTCGAGTCAAGTCGGCGATGCCGACATGATGGTTCTCCAACGCCATCGCTATTCGATTCAGGTTGCCCGATTGCTGCCACGAGATTTCGAAGATGCCATGCCTTCCCGCACTGTAAGACCACTTCCTCTCTTTTGTCTGGCGCGCAGTTGTCAGCTCAATCAGACGCAAACACCAGGAAGCAGACACTCACATGTACATCGTATACATACAGCCAGCCGTCTCCGCCAGCCGTAGCAAACCGCCGGCCATCAGGACTGAAGGCCAGATTGTAGACGTGCTTCGTGTGATCCTGGAAGATCCGCAAACAGTCGCCCGTGACGGTGTCCCATAGTCTCGCCGAGTGGTCAAAGGATGACCTGCATACGCATATGTTCAACGTCAACAAGTACAAGATCATGAAGGGGATAGTGACTGACGTGACCAGCAGTTCATGCTCGCCAGGATGGGTCGACGGCGACCATGCCAGATTGCCGACCTGAGCTTTATGGCCCGTCAACGTGACAACATTGTCATCTTGCGGACGGCCGTAGACAATATCCTCGATGTTCCATATACGAGCAGTCCTATCGTCCGAACACGACGCCAACTTCGTCCGGGAGGGATTGCATCTGAGCTGATTCACCTCGCTCTTATGGCCGCTTATAGGGCAAGGTGAGACACAAGACACGAGCAACGATTCTACCACGCATACCTGAAAGTCTTTAATGGCTTCGGATTATTTATGTTGAGGATATGCACTAAACCATCGGAACCACTTGTCGCGAATTCTGAATCCGACAGCCAATCGACATCAAGGCAGCATTCTGACACACAAGACGGTCAGCAGAGACTCACAGGAACGATGCAGACAACAAACTCTTGTGAAGGGTAAATTGTCGATGGAGCCGTTTTCCTGGGACATCCCATACGCATGCTGACCCGTCGAGAGATGCAGTGACAAGCCACCGTCCGCCCGGAGAAAAGCGGGCGGCGAATATAGGCCCCTTCTCAACAGATAGTTAGCAGTGGAGAGCCGAGAGGAGCTAAAACAAGCTTACATCGTGCTGAGTGTGCGTGAAGTATACTTTGCCCTTTGCATCGCATATACGGAGGATCGAGTCGTAGCAGCCGATAGCGAGTAACGAGCCGTCGGCGGACCAATCCAGTGACGTGAGATCACCTTGTTCCTCTCTCGGAGGATATGCGCAGGTGAGCGGCAAGTCAACGTCTGGTTGGACATCCCCATCTTGGTTTGCGCCTGGGACGTTCCAAATATGCACGACGCTGTCCCTTGACCTGCCTCACGGAAATGAGTCGTCTGAGATGAACTAGGGTCGAGGTCTCAAGCATACCCAGATGCCAAAGTCGATTTATTGACGGGGTTCCAGGCGCACACAAATACCTGCATCAGACAACCTCAGTAAGGTTATGTGGTCCGTACGTCACAGGACAGACCTCTGATTTATGCGCTTTCAGCAGCTGCACAGGGGCGTCCTCCTGCTCCTTCTCGGCATTTTCAGACGTAGTCTGTCCAGCAACTTTATTGGCGGTGGTTTCTGTCATAGCAGAAGCCCCATCGGCAGTAGTAGACGGTTGCGGTGAACTAGCACGCCTGGCTTCAACGAGAGACATGTCGGTCTACTGGTCGATATAGTGATACACGACATAGGCAACCTACGTTCTACGGGAGGTCCGGACCTCGTGCCCATCTCGATGTCGACAGGAGAGCTCGTCTTTGCCCGTTTCTCCTTCGGCGCATCCTCCAGACTGGGAGTCCCGCTAGCCTTGCGCTTCAAGGCATTGTCGACTGGGGGACTGCGATCCGAGGGGCCACCGTTCCGTACGCGTTCGGTCGGCGGAGCCAGCGCATTTAGGGGCTGAAGCGGGTGACGAGGAGGAGCAGAGCAGACGTGACGTTCCAAGAGGTTGAAGGGGTTATGACAAGAGAGCGTCATGCCGCCGTTGTTCCAGTGGGCCTCCACCTCAGTAAACAGCAAAGCCTTGCTGAGAAGTTCGATGAGTTCTCCTCGTGGTAGGTGCTTCCTAAAGTTTGGAGAGTGTTCCAAGCGTGACTCTGCACGCAACACAAAAGCACTATGTTGGAAACCTAGGCGACCGAGTGAGTGTTGAATACATAAGGTGGCTGGAGGTAGGCTTTCACGTACCAGAATCCCTGAAGTAGGCATATATCAAGCAGTTCACTTCGTCCGCAGTTATCTGGAGAGGGCTGACCATGCTGAATGCATGGGCAAGACGGAGATAGGCAGCAGCGAGAGGGAGGAGGATATGGAGCTAAGGAGAGGTGAACCCGGCGAAATTGAGCCTGAACCAAGCAGTCCACACGGTGGGCGTGAGAAAATCACGGGATGGGGCGGAGCCTCTCGGAGCTACAAAGCCAATCTGAGATCGTATGTGCGATCACCAACGCCGCTATGAGCAGATAAGATAAGCGTGAGTGTGTGTCCGTACGAGTGCGGGGTCGGCGTGATGCTTGCTCAGCCGGCGCCAGCTTCGGGTGATCTACACCTATCCTCACTCTCCCTCTCACCGTCGTTGTGCAGTGGTGTCTCGTTAGACTGTGCTAGAGCACGCCGATGGATCAGGGAGAGCATTCTGACGATGGGCATGCAGAAAGCCAGCAGCATCCGGGCAGTCTGCGGGCAGCGCTCACGGACGCAGACACCTCCAGCGGTCGGGAGAGGCTGCAGCGGATACTAGATGGTGTGTTACTGCTTCTCTGATACAGCCCCCCCCAGCCCTTCTCTTACATTCCATAGCGCTCCTGGATATGCAAGGAAATTCAACCACGAGAAGCGACGCAGAGAGGCTTACTGCGAGCTTGACTGTGGACGACCTGCAACGCCTTGTCGCCATCCTAGCCGGAGGGGGCGGAATCAGTAGTAATGCACAACTCCTCGCTGAGGAGGAGGAGGACGATGAGAATGATCCTGACTACGTCGACGATGATGCAGAAGAGGAAGACGACGAAGACTATAGCTACTACAGCTCCAGTGCTCACACGCACTGGGACCGCACCCGCAATTGGTGGCCGGCGATTACGGAGCCTCAAGAGGAAGGCTTGTCTCTTCTGATGAGTGGGGAGTTTGGCAGGGTTCAACACCAAGTAAAATCTCGCAATGGAACAAGGAACGTCGCGCGCAGCCTCCTCAATCGAGGCACAAATTCTCGACCTACGTATAGGGAGGATATCACCAGTGTGCGCAGAGATCCGACGTTGTTGCAAGCCTACCTGACAATTAACAGGACATTCTACCCAACTCGAGTGGCACAGCCGTGGCCTCGTATCCCGCGAATGCCTATGTGGGCCAGTTCTCGTCAGGTTCGTATGAGGAGCATCTTCACCCCTCCGACGTAGTTAACTGTCTTCTTAGATTCCGCTTTTTACTACACTTGCGTCAGAAGTGAGTAGAAGGTCTTTCAACGTCCCTCGGGTTCTCATGCCGCATTATAGACTTCCGCTTGCACGTCTATGACATGAAGGCGCCCTTCAAGCCCCTGAGGCCGTCGCGGAATCAACGTCAGGATTTCGACGACGGGCATACCACCACGATGGAAGTCATCAAGACGATCCAAGCGGCTCCAGGTCGATGGACAATCACGGACTCTCATCTGAGCCCCGACAACCAGCGGTAAGGCTAGGGACTACTTCGATTTGTGCATCATCTCACGCATCCACCGCAAGCATGATATATGCTTCGATAGTACGCATGAGCCTTACTTCCGCTACCGTCAGTAATTGCTGACTATATCACCAGTCTAGCACAGTGTACATGACGTCGACGCTTGACTCGTCGACAGAGCAGATCCCCATATCCTTCAAGGATCCCACTCCGCAGCGCACACGCCGCATTCTCAACCCTTGGGACGACGATGACCAGTTCGGCATATGGAGCTGCAAGTTCTCGGCTGACGGGAAGGAAGTCATCGCGGGTGGAAGTAGTATGATCTTCGGTAAGCTGTTCTTACGGTTCGTCCATGATGAATGCCAACCGTCGACTTTGTAGTCTACGACTTGGTCGCTGATAGACGTACGGTCAAGATTTCCGGGCACACTGACGACGTCAACAGTTGTTGTTGGGCCGACACCGCTTCTGGTAACGTTCTGATCAGTGCCTCCGACGATACGTTCGTCAAAGTCTGGTGAGCAAGCATTCTGATATTGTCAACAGTCTGTTGACGCCACAATAGGGACCGTCGATCACTTGCTGCGACAAGAAAGCCTTCGGGCGTACTCATCGGGCATACCGAAGGTATCACCTACGTCTCCGCCAAAGGCGACGGTAGATATGTCATCTCGAACGGCAAGGACCAGATTCTCAGGCTTTGGGATCTCCGTATGATGAGGAGTAATAGCGAGTTTGAATCCGTGGCGAAGCAACACTATGGCATCCCGCAGTTCGACTACAGGCAGGACAACTACCCTCGGCCGAGATACAAAGCACATCCCCTCGATTGCAGCGTCATGAAGTACACAGGGCACGAAGTCCTCCGCACTCTCATACGATGCCATTTCAGCCCTGCGGAGACGACCGGTCAGCAATACATCTACTCTGGTTCCTCTGACGGGCGGATCCATGTACGTGTCTTCTTTGCTTCCGCCTCTGACAGCGAAGTCATGAAAGTTGTAGATCTGGTCCCTGGATGGAAGAGTCGTAGAAGTCTTGGACCGCTCGTACACCTTACCCATGGCGCTAGACCCGTCCGGTCCAGATCCTACAACCATTACTCCCGCGCGCATTAAGCCATGCGTACGTGATGTCAGCTGGCATTCACAGGTAAGCCCTAGGACGAAGAGCAGGACCCAAGCATTGTGCTCACTCAAACACTGCAGCAACCTATTATCATGAGCACCGGATGGCTGGGACGCCGCTGGGGCCTGTCAGAAGGGAGCGTCGTTGCACGGCACGAGGTTCGTAATCTAGTCAAACTTCAGAATGTCATATTCACGCGACTGTTGTTAGTTCAAGGGCTTGTCGAAGCTCCCGGGCAGCCTTGAAGACTGGGTCGAGAGGGAGAGAACCGAGCGCGCAGAACGCGCTCGCCGCGGTGGCCAGCACTTTGGCATGCCTGGAGCCTTCGATACTGAAGCATTGCTCGACACCGACACGTCCGACGAGGATTACGTCCCTGACGAGGATACGTGAACAGCGCCTTACTGTAGAGCCGCTTGCGCCGTTCAGATGTACTACCAGTCTACCTATCGAGCTGTACTTTGGATCAATGTATTTGTGCCCCTCCCGTCGTCATATTACACGTCGTAGCTGTTCGCGCCGAGGGCTTGAGCGCAGGCCTCAATTCAAATTGAAGGCGCAGCCTCCGTAAGCACTCCCAAGGAGGCTGGCTTGGCGCGGGTTGTAGAAGCACAGCGTTCAGCATCTTCGCTCCCACTTCCGTCTTCTGAAACCCAAGTGAACCAGCATACATCAGGATGGTTATCACTGGCGACGACGAGCCGAAGACTACTATGCCACAGACGCAAACCGCAGATGTCGTACCCCCGCTGCCTGTGGAGTTGAATACATACGGCTTCCCGCAGGGGTACTTCATGCTGCGCTCCCTCGGGACCGCTCGCGTCCTCGACGTCGCTCAGGGGCTGGTCGAGGATGGAACCGATATCATCCTATGGCCTGCGACGGATACTTCTCAGGTTGAATGTGAGTCCGCCCAGGCTCGTACTAAGATCTTGGTGGGTTTGCTGAGGGTGCTATGTACGCAGCGATGAGAAGGCCAGAATCCAACAACCAGGTGGGCTGATCCTCACTGCGATGTTCATTTTGCACTCGCACTAACGCTGACAATACTACACAGATCTTCTTTATCGATATCTCTGGAGCACTGTGCTCTAGATCGGCCGGACACGCTATCGATGCTGAGAGTATGTTTCTCACTTGCTCTTTGGGAGCCTCTTGGAGCTCACACTGCGACGTGGTCCTCCAGAGGAGAAGCTGGTCTTGCGCCACCGAAGACCGGTCTCCTACCCGTTTCCGAACGCCTATTCTCATCCCCTGCCGCGTTTCGTCTACCATCCTGAGACGAAGGAGATCACCGTGGGCTTTGCCAGCGATCCTTCGTACCCCACCTCTCGAAGGGACAGCACTTCAGGCGCCTGGAAGGAGAAGACGTACTATCTCAGCTCAGTCCCGGTCAGACGGCCTCCTTCTTTGATGGCCAATGCCTCTGCCTTGCTCAACTCTGCCATGTCGGCACCCCTCGCTCTCTTCGGTGGCAAAGGGGCGTCGCAGTCCACTCCAGAGCAAGTCTTCGATGGGGAGATCGACTTGACGGAGAACGAGCTCGCGGAACAGGACCGAAACGAGGCGGAGGAGATCGACGATTCTCTCGACTGGTTCCGTCCCGTGAAAGTCATCGCGCTCACTGGGGAGGAAGCGGCGAACGCGAGCGAGAAGGCGAAGTTACGTCGCCAGTGGGAACTTCTACCGATCAGGCTCACAAAGCATCGTACTGGAATGCCGTCGCAGTGACCGCATTGCGAGCTACAATGACTATCTCACTACTTAGCTCTCAGCATCCGCACATTATTCTTCACGTCGGTTCCTTTTGGACGAATATGCTGTATGTACCATACTACCCTCGCCTCTGGGCAAGGTACTCGGTGGCCTTGAAGACTTCCATGGCTTATTACTACTCGAGTAGTTATCAGGCTGCTTGAGCTCTGATTTCGCTGCCGCATAGCAGGCGCGTCATCTGACCCGGTGAGCATGTCACGTGCCATGAACGCGGCCAAGAAGAACTCGAAGGGAGTCCGTCGGCAGCCGCTTCGAATGTGTAGCCTATCGACTGTCCAGACGATAAGTACTGACTCGCGCGGATGTATACATATATACTGTCTCTGCGCATGGGCGCACTCGTCAGACGCCGCCATCTCCACAGGACACGAGAAGCCTGCTGACATCAAGCTCTTACCATCGTAGTGAGAAGCCAGGTCATCATGTTCAGGTTACTTCGCAGCGTCACCCTCGCGCTCCTCATCCACTCGCCCTTTGCGTGGTCTCACCGCCATGGTCATCAGGGCCAAGTGCCTTTGGTGGACGTCCAGGATTTTGCGAAATCAGACTCAAGCAAGTCCCAGACATGGTCTGAAAAGTACGGCAAACAGATCGACCAGCCGTTCTCCGGACCTCTCTCCTTCTCTCATCTTCCCTATTCGCGTTGCCTGGAAGATGAGAGTGCGGCCTTCGACATCGCGGTACTGGGCATGCCATTCGACACTGCTGTGACCTATCGTCCTGGTGCACGGTTTGGTCCGTACGCCATCCGATCTGGGAGTCGGAGGCAGCGCGAGACTCGAGGCTACACGCTCTCATGGAGGAACAACCCGTACGAGCTCGGCTCCAAAATCATGGATTGTGGAGATGTAGGTGCACCGTGGCCGTCCAACGCGTTTCGCAAGTTGATCAGCTGTATACCGTACAGGTTCCCGTCAACCCGTTCGATAACGCTCTAGCCGTTGACCAAATGGAAGTGGCTTACTCGACACTGCTCGCGCGCCCGGCCGCCAGTAATGAATCCACGGCGCTCTCTTCTGTAACCCAGAAGTTCGCAAAGGATGGCAAGCAGCACCCTCGGATTGTCAGGTACAGGGTTTCGAGCCACACGAGGCTTGACGAAGACTCACTTTGTGTGACTGCAGCTTGGGTGGAGACCACACGATAGTGCTTCCCATCCTTCGCTCATTGAACAAGGTCTACGGACCTGTCTCGGTGATACACTTCGACGCACATCTGGACACTTGGCCCGCATATCCAGGCACCAGCACGGAACAGTCCCGCGTCACGCATGGGACGTTCTTCTACCTAGCCCGCGAGGAAGGACTTATGACCAACACAAGCATCCACGCCGGCATTCGCTGCAAGCTCACTGTGAGTCCTGTCCGCCACGACTTGTTCCATGCTTTGGGTGCGAGGAGCGGACTGAGCATGCGTGTGTCAGGGAATGGCAGATCTCGAGAACGACGCCTCTGTCGGCTTCCAGCTAATTTCTACCGACGACATTGACGACTACGGTGTCACCGCCATCATCAAGCGCATCCGCGATCGTGTCGGAGACTCACCTGTCTATCTCAGGTATGGTACAGTCATTCGGATGGGACTTCCTGGCGTTGATGTCCGTTTCCATGTGCCAGCCTCGACATCGACGTTATTGATCCTGGCCTCGCACCTGCCACGGGGACGCCCGAGGCAGGCGGCTGGACCACCCGCGAAGTCAAGCGTATCATTCGCGGGCTGGCGGGCCTCAACTTTGTGTAAGCATTCGCCTACTATGGCTCAATCTCAGCTTCTCATCGGCTTGCCGCAATACAGCGGCGCAGACATCGTCGAGGTTGCACCGGCTTACGATAATGGTCCGTAATTGCTTTCTCCTGGTAGCTCTCGTACTGACCCTTGCGCGACACCGTCTGTAGCCGAAATCACGGGTATCGCAGCGGCCGACATCGTCCACGACTTCCTGTCGATGCTGCTGTCATCGGAACCTCCTGCGCCTCATAGCAGCTGGGGACCGGCGAGAGATGAGCTTTGATTCGCAGCCTACGTGGTGGATACTTGTATACATGTCGTATCACAGAGCACGGGCAAAACATCTTGGTTACAAATGCTACTGCTCATCATTTCGTGGCGACATGGCGAGAAAGCGCATCCTACTGTACATCCACGCACAGGTAACGAACGCCCAAGGTCGGATGAATAATTACGACATATAGTACTAGTGTGTCCGTTGCACACGCATGGCGTACGTGCACTGCTCGCAACAGAGCGGAGGAAAGTCGAAGGGTGAGGGGAAGAAGGAAAAGGGTAGCCTGTCTGTGCGTGCGCGTAGAAAGAACGTCCGTGAAGCAATCTGAGGTGTATACCCTATCGGCGTGCTAATGCTTCGTGCCCCATTGCCCTGGCGGCTGAGCGGTCGCAGCGTCATACATGGGTGGGGCGTCCTCATGTTCGTGCTCTTCCACTGGTGATTCGACCACGGCCGAGGGCTGAGATCGGTTCGGGCCGCGTGGTCCTCGCGGGCTCGTCGGCGATGTCTGGGCCATGGGAGGGGCTATCGTTGTGTTGATCGGCGCGGGCGCCGACGTGTACGCCGTAGTCCCACTGTACGTTGACGGCGCACTCGGGGCGGGCGACGGTCCGCCGTAGGGCGGGTAGGAGGGCATGTCCGCTGCAGGAACAACGTTCGCGCCGTACCCGCCGCCGCTGAGCGTGTAGTTCCGCTCTGGGGGCGCGAGTGGCGGAGCATACGACCCTTGTGGGCGGTACGGGTTCGTGCCGGAGCCGCCGCTGGGCGGAGGCGAGGACGGACTCGCGTTGTGCATGTAGTAGGGATCGGCGTTGAAGTTCGTCTGGGGCATCGCTGGTTGCGCGGCGAATGGATCCGCGGGGGTAGTATGGTAATCAGACGGGTATTGCTGGTGCGAGACTGCGGAGTGGTCTGCGAAGTATTGTCAGCGACGCCGACGGCGAGATAACCCCGCACCACTCACATGAGGTCCCACGGGCCGGGTGGCTGTAGGCTGAACCTGTCGTCGGTTGCTGCTGATGACCATACTGACCGTAAGACGTGCTCGGACCGAGGTACGACGCGCCGACGGCGGCAGGCGCGGCAGGTGCTGCGCCAGGAGGCAGGGTGTAGGGGTCTGTATATCCGGACGTTCCCTGTGTGTGCTGGCTGCCTTGCCGCGTCGGTGATGGGTAGGCGTTCTGGGGCTGGGCCGGAGTGCTGTAGAAAGCGTCGACTGCACGCGTACCAGGCGCTGCCTGAGCGTATCCACCGGCATAACGAGGCTGCGTCTGGCTACCTTGACGAGTGTAGGCAGCTGTTCCGGCGCCGACACCAGCGCCACCAGATGGCTGTTGCGAGTGGTAAGGGAGGATTTGGTCACCATCCTCGACATATGTTTCGTCTGCCTTCGACGTCAATGGCTGGCGCTCATACTCCTGGAATGCCGGGAGGCCAATCTCATTCTTCCCTGCGGCCTGACGGGCCTTCCTGTCGGCTTCAGCCTTGACGGCCTCCAGACGCATCTGCTCTGCGTAGCTGCTGTCGGGTACGGGGCGCGCCTCTCTGTCGAAACCATGTGGACGGCGCCTGATACAGCATCTGCCGAGACCATAGAAGCATCCCGCGAAGAAGAGCAGGATGAAGGCGGCGAGCGTTAACCAGATGGAGATACCCATCTCTGCGTGGCCCCCGTCTACGTTGTTGACACGCGACTTGGTGAGGAAGAATAGGACGAGGTCGAAGATGAAGGCAGTCATGGCGATGGATGCGGAGAAGCCAGAGATGCAGGTGCTGCAGTATGTCATGGACATTTCACGGACGTGCGCGAGAAGGCCGAAGACGGCGGAGATACCAGCGAGGACGAGGGCGACAATGTGGAGTACGAGTGCATAGGTGACCCATTTGACAAGCACCGTCGGTATCTTGATCGGAGTGTTATCACCAAGGAGGGCATTCACGTCTGACGAAGCAAGCTATAGGACGAGCGAGACATGGTCGGGGATGCACTCACCAAGCTGGTACCCTACAGATGGCTTCGAGCATGTTGTACCGCTTGGAAGAGTTAGGCAGTATCCCAAGGTTCCAAATGTGACTGATTCTGTGCTGCCGCCGACGTTGACTGAGGCCTTGAGGAAGTAGATGGACTTGAGGATAGGAACGTTAAATGAGACAACGGCTAGTAGGGCGGTCGCGATGAGGGTCACAAGGAAACCCGGGGTCGCAGGACGAAGGATGCCCATCGTGCAAACTGTTGAGGACGATGGGCAAGAAATGAAGGGGGCAAATCAGAAGAAAGTGGGAGATGAGGAAGGCGCAGAGGCTGAGGACAGGTTGTTCACACTCGGGGGCTGTGCTCGACAAGCTTCAAGCGGAGCAGCGTGACGACCGTGCAGGCCGTCCCCGCATAGGCGCCCGGAGGAGGTCTCTCCAAGACAACTCCGTGCCAGACTGCGCCGCCGACGTCCTACGCTACATTCCGGAGAAACACTGCCGTCTGCCTTTTCTGCGGGTATATGGGCACACAAGTGAGCGCATGTCGCAGACATGCCCAACATGGCTAGCGATTGCTGCCGATATCCAATTCAACGCTAACACGGTACGTGATACAGAGCCGCCCACTGCCACATCAGTTTACTGCCCAGTCGCACCGGCGGCCTCTGCGCTGTCGTCCATCTCCTCCCACCACAGTATATGAAAGCCTTCTATCAACTGCCCTGCACTGGTCACCTTGTGTATCCTAACCGTATCCACGATCCCAAACCCGAGTTTCTCCAGCACTCGTATGCTTCCCCGATTCCCTATGATCGTCTCTGCTCGCGCTCGGCGCGCCCCCATGCGAGGTATGACCCAGGACTGCATGAGTGTACGCAGCGCGCAGGTCATGACTCCTTGGCCATGCAGTAGCGCGGTGAGGTAGTCTACAAGACGGGCATCAACGAGTTTCTGTCTAGGTGCTCAGTGACCCTCTGAAGACGCCACTCACAGCCTATGCACCACACAATCTCTGGATCTCCCGTCTTCCTGCTCTCGTTCCTAGAGGCGAGACGTTCTTGCTCTGCTCTGTCCCGTACGTCCGGGAAGTTACAGCGGCTGAACTCTATCGCCCCGAGGTAGACGTCCGAGCCGTCGTCGTTGATCCCTCTCAAGCAACTGACCGGGCACCCGCTCACGGCTGCAAACGGTCCTCGCGGCTGCTCTTCCTCGGCTACGCGCAGCTCATGCAGGACTGCGTCAGACTTCTCCTTCGTCTGCGCCACCCAGTCTTCCCCATGGCTCTCCAGGTAAGGAAACGCGAGTCCATCCAGCCACCGCTTGACAGGATCAGAGTTGAGAATCGCGACGATGTGAGGTACGTCTTCCCGGCGGGGTGGTGTGATTATGATGCGGTCGTACGGTGGAGGAAGTTGGATGTACAGCTCGCCAGTCCGAGGATGTCGCTGCAAGGGATAGGACTGGGAGAAAGGCATGGCTGGCTGAGTCCGGACTAGGTCGAGCCCGGCATATAGGCACCTGCCCATCCTCTTCCGACCGACAGCTTCAATATCTCTTGCGCAGAACCTTCGTATGACTGTTGTTTGGCGACTGCGAGCAGAGATTGCACCGTTGTCAGCCATTCGCAGTCTTCGCAGGTGCGTCGTGATGCGGGCCGATCTAGACGACAACGGTGGGATCATGCCCTACAGTACAGCAGTACGCATCGCTCGCTGGACGGAACAAGGCATCACTATCTCCCTCAGCGGACAACAAGCTACCCTAGCTACTCGATGCATGGCGCACACGTTCCTTGGCCTTCGCATCATAGCCATCCCCATCCAAGAATAGATGCTTCGTTCCTTCAAAGTATCATGTAGAGCAGATCTAGAGTGCTGTCGAATTCCCAGACCAGCCCACAGGGACCCAACTCCAACCCGGCATGCAATCATGACTCGGCTTTCCACCATAGAATGTCCATCCCGTCAATCTTCCTCCCTGAGTTCAGGAACTTGTTTTCCAGCGGTATAGTCTTCTCATACACAAAGCCTAACTTCTCGAAGACCCGTCGACTACCGATGTTGTCCGTGAACGTTTCGACGCGTATCTGGCGCACGCCCATGCGTGGGACGGCCCATTCGCGTAGAATGGTCCCGATGGCAGTCGTCATGATGCCCTTGCCTTGATGGGACGGTGCGATATAGTCTACGATTGGCAATCAGTTACTGTCGCCGTCAGGAAATCTTGGTCGCTCACCGCCGATGCACCATATAATCTCTGGATCGCCGACCGGCTTCTCTGCATTGGGCTTCGCAAGCCTATCTTTCTCCTCGTCGTCCGCCACATCTGGCCACCTCTCGCGCACGAGCGCGATGTCGCCCAGAAAGAGATCGGTGCCATCTTCGAGGACTTCCCTCAGACTGCGCACAGGGCAAGCCGACACGAGCACGGGGGGCTCGTCTGAATGTTCCGCGTTCGCTCGCTGTAGCTCTTCGAACGCGGCGTCGGCGCCTTTCTTCACTTTCTCCAGCCAGGATTCGGCGTGCTCCGGGCGGTAGGGGAAGGGTGGGCCGTCCAGCCACATATACAGAGCGGGATCGTTCATGTAGGAAATGATCGTCGGGGCGTCGCTCATGCGCGGCGGTGTGATGATGATCTTGTCATGCGGAGCCGGGAGCCGCAGGAAGGGCTCCCCAGTCTCCGGATGGAACTGCAGGGGATGGAACTGTGACTGGGCCATTCTGTTGAAGGGGGTTGGCGAAGGCTTGCAAGACAGGCCAAAAGACACGTGGCGGCAGATGTCAACTCGACAAGTCAGGATTCGTGCGGAGGCGAACGGCGCCGTTCAGTGGTAGGAGACGCAGGGGTAACGACTCAGCGACTACGAGCTGACTACTTATAGAGTCAGGACAGCGAGGCGACGGTACCGACAGAACAGCCATCATCGCGCAACTTGCTGCCGTGAATGTTCTATGATGGATGACTAGACCAGGTGACTCCGCAAGTCCCGAGCACCAACACGAACACGTCGATGCATCTGAGAATCGTGAATTTTGAGATCGTAAGTCGGGCAAGCTAGAGACGTGCGACAGAGCAGGAGATGTGCGAGGGCGTAGTCCTGGAGCAGTCGAGAGTGCGGACGAGGGCGTCCAGGTGGCAGCCAACCACAAATAGACGCTCTCCGCGAGCGCGGGAGTGCGGGAGCGCGGAGGCACGTGCTCGAGGTTAGTAACCTGCCCTAAAGCGATCGATAAGCAGGACGAGGTGGGGCTGCAAAAGTTTGCACGCATCTTCACGTCGAGTTCTGCAGCCCCCGGCGAGCTTGCTCAACTCTCCTCTCTTCCCTATCCTCCACCGCAGACAGTGCGGCGGCCCCTCGTCTTTTTCCCATCGTTCTCTCTGTAAAAACCAGTCACCATGGTGTAAGTACCGTCTCTTCGCGCGTAGATATACGCTCTCCGTGCTCATCGCGTCTTTTCCGCGACGGATGGCAGTAACTTCACCGTCGGTGAGTACCAACCGTGCTGTACAAACGTTCCGCAGTGACTGACGCTGCGGCGGTATCCAGACCAGATTCGGGCCCTCATGGACCGCCCGACCAACATTCGTAACATGAGTGTCATTGCTCATGGTACGTCCCCCACCAAATCTTCTCAGGAGTAGGCCCTGGTCTCACCGGCCCCTTCCCCCGCGCAGTCGACCACGGAAAGTCCACTCTCACGGATTCGCTCGTCTCGAAGGCCGGTATCATCGCCAGCTCAAAAGCGGGCGATATGCGGTTTACAGATACACGAGACGACGAAAAGGAGCGTGGTATCACGATCAAGTCGACGGCCATTTCCATGTACTTCGAGGTCGACAAGGAGGACATCTCTGCCATTAAGCAGAAGACCGAGGGTGAGTGCTCATCTTAGCGAGCGAGCTGCTGCATGGATCTGACAAATCTACGCGTAACACCAGGTACCGAGTTCCTGATCAACCTGATCGATTCCCCCGGGCACGTTGACTTCTCCTCGGAGGTCACGGCCGCTCTCCGTGTCACTGACGGTGCTCTCGTCGTCGTCGACTGTGTTGAGGGTGTTTGCGTCCAGACCGAGACTGTGCTCCGCCAGGCACTTACCGAGCGTATCAAGCCCGTCGTCGTCATCAACAAGGTTGACCGTGCCCTCCTCGAGCTCCAGGTTTCCAAGGAGGACCTCTTCCAGTCGTTCTCGCGTACTATCGAGTCCGTGAACGTCATCATCTCGACCTACAACGATGCGGCGCTTGGTGACGTCCAGGTCTACCCCGAGAAGGGTACCGTTGCCTTCGGTTCCGGTCTTCACGGATGGGGCTTCACCCTCCGCCAGTTCGCTGCCCGCTATTCCAAGAAGTTCGGTGTGGACAAGGACAAGATGATGACCAAGCTCTGGGGCGACAACTTCTTCAACCCCGCGACGAAGAAGTGGACGACGAAGAGCACTGACGCCGATGGCAAGCCTCTCGAGCGTGCCTTCAACATGTTTGTCCTTGACCCTATCTTCCGTATCTTCGACGCCGTCATGAACTTCAAGAAGGACGCCATCACGACGATGTGCGAGAAGCTCGACATCAAGCTTGCTCAGGAGGAGCGTGACCTCGAGGGCAAGGCTCTCCTCAAGGTCATCATGAGGAAGTTCCTTCCCGCCGGTGACTCCCTCCTGGAGATGATTGTCATCAACCTCCCCTCGCCCGCCACCGCGCAGCGCTACCGTGTCGAGACCCTCTATGAGGGTCCCATGGACGACGAGTCCGCCATCGGTATCCGTGACTGCGACCCCAAGGGCCCCCTGGTCTGCTACATCTCCAAGATGGTGCCGACCTCTGATAAGGGTCGCTTCTACGCCTTCGGTCGTGTCTTCTCCGGTACCGTTCGTGCTGGCCCCAAGATCCGTATTCAGGGTCCCAACTACGTCCCGGGCAAGAAGGACGACCTGTTTGTCAAGTCGGTGCAGCGAACCGTGCTCATGATGGGTCGTTACGTTGAGCCCATTGAGGACTGCCCGGCCGGTAACATCGTCGGTCTCGTCGGTATCGACCAGTTCCTGCTCAAGAGCGGTACCCTCACCTCGTCCGAGACCGCGCACAACATGAAGGTTATGAGGTTCTCCGTCTCGCCCGTCGTGCAGGTCGCCGTCGAGGTCAAGAACGCCGCGGATCTCCCCAAGCTCGTCGAAGGTCTCAAGCGTCTTTCGAAGTCCGACCCCTGTGTCCAGGCGTGGATTAACGAGAGCGGTGAGCACATCGTCGCCGGTGCTGGTGAGCTCCACTTGGAGATCTGCTTGAAGGTATGTTTGCGAAACAGACGTGCGGCTGCATTAGCTCATTATATGCTTGCAGGATCTCCAAGAAGACCACGCTGGTGTTCCCCTCAAGATTTCCGACCCCGTTGTGCCCTACCGTGAGACCGTCAAGGCTGAGTCGTCGATCGTCGCGCTCTCGAAGTCGCAGAACAAGCACAACCGTCTCTACGCGAAGGCGCAGCCCCTCGACGAGGAGCTTTCGCTCGCCATCGAGAGTGGTAAGGTCAACGCTCGCGACGATTACAAGGTCCGCGCACGTATCCTCGCCGACGAGTACGGCTGGGATGTCACCGACGCCCGTAAGATCTGGTGCTTCGGTCCGGACACCACCGGCCCGAACGTCCTCGTCGACGTCACCAAGGGTGTGCAGTACCTCAACGAGATCAAGGACTCTTGCGTCGCTGCCTTCCAGTGGGCAACCAAGGAGGGTGTCTGCGCTGAGGAGAACATGCGTGGCGTCCGCGTGAACATCCTCGATGTCACGGTAAGTTTCGCGGGAGAACCCGACCGCGTCGAGATTGAATCTCATTGCCTGTTCGTTTGTCTAGCTCCACACCGATGCCATCCATCGTGGTGGAGGACAGATCATCCCCACGTGCCGTCGTGTCACGTACGCTGCGTGCTTGCTCGCGGACCCTGGTCTCCAGGAGCCCGTCTACCTCGGTGAGTGCAGCGGATGCTATGTGCCCACGACGTCATAGATTACTGACGTCGGCCGATACAGTCGAGATCCAGTGCCCGGAGAACGCGATCGGTGGTATCTACTCGGTGCTCAACAAGCGCCGTGGACAGGTCTTCAGCGAGGAGCAGCGTGTCGGCACGCCCATGTTCACGGTCAAGGCCTACCTGCCCGTGTCCGAGTCCTTTGGCTTCAACGGCGAGCTCCGCTCGCAAACCGGTGGCCAGGCGTTCCCCCAGTGCGTGTTCGACCATTGGGAGTTGCTCAGCGGCTGTAAGTGAACCCGCTTGTTATCACGCGCTCGTTTGCACGATGCTCACCCGATGACGCCTTCAGCGCCTCTCGAGAAGGGCAGCAAGCTCGAGGAGCTCGTCAAGAGCATCCGTATCCGCAAGGGTCTCAAGGTGAGTCACGCATGCGTGTCTCCAGTCGGTGTTGGCGCGATCGCTGACGTCGATTACGCAGCCCGACATTCCTTCTCTGGACACGTACTACGACAAGCTCTAGACGGGGGTTGTACGAATGCAGAAGTTCATCGATGTGCCAATGTGTCCTACTGTGTTATCAGCGTCCGCCGCCTTCTGTTAGCATTCTCTCCTTCCCACCCTGTTGTACTACTGTGTCCCGCTCGCTCGCCGATCATCCCAATCGCAAACGCATTCTTACGTCTTTCACGCAATGAATATATCGGATCCCAACGCATCGATGCGTGCATCCCGAGGGCTGCACTTGCCCGCTGCCCATGAGATCGAGAAGCATCGGATGAGCTGGAGGATTCCAGCGAGTGCTTAGGCAGCGATACATCGAAGCGCGGGCGTGCAGCGACGGAACGTAGATAGCAGACGTCACGGGTTGAGGAGGCGGAGTTCTGGGGGACAAGTCTAAGAGAGTCCGCGGCCGGGGTTCGCGCGGAGGGAAGATGTGGGAGCGCGTGTGCGTGGAGGGCATCGGGGGTGCAAAGGAGGAGCTCATATCAGAGCTGCTTCGGATCCAGTCAGACGACGTCGAGTGGCCATGGGGCGGCCGTGGCAGGGGCGTTCAGAATCCAGCAGGTGCCACGGGCGGGGAGGAAGGTCGGGTCAGGAAGACTCGAGGAGCCCGGGGCGAACCTGCTGCGTTTGCACTAGCACGAGTACTTTCCTCTATAGTACGACGCCAGAGGATCTGGATCGCAGCTTGGCGGCAGGGAAGCCCTCACTAGCGACGAGCACGATGTACCTAGGAGAGCAGCCGTACGTATAGTGCTGTGGAAATCGACGCGAACGGCGTGCTATATCCGACGCGGGTTCGCGCAGAGCCCGTTCCTGTTCGCCTCGCGAATTCTCATGTCGCGCTTCTCGCATTCCTCGCTTCCAATTCCCGGTCTCTGACGTCACCCCTCCTCCCTCAAGATAGCGGCCTCTCCCATGACCCTCGTCCCCGTGCTCTCGCGTCTCGCGTCTCGAACCTCGACGACCCGCGCTGCGCACACGTCCGCGTCATCGTCGTTCAAGGAACTGCATTAGACAGTTACAATACCGAGTTAGGACAAGCGCCGTGTGTGTACTCTATATACTACGGATGATGCGGGTAAGGTGCGAGAGCGATGGTACAGTGCAAACAGACGCGAGAGTCGATACTACGTGATAGAGAAGATAGGTGGAGACCGAAAACGGAACGAACACGAGCTGCAAAGAAGCAAGACGGGGCAGCGCCGCGCACCCACGCTGCCATCACGTCCGCGAGAAGAGAACAGAGGATGCAGCGGAGGATGACAGCCCCGGAAGATGGTAAGAGTCGCGAAGGCGTCAAGGAAGAACCAGTGGAATACAAATATACGAATCGGCCAAGGGGATGAACGCTGCAACCCATGGCAAGCCGCAGCGGTGGTGGTGGTGGTGATGAACAAGAGAAGGACCCCGTTACGTGGTGCACAGCACCGAACTAGTCCCACCGCGTGTCCCGGTGCGTCCGCGTCCGTCAAGGAAAGGAAAGGCGAGAGGCAGCATCCCCGTGTCTTGCATCACGCCAAGCGTCCGACGCGGGCGGGCGTGAGCGCCAGGCTCGCGCGCGAGGGGCTCGCGGGGCCGCGGCGTCAAGGGGTTGCGAATAGCGCGCGCTGGCGCTCGCAGGGAAGAGCGAACGGCGCCCGGCTCAGGGGAGGGAAGCGGCTTCTTCGACGTGGTCGCACGAGGAAGGCATAGGCGGTGGCTCATATGGTGTCGGGTGGGTGGTAGATGAACCTCCGTGGGTTCGTTCCGTTCGGAGGAAGATCGAGGGCGTGGTGAGGAGCGGAGACGCATGTATGCGTCGAGGATGATCATCGGCGGGCAACGTAACGCCAGTATAGGCTATTTGGTGGCTAAATGGGGGGTCCGGTCAGCGTCATGGACAAAGGCATCACGTCGCGATCAAGTACACACCTGCGTGCCCGGAGTGGATTGGTCTGCAGAGAGCAAGTACGGGGTAAGTCGGACGTAGGAGGCGGAAGGTGGAAGATACGTACGTGGTCGGATGCACTCCCATACGTCGACACCCTTGCCCTTGGGGTCCCATACCCCGCATTGTGCGTGAAGGGGCCAGTAGAGGTTGAGCTCCCAGATGCGGGTGGCGTCGGCGACGAGACCAGGCATGATGGCAGGAGGAACGGCGAGAGGTCGCGCGGACGGGAGAGAGGAGGAGGCGGTCGTGAACGAGGCGGAGGACGGGGTTGCTAGCAAGGCTTGTAGGAAAGGAGACCAGCTCGAGCGGAGGATTGGTTTATATGAGTCGGGGGCAGAGACGCCGGGCGAGGGCTGAAGCAATTCTCAATTCAGTTGTCACTCCAGCCGTTATGACATAATTCCACCGTTGCCCGCCAATCATAAATCCGGTCTTTTTTGCGGCGGGCGAACGAATAAACGCGGGCTGCAGCCAAAAGGCCTTTCTCCGCCCGAATGCCTCGGGGGTGCCGCGTGCGGCCGGGACGACAGGGCCGTGTCGGAGCCTGAGATTGGAGGGATAATCGCGATAAGTCCGGATTGGGACGATGGTTACGATCGATAAGAGGGCTGTTGCTGTGACACTGCTGACAGTGAAGTCATACCCGACACGTCTGCAAATCTCGTGCTCCTCCGCTGCAGAGGACACCGTCGGCGTCATACACTGCAGCGATTCGCCCGGGGCGTCGACGCGAGCCTCGAGGTTGCGGCAGTCTCTCGATCGTCCGTGTCTTCGCCGCGCTGCTGGCAGCTCGTTCGCGAACGTCCTTTATTTACTTTGTTGAATCGTACACACGCGTTGTGCCACCCAAATTTTCTGACAGCGGGCTGGATCCATCACCATGCATGCGAGCTCTTCTAGCCCATCCCCATGCGATTCACCGCCCCGACCGGCGTCCTTGACCCAAGCCGTCTTCTTTCTTTCGTCCCCGCGCTGGCTCACGTACGGCTCACGTACGGACGACGTCTGGACATCAATCTGACATGCGTTGACCACCCTCGACCTGCCAGCCTGACCCTGCTGCCTCCATTCCAGCGTATCGTCCTTTCCCCGAACTGCGCGCCCGGCCGACTTGCACACCGGCGTCTCCCCGCACGACCGACTCCGGAGTCCGGGCCAGGCCCTCTCTCCACTCCACGCCTCTTTCTGCATCTCCAGCCAATCCTCGCTTCCCGCTCTTTCCCGCTCGTCCGTTTCCCCTCTCAGAAAGGGTTCCCCGCCGGGCATCACCTGAGCTCCACTCCTCTCTCGAGCCTCGATCCCTCGGAGCCGCCCGCGTACCTGTGAGGTCGCTGCTCTCCATCATGTCCATGGGTGCGTTCATTGGTCCCACTAGTGTCCCACTACACTCAGGGCCAGCACGCCATATCTGCACGCCCGTCTGTTACCCGAGGGAGGTCTCGAGACCCGCATTTGGCCAATCCCCGCGTGTATACTTGTGGTGCACCGGGACCCGGACCCGGACATCCAATCCCGTCAGGGCCTTCTATAGGTATTTCATGGGCTTTCGGAGTCTCGACGGACGACGGCGATGAATTGTGGCGAAAGGAAAAAAAAAAAGGTTTGTTGCAACGAATGAACGGCCGCGCTCGTGCGTCCCTATCATCGTTTGCGCAGACCGATTGGGCCGCGGCCGTGGTTAGGAGCATTTAAATCGTGATCTGGAGGAGGACGTCTAGACCCGCGATCCCGGAGCTGCGAGCAGGCGCTGGCTCCACTAAGTACACGCGCACTGAGAGAGCCACGACGCCCAGAACCTCGCGGGCGCGTCATCGTGATGAGCCGGAGGTGCGCTGCTTACGGACTTCGCATTGGTGTGTTCGTTACATGCACGTTCTCCTCCTGACCATGGTGCTCAGTCTCAACGTGTCCGACTTCTCGCACGGCTCCACGTCTTGGCGCATCTCTCGCAGCCTGGGCTTGTGCTCACCGTGTGGCTTGTAGCAAGGGGCGGGCCGACGTGATCTCTTGTCACTGCGGCCGACCTTGGAGACCGATCATGTGCATTCAGCGGCACTTCCCGATCTCACTCATACAGGGTTCGGAACCGCGCCTACCCGGACGACAGATCCAAGTTCGCGATGCTACGGGCGCGACGCGGGCGACGTCTTGTACGTACTCCGAGCACGGCGGGTTCGTCCACGACTTGTCACCCTCTTTCTCTGATATCATGATTCGCTGTATGCCCGCGCTACCGTCAGCGGCTTCTCGGAAGACCCTGTCAGAGCTTAGGAGAGTGCGTGTCTGGGTCTCGACATGCCCGCTGCGGTTCTCTGACAGTCTACGCAGTTCGCGAGCTAGGGGCCCGTATCTCCGACGACCTTCGCAGAGAGCGATAACCGGAGTACCCTTGCTGCGGACGACGACGCTGCTTGGACATGGCATTCAAGCAGAGGGGTACTTGCTTCTGTCATGGGATGTCTCCCGCCACGTATAGGCTAGCATGGACACGGTCTGGCGGTGCAAGGATACAAGTGCGATGGGAATGCGACGCCAGATTGTCCATAAAGCGAAGCTGCCCGAGCCTTCGAGAGTGGCCAGGTTCTCAACTTCCGACCGGAATGAATCCGGGCGAAGGGCGGGATTTGCGCGCCATGTGCAAGAGGGGCTAGTCCCGGAAGGTCGCTAGCGGACGTATTTTCTGTCTTGCGTGGGCTGCCGCTGTACTATGGAGGGTCAAATATAGGTCGAAGGTCTTCCAAGTCGCGGCTTACTAGCGCAGGCATCGCAGCCTGGGACGAGTGCCCGGTCCCGGTGCCTGCGACTTCCACTTCAGAAGCACCCGTCTGACGTACAAATTTGCACTTCGCCACTTTCATCTGCCTCAGTCCGCCTTCTGGGCCATATGCCACAGTGCTAGCGTCCGCTGCGACCCTCGGCGCCCTGCCCACATTGCAGCAGCTCAAGTAGATATATCCGGATGGGAGCACGAAAAGGGTTCCTGCGCATGCGCAGCGCGCCAACTATAACTCCTGCTATATTGAGCCCCTGGTGCAGGCGCACGTGGGCCGGACCATTATGGAGCGGGAGATCAGCGTCGGCTGCCAGCCACCGCCTCTGTCTGTCGGCCAAGCCGTCTCCAGCGTCCCCGGCGTTGTTTTCACCATCTGTCTCCAATTGTCTCTCGCTGTCCTATTGGTCGTCTCTGTCTACGCGCACTGCCCTGCTTTCTCTCCATCTCGCTGCGCTTTCTCAAGACGCCAACTCTACACGCTCCTTACTGACCCTACCTGAGACCCTCGTCTCGCTGCTTCACTCGCACGTACCACCATGAAGCTTTCAACGAGATTCGCAACGCCGGTCGTTCTTTCTTTGCTTGCTTCGTCTGTGACTTCCGCAGCTGCGCTTACTGCAACCCGGAGGGCAACTACGTGCAATGGGCACGCCGAGGTACGTTCCCAAGTCCGGTGCCACTTGGCCTTTAGGCCGCTTACGCCTTCGGTCAGCTGTGCGACAGGAGCTTCGGCAATGTCACCTTTGTCGGTGCTCACGACTCTTATGCCGTCGGGACCAGCAGCCGTACGTGCTGAATGTACTGTGCCTGCGCCGCATTCCGCTCACTGGTCGGATCGTCCGCAGTCCTCGTAAATCAAGACTACAACAGTGCGTAATTACCGCCATGACCGGGAGCCATAGTCGCTGACAACGCGCAGTCACCCAGCAGCTGAACGACGGCGTGCGCATGCTCCAGTCGCAGGCGCACAACAAGAACGGCGTGATCCAGCTCTGCCACACCAGCTGCGTACGCCCGCTGTTTCAATCAATCTTGGCCCGCGTTGTTTTCTCTGACGTTCGCCTTCAGGGTCTGTACGATGGTGGTTCGCTGCAAGACTATTTGACCACAGGTACGCGTACCTGACTCGCCCGAGGGTCTCGACCGCAAATGTGCTGACTTGCATCTCAGTCAAAACGTGGATGGACGCGAACCCGAACGATGGTGAGTCTGAAACGGGGTGCCGGGCTTGGTGAGTACGCTAGCGGTTCAGCTGACGACGCCTCCCACAGTCGTTTCGCTGCTCATTGTCAATTCCGATAATCTGGCACCCTCGGAGTATGACACCGTGTTCAAAGCCGCCGGGCTGGACACGCTGGCCTACGCACCGGATTCCGCGTCCCTACAAGCTAGCGCTTGGCCTACGCTAGGGACGCTCATCGACTCAGGCAAGCGCCTCGTTGTCTTCCTCTCCACCAAGGCAGACTTCACTTCCGTGCCATACCTCATCGACGGTACGTAAACTATCGCCAGCCGTTCTGCGCTTCTGGGCTGACGTCGCCACAGAGTTCACCAACGTATGGGAGACGGCCTACGACGTTACAGACACTACCTTCAACTGCGACGTGAACCGGACGAACGGGGACACGAGCACGCAGATGTATCTCATCAATCACTTCTTGGATAAGGTCATCGCCGGCTTCCCTGCACCGGACCCGGACCATGCGGACACGACGAACGCCGTGAGTGGTGTGGGCTCGCTTGGCCAGCAGGTCCAGACCTGCGCCGCCCAGTACGGAAGGAATCCCAACTTCATGCTCGTTGATGTACGTCACCGGTCGTTCTCTCTGAGAGCCGCCCCCGGCTAACCTTGTTTCTAGTTCTATGAGTACGGCAACGGCTCGGTCTTCCAGGTTGCCGCCGATGCGAACGGGGTGAGCTATAGCCCTGCCACACAAGTCGCAGCCCCGAAATCGGGAGCTTCCACCAGTAGCAGCACCAATTCCTCGTCTAGCGGCGTCACCACTGCTCCTGCCAACGGTGCGACGGACGTCAGACTGGTCTCCACCCACTTCGCTGCATCGTTCGCCGTCATCGGGGGCATCCTCGCCGGCGCGCTGAGCATCCTGTAATTAGCGACACATCGCATACCGCTACGGACGCTGAACCTCACCCGCATCACTATGTATTGACGCATCACATTGCATTGGACTTCAGTAGCTACACTGGCTGTCAGCCGTAATCACATTCATCTTGCTCTTAATGCACACGCTCATGGTTGGCCTTCGCGCCGTCAAAGTGTGAGACAAATGAGAGCTCTTACTTATACGGTCGCGGAAATAAGTGCGACATGCATATGGGCGTCTATGCTCCTTGTTCACGGTTCGGCGAATCCGGTGCGAACTGCGAAGTCGCGAGTGCGCTGAGGGGCGCATCCACCCCTGCTCCTCTGCTGTCTTTCTGCGCACCATCATCATGAGCTTCCAGGCCTTCAGAATACACCCACCTGGCAGCCAACAGACGTTCGGGGAGATGCACACCTCACATCCGGAGCTTGCTCCGGCATCTCTCGCGTCTCCAACTTTCGGACAAATATCTGTCGGCGACTCGAACGCTGCTACTCGCGGACAATCGGTTTCGGCGTACATGAACAATCCAAGGAAGGGGTTGTATGGCTCAGGCGAGGCGGACGATCGATATAACCTTGTCTTTGAGTCGATGGACGCGTTCGAGGCGTGGCGGCAGCGCGAGGAGGAAGAGAAGATGGTCGAGTTCGTAAAGGGCGATACGCACGCGTCCAAAGCCGTCCCGCCGCGATTCAAAGAACACATCAAGCTCGTGTGCGGCCGGCACTCGCGTGGCGGGCGCAAGAAGTACGTAAAGAAGTACCCCGAGAGGGTGCGCAAGGTCCCGAGCAGAAAGGTACGTGCGCGTGGCCGGTGTGTGCGTGCGGTGGACGATGCCGTCATCTCGGTGCCGGCGTGTCTGCGTGTCTGGAGCTCGAGGGCGTTTGCTCATGATGTCTAGGTAGCTTGACGGCATTGGCTGTCCTGCGTCGATCAGCTACAAGACCTATTTTGACACGGAGGAGGTTCGGGCGTGCTGTGAGTCGCGCCGCTGACGCTTCGAGTTTCTGTAGACCGGGCACTAAACGGAAGGACAGACGTTTCGGAACACTCGCATGAGATCGGTCCCGCCAACCTTCCGTACACCAAGCGCGGTCGGAAAGCCCAGGCAGAGATGGAAGCGCGAGCGGCTGCTGAACGCCCCCGAGGTCGGCCACGGAAGGACCGCCAGTCGGGAACGCCAGCCTCCGCGAGCCCGTCGCCTAGTTCCTTCATGGAGGATGGGCAGAACGCCGTGGCAGGACCTTCCTCCGCTTCGACTTCCATGGGCCAAGGCGTGCCATCTTCCCCGGACGAGATGCCACATCCACAGACCTTCCAGTCCGCCATATCGATGCTTGCCCCGCTGCCCTCGGTGCCGCACATGCAGCCGCCGTCGGTGGACATGACGCAGGACCGGTGGGACCGGATGGGCGTTCTCTTCCAGAGCATCCGCGACCATGCGCGGACGTTCGAGTTCCCGGCCGCGTCCGTCGCGGCGCTGGAGAGCGTGCTGATCCGTCTGTATCTGGAGAGTCCGATCGGAGGGTCGATGTCTGGTCCGGCAGGTCCCTCCATGGAGTCCATGCACGGAGGCGTCGGGATGGGCGGGCAAAACCTCGACACTAACCACCAGGGCACCGGGACATGACCTTTCGGCCGACAGCCAATGCCTTCCCCGTTTCATACCCTTCGACTCCTTCGCCTGTATTCATAGTCTTGCGTTATCCGTACGCTTCCTCCCTTTCGTCCTTGCGCTACTCTGATGAGAGTCACTCGTGCAAGTTGCAAGTGGTTCTGAGGAACCGGGACACCGGTCCGTTGATCGAAATGTCGCTAAGCGCCCGTATCGTCCATTTTCGATCTCGTATTGCGCGCGCTGTGCGGCGTCTGCACTGACACTCCCTCCCTCTTGTACTTCACCATCGCCTTGCTGGTTCTCCCACATCCTTGCTCTAGTCGTACTGCTGCTTTAATAATACTCTGCCGTCCATGTCTTCTCTCAAGAACTCGCTACATAGGCGGACGCACAAGGAGCGGTCCCAGCTCTCACACCGAACACGATTGGGTTTCCTCGAGAAGCACAAGGACTATGTGCTCCGTGCGCGCGACTACCACTCGAAACAAGACAGGATCAATCTCTTGCGGGAGAAGGCGGCGACGAGGAACAAGGATGAGTTCTACTTCTCGATGACCAGGGAGCGGACGGAGGTACGTCCGTCGTTCTTGCTGGAACTCCTGCCGTGTAAACTCAGGATTCGGTTGGCAGGGGGGTGTACATGTCAAGGACAGAGGGAATCAGGCATTGCCTACGGACATTGTAAAAGTGTTGAAGACACAAGATGAGAACTACCTGAGGACCATGAGAGCTCTTGGGCTCAAGGTGCGTGAGCGTCCTCGGCTCTCTGACCGGCTTAGCCTGACTGACGCTGCCTCCTCCAGAAAATCGACAGACTGAAGGATCAGCTTACGCAACTCGCCGACCTCCTGAAGCCCGCAGTGCTCAACGGGGAGGAGGGCGATGAGGAGCTTGACGAGCAGGAGCTCGAGGTCCTGCGCGAGGCAGGCGTGATCCCTCCGGAATCGAAGAAGAGCCGACGGAAGTCGCGTAGCAAGAAGGGGAAGCACGTTCTGTTCGCGGAGGATGAGGAGGAAGGTACTGTACAGGTTCTTTCTTCTCTGTTCATCTCGGTCAACTGAGCGCATGGCGGTCTGCAGCACGACAATATGCCACCTCTAGTCGCAAAGAATCAGACTCTAAAGAGGATGATCGTATGGACGTCTCCACGGAGAACGTAGACATGGGGTGGAAGGTGCCCGAGCAGACGAAGCGGAAGAGGCGCAAGTCGAAGGCCAGCGCGGAAGAAGAGGAAACCGCTCTTGACGAAGCGTCAATACAAACGGCCGAGCAGGCCAAGGTCAGTGGATGCGATTGTTTGTCGAACCTACAGGGGCTCATATACATGCGCCTCAAGGAGCATCGCACGCGGTTGTTGAAGGAGCTCTCTGCCCGTCTTGTGCGTGACAGACAGCTACGCTACGCAGAGCGCGAGCTCGAGATGCAGCGCGCTCTCATGGGCAAGGGTGCATCAAGGAAACTCAGAGGAGTGGAGAAGGTCGAGGAAGATGGCGACGAGGATGATGAGGACGAGGATAGGCCGCCGAAGAAAGTTGACGAGAAAACCTGGAAACCGAGGGTGTACAAGTGGCGTCTCGAGCGCAAGAGGTAGTCTCTGCCACTTCGGTCGCCCATGTATCTCATCCTTTCAGTGTGTGACTATCCGCATGATGACTTTTGCCCAGTGTTGTGCTGTTTCATGACGTGGGCACTCATTCGAAACATGCTCACGCCAGGTCGTGTAAGGCCGGTACAACAGTTCAGATAGGTACAGTAGATCGCAGGATATCAGCTACATCTGGCTCGCTTGCAAGCGGACGCATAGTAACACAAAGGTAGTACAGCACCGAGAGTACACTTCCGTTTCGACGTCCTTCCTTCCACAGCGCAGAGAGCGGGCCAGTACGTTTAGACCGGATCTGCGAACGGATCCTCTTCCTCCAGTAAGCCCTGCTTGGGGTTGCGGCGGACGTCCGCCGTCTCGTCGTCCGAGACGTCTACGTAGCCTCGTCGGCGGGGTTGGGATGAGGAAGAGGCGATCGCCCGATTACGCGTCCCCTCGTCGGAGGACTCGTAGTCGCTGAAGTCGGAGAGCGAACCTCGCCGCCAAGCGTCATCGTCGTCATCGGACGAGCGAGCTGCCGTAGGTCGTATGGGTGGAGGCAGGTTCCTGTAGGATACATTAGAATATCACTATCTACTAGGAAATCAGAGATGCTGATGACCCACCTCTGCTCCGCACCCAGAGACCCGAACTCGAGATCTTGCAGGTCCGGATGAACGTACGTGGGACTCGTCGGGCTAGTGGGGCTCTCTTCGCCTGGGTCAGGGCGCATACTAGAGGACCCAGCGCGCCCGACGGATCGTTCGATAGCCGCGCGCTGCCTCTCTTGCAATTTGCCTAACTCGCCATTCGAGAGCTTCGTGGCGGCGAGGCCCTCTTGGATCTCCTTTACTTGTTGTTCGGAGGTGTCTGGCTTTGTGAGCTGGAGGGAACCGTCAGAACGCAATGAGGCAGGAGTGGCCTCAGTGGGAGGGAAGGGCCGTACCAAGTCGTAGTTCTCTATAGCAGCGATGATTCGGTCGTTCGTTTCAATCAGAACGCCGATCATGTCCTCATTCTCGACAAGCTGTCGCGGCATATAAGTCACCTTTCCACTGTCCAACTCCCATGACCTTCCTACCTGGATATAGCGCACGATCTGCTTCCTTGCCTGCTTCACCTTCGTCAAGCACTCCTGCACTCTCTCGTTTGTCTCCAGACTCTCTTGTTCTGTGTTCACAAGCTGTCCACATCTTAGCACATTGCTCTCTCTCGCATCCCCTCAAGCACTCACAGTCATCGCATTCACTAGGTTGTTCGCAGCTTGAGAAGCATTCGCGATAGCAGTCAGGATCTGGGGTTTCTCCTGCGAGGAGATGAGTCCGGGAGGGAAGAGCATACGTCCGGAATGCACACCTGCTCGAAGTTGAATGGCTTCCTCTTCGTCCTAGGTTGTGCAGCCTTGCGCTTCCGCTCTTCCTCCTCCCTCTTCCGGCGCTCCTTCTCCTCCTTCGCCTTGCGCTTCTCCTCCTCTCTCTTCTTCCTCGCTTCCTCTTCCCTCTTCTTCCGCTCGAGATAGTCGGAACCGAGTCCGAGACCAGCGTTAACGCTCTCGATAGTCCGGCGATCCATGCTGGCACGGTTCGCCTGCGCGACCCTGCACTGCTTGTAGAGGTTCGCGACCAGCGCCATCGAGGGATCGTCCTTGAACTGGAGATGCCATGCCGCTAGCACAGACGCAAGCTTCTTCTTCACCTTGCTGTCCGTAGCCGGGTCTGACGCGAGGTTCTTGAGCGCATCAGTGAGCTGATGGTCTGCGAAGGAGGCTGCCCCAGGGTTCAACATGCGGCCAAACGCAAAATCAGATGCAGGACTCACTCTGGAAGTTATGACCGCCGTTCTCTACGGTGGCCTTCAAGATCTAGAGACGCTGTCTGCGTGTGGCGGGACTACCATGTGATAAAGGACATACCACAAGTGCCCGATACTGTTGGTGTGGGTTGCCGTGCTTGATCTTCTTGCGGATTGCTCTTGACGCCTCCGCTGGTCTGCGGAACGATTGATATGCAGCACCCGCGCGCAATCAGCTCGACTCACCCTGTAGCCTGGATATTGATAGCGTCGACAAGTTCGGGTATCCTGCAACACAGTAAGATCGTGTAATCGGCTTCATGCGGTGACAATACACACCCATCATACGCCTCGTCCTCATACGTGCTCGATGTGAGGATCTCCACCCATTCCGTAATGGACGACTAAGAAGACTCAGGTCGGGAGATTGCACCTGGCGCGCGGAGACGACATACATGCGGTTTCTCGCGATTGAACGCGGAGTACGCTTGCTTAGCGAGCTGCAGCGCGGACATGGCGGCGACGATAGTCGTTCAGTGGTGGGCGTAAGGGAGAGAGAAGAGAGTGGCGGGCCCGGGTGCGCCGCGGCCGTTTTGCGGTACACATGATGTCTCGAGCGCGACAGCGGCATAGGCGCCCGATATCATCATTGGTCTGGCGGCTGCGATCGACTGGCTCCCAACTTCCCAAGTACTGCTACTGCGAGTCGTTCCTGAGAGTGGATCGCCTCTCTCTAATTCCAGGCGATATACTCGACAATGATATCGCACCGTCCAGATGTCCGTCTCCTGGTTGTACGGCCTCGGAGCCTCGAGAGTGCAGACGTCCACGATAAGACTGACGGCACAACCGGGATAACACGGGCTACCCGGCGAGGGCTTCGCGCTCGAAGAGGGATCCTTTCAGCAGCTGCGTGGCAAGCTAACCCGACCTGCTATCATAAGGGACACTAATGAACCAGTAGGGTGTAGTTATAATTGCCCTGATATGATGGCGCGTGTACACTGTCCACATACCCTCATACGAATGTCACCAAGCCCCGCGGGTTTCCTCCCACCCAGAAGGGCTGCAGCGCCTTCGGGAGCTGCAGCGCGACAACAGCCCCCGCCTCGTCGAAGACTGCGCCGTTCTCGACCAGTGCGACGATGAGCCGGGGCACCGCGGCCGCAGTCCCGTTCAGCGTGTGTGCGAACGGCAGCGCACTCTGGCCTTGGTCAGCAAGCGAAGAAGACGGCGAGGTACTCGAGGAGGTGGCCGCTTGCCGGCGGTACCTGATGTGAAGCCGGCGGGCTTGGTAGTCCGTGCAGTTGGACGTCGACGATATCTCGCCCCAGCTACCCCGTCCGGGCATCCACGCTTCTGCGTCGTACTTGCGATATGCGCTTGCGCCGAGCTCTTCCGTCGGCATCTCGAGCACCCTGATGTAAATTCACATAAGTGATGTCCCATGAGCACAGCGACTTATCCGATCCATCCCACGTACCTGAACGGGAATCCGAGGCCCTCAAAAATGTCTGTCTGGACCGTGCGCATCTCCTCCATCATTTCTCCGCTCTTCTCTTCTTCGCTAAGCACGAACAGCTCGAGCTTCGTGAACTGGTGCACACGGTATAGCCCGCGAGTATCCGCTCCTCGTGCCCCTGCCTCCGCGCGGAAAGCGTGTCCGACGCCGACTACTTTCACGGGCAGCTCAGTGGCAGAGAAGATTCTGTTCGCGAACATGCCGGCGAGCGGAATCTCTGCCGTCCCCGCCAGGACAAGCTCCGGGTGATTGTGGACATCCGCCGCCGCTGGGTCAGGAGAATGCATCAGGTGGTACATTTGTGAGGCTGCACCGTCTGCCGGGTCCCGAGGCTGGAAGCCGCATCGGCGGGCAATGTCCGAGCGCACGACGTCGGGGGTAGTGACAGGCGTATAGCCATGCTTCATGGCTATGCTCAAGGCGTAGTTCACCAGCGCGAGCTCGAGCAATGCGCCCTCGTTCTTGAGATAATACCATGAAGAGCCGGTCACTGTCGCGCCGGCCTCCAAGTCCAGGAAGTCTAGCGCGCGGCATATGGAAACGTGGTCGCGTGTAGGGGAGGCGGGAATGGGTTCGGGCCCGTGTGTCGAAAGCGTCACCGCTACAGACTCAGGGCCTATTGGTACGTCTGGATGCGTGTCGTTGGGGATCGCCAGGGCAAGGGCGTGCAGTTCGTCCTCCAGTCGCGCGACGCGCTCCTCAAGCTCCGATATCTCCGCCTTGAGAGCCTTCGCCTCATCGAGGGCAGCCTGCTTCTTCTGTGGATCCTTCGCCAGTGTCCGTATACGGTCCCCGAGGGTCGACCGTGCGTGTCGCTTGGCATTGAGGGTGTGCGATAGGTCCTTCTGTTCGTCATACAGACGCGCTACCTTCTGGACGGCGCCCACGGGGAGAGGGGCTTTGCGATTGAACGCATTGTGCGACTTGAAGACGACGTTTTCCGAGATGTCCCGGTAGTCTAGCCTGGGTTTTGGAAGGCTTGTAGAGGTCGGCGGCCGTTCAGGTGCAGAGGAGAAGGCACGGAGCCTTAGACCTCGATAGAGCGTGAGCTAGAGGCGAATTGTGCACATTTTCGGAGAGTGCTCACGACAGCAGTGCCGCAAGCAGGCACTTCGCATCCAGCGAGTCGAATAGGCCGGGTTCAGCTGCATTGTTGTGAGCACATGAAGCCGGGTACACGAAGGCTGGTTTGAGCGGAGCAGTACAACGGCGCTGCAGCTGAAGAGTTCCCGGCCAAGTGTCGTGCTTGCTGGCCCAAAGTCTGGCGGCGCTTGCTCCCCGGGCCGTGATCATCGCGCTCGTCACAGTGTGACACCGCGCGACGCGTACTGTACGTCACGCGACTGGTCAAGTCACAGCCGGCGCGTAGCGCCTTCTCCTCACCTTCAGCCACGATGTCCTCCTCCACGGCCAAAGGCAAGGCTCCTGCAAACGGCGATGCCTCAACTACCGCATATGAGCTACCATGGTATGACTGCAGTACTATGCGGGCATCAATAGACTCATAGCGAAGCCAGGGTCGAGAAGTACAGACCACAAGTGCTGGACGACATCGTCGGCAACACTGAGACGATCGAACGGCTCAAAGTCATCGCAAGGGACGGCAACTGTCCTCACATCATCATCTCTGTGAGTATATCTGGCTACCTTGACACCTTTTGTTTACATACATCTCAGGGCATGCCGGGTATTGGGAAGACCACGAGCATACATTGTTTAGCACACCAGCTTCTCGGAGACGCGTACAAGGAGGGCGTTTTGGAGTTGAATGCGTCGGACGAGAGGTACGTCGCCTTTCATTACCTCTTTTCTGTTCTCTGAGTGCCGTGAAGAGGTATCGACGTCGTGCGCAATAAAATCAAGGCCTTCGCACAGAAGAAGGTCACCCTCCCACCCGGAAGGCACAAGATCGTCATTCTCGACGAGGCCGACAGGTACGCATATGTGCATTCTTTCCGTCTACGTCACTCATTGCGGTCCAGCATGACGGCGGGAGCGCAGCAAGCCCTAAGACGGACCATGGAGATCTACGCGAACACTACACGATTCGCACTAGCGTGCAACATGTCGAACAAGATCATCGAACCTATACAGAGCCGCTGCGCCATCCTCCGCTACTCGAAACTACGGGACCAGGAGATCCTGAAGCGCCTGCTCGAGATCTGCGAAATGGAGAAGGTAGCACGTTTCGGCTCTCATTGCACGTCCTGTTGTTGACTTGAGTTGGCAGGTACAATACAGCAATGAGGGCCTCGAAGCGCTGATCTTCACGGCTGAAGGCGACATGCGACAAGCAATCAATAACCTGCAGTCAACATGGTCCGGCTTCGGCTTTGTCTCTGGCGACAACGTCTTCAAAGTGTGCGACCAGCCACATCCTATCACTGTCCAAGCCATGATACGCGCGTGCATCAAGGGCGACATCGATGCGGCCATGGACAAGCTCGACGAGCTATGGGATCAAGGATACAGCGCCGTAGACATTGTGGTCACAATATTTCGAGTGGTCAAGACGTTCGACGAGTAGGCCATCTCTGCCGCACAATTTCGTTACGTACTGAAGGCGTCTCGCATAGGATACCGGAATACACGAAACTCGAGTTCATCAAGGTAGGCGCTCCTACGCCTGATCTCAATATGCGGACACTGACTCACTGCGTGATTAGGAGATCGGCTGGACGCATATGCGGATCCTGGAGGGTGTAGGAACGCTCATCCAGCTTGGCGGTCTCATGGCGCGTCTGTGCAAAATGTAAGTCAGGATACATGCATCTACGAGGCGGCGATATTTACCCCAGTTGGTAGGAAACACAAGCCCGACCTCTTCCGTGTATGATGTTATACCACCACTACTACTCGCCCACGTCGTCCGCTGTTCTTCGCTTTGTGTTGTTGTGTATAGCCTCGTGAACGCCACGGCCGTGAAGTGCAAGGAGCCAATCCGCACGCATCATCGGAGCAACGCTCAGGGGTAGGTCAGGCCTGCTGCTTCCCCTCTTATTTCTGTCGTGTGCATCAGCTTGAGGAGAACCCTGCACCCGCGAGGATTGAATATTGAGTAGTGACTAGTATTGCGGACACGGCGCAGACTGCACGCCGCTACTGGACCTGTTAAGCGCCTCCTGTACTGCCGAATATGGTAGGTAGCTTAGCAGGCGCGTTTCGCGATTTATCATCATCGCTTCATCCCATGTCCTACTCGCCATTGACTCGACGCTCCCTCTTCTTTCCGCTCTCTGACCATCGCTCCGACCGGTATCCCACATGAGCGCGGCGCAGGAGACCCCAGTAGCTCGGCGTTTGCGCAGTGTCAAGCATATCATCATCGTCTGCTCCGGCAAAGGAGGAGTAGGAAAGTCCTCCGTCTCGACACAGCTTGCGCTCTCCCTCCGCGCGTCTTCGCCCACGGCCCGAGTGGGCATCCTAGATGTCGACCTCACAGGCCCGTCAATACCACGCATGCTCGGCCTCGACGGCCACCCCGTGCACCAGAGCAGCGACGGCTGGGTGCCTGTGTACGCGGACGGGAGCGAGGCGCGGCTCGCGTGCATGAGCGTGGGCTTCCTGCTGAAGAAGAAGGAGGACTCGGTCGTGTGGAGGGGTCCGAAGAAGAACGCGATGATAAGACAGTTCCTGAGTGACGTACGGTGGGGAGAGCTCGACTACCTCGTCATCGACACGCCCCCAGGTCAGTGCTCCTTATAATAACTCTGCCTGCACGACCCCCGCGCGCGAGTTTATTAGACTGACGCTCCACGCCCTCTTCCGGCGCCGCTGCATCGTTGTCACAGGCACGTCGGACGAACATTTGTCGCTCGTCGAGCATATGGCCCCGGTGCACGACCGGATATCCGCCGTCATTGTGACGACGCCGCAGGCGGTCGCGCTGCTCGACGCGATGAAGTGCCTCTCATTCACGCGCGCGACGTCCATCCCCGTGCTCGGGCTCATCGAGAACATGAGCGGGTACGTCTGCCCCTGCTGCGGCGAGATCAGCAACGTGTTCTCGACCGGGGGCGGGGAGGAGATGGCGCGCCGCGAGGGCTTGACGTTCCTGGGGAGCCTCCCCATCGACACGGAGCTCGTGACGCTCCTGGACGCGGCGGAGGTCGAACGGCCGGGCGAGTCCGCGGAATTGCCAGATGGCGGGAGCAGGCGGTCGTTCGGCCTGCTGGAGCGGTACGAGAAGACTCCGACCGCGCCGCTGTTCAAAAAGATTGTGGAGAAGATTTTGGAACGGCTTTTGAGCGTACATCAGGCTTCATGACGACTGCGTACCGCAAGGTGCGGCGCTATATTGAAACTTGTGCATCTTTAGTCGGTCGCTGACGGCTCTGTCCTTTGATAGGCATATTAACTACCCAGCGATGTATCCCTAGACGCGTCCCCTTCTACTGTATCGACCGTGCTGTGCTCATAGATGGAAGCGAAGATTTATTTGACGCATTGTGGCTCTATCGCCGCCCTTCCAAGCTGCCTCGAGCACGTTCGCATCCTCCGTCCCAGATCCTCAACATGGATCTCTGCGTCGCAGAGGAAGATACGGTCATTTACGCTGCTTTCTGGAGCGTCAACTCAAGGCTCCATGGACATGCAGGGCTGTTTGCCAATTGGAGCTCTTCCATGAGCTCATCAGCGCATTGATGATATTGACTGGGAACACGTCGAGGCTCTTCTCTGCCGCAGGAATTGTTTGGGGCGCACGCAGTCCCGAATGGAACGGCTGCATGGTGCCCAATCACCGCCATGCAAGTCACGGTCTGCAGCCACATATCAGCGCTGTTGATGTGTCCGGCGGATAGAATGCGTCGCGAGCCGTCCCGCAGCGAAGATGGTGGCGGGTTCCGCGAGCAGACCGCACGGAGACGGGAGCAGTCCCTGTGCGTGGCGGGTGCTCCGGGTGCGTGCAAGACGAGAGGACTCGGAGTGTGCCACAGTTCGGGTGCATGCTGGCTGGGACGGAGACGGGGAGAAGAGCCGGTGGACCGAGATGGATCTGTGCGATGGCGATGTGATCTGGATTGGATATCTGGATCGACGGGCTTGACGTCCGTTCACGCAGACGCGCCTCGACATCATCTGATCCCGTCCCACTGCCCCGCCGGCACTGATCCTACACACACACCAGCATCTGCACGCGTTCCGCGACTCTCTGACTTGAGATGAAGAGAAGCAACGGCGCGGAATGGATCGTGCACGCCCGGAAATGCGAACCTGCAGTACGCACGGAGGATTCAGAGCAGTCTCGGTACGGAGTGCATTCCGCGTCACGCTGGCCGACACGGCGTGCGTGGCGAAAGGGGTCGGACTCGCGGAGGCATTTCCGCAGCCACGTGCGGAGGGACATCGATGGTCTCGGGTGTGCCGGGAAGTGGCTTTGTGGACCTGACCTTCCACTCTACGTACAATGCAGGCCGCGCTCTGCTGCCGCCGAACCCTATCTGCCTCTTCAGGGCAGCGCGTTTCTGGATAAGAGAGGGCGCGGCGTCGATAGAAAGGTGGATAAGAAGATCTGCGCCTGCCGAGCGTCGCGAGCAGCAGCGACGCAGAGCGTGCGAGCGCGTGCGTAGTCCTGTGATCCTCTCGTCCATTGCGAGCTCGGCTCGTACATACATTCTTGACAGGAACGCAGCCCGGGCAGCGTTGGCGAGGCGTGCGCGAAGACGCGTCTCATATGGAGGGGCTTCCGCTCGCAGCGGCCCCTCAGCTGAGGTCGACGAAACAACGTCCGCGAGCGTCGTGTGGGAATGGGAGGTATCGATGGGAACAGCCCGGCGGTTGATTGCAGCTGAACACGTTCCTGCGGCAGTACGTCAACGGTGACCAACGAGGACGAGCTCAAGCTCACCCGCCATCAGCCATGCCCGTTTGCGTTGGCCTGCGCTTGTCTAACCGGGTATAGTCTCCGTCCTCCATCCGCCCCTTCGTATAATTATCCCTTCCTCCTCTCCCTCCCCCTCCTCCCCCTCCCCGGCCGCCACACATGTCCCCCGCATCCCCTCGATGAGTCGCCCGTCCTGACTCGCCCTTCTTCCCCACGAACACGACTGGAACGATGCTCACCATGACCCCGCACGCCATTCACGATCGTACTCTACTAGCATCGACAGCAATTATCACCGACCTCGACTTCCCTGCATCCGCCCCTGGCGTCCTATACCCCCTCAAGCGCCCTGACTCGATGTATCCAAGCCCTACTCTCGCAGGTGCGTAATATACACATCCCAAGGATCCCCGTCGCCTGATCGCGTACAAAAATGAACGTCCACAGAGCCTCCTACGCCCACTTCGTCCGTCACCCTCCGTAGACAGAACGCGTCTTCCGCCGGCGAAGACGACATCCTGCCCATGTCTGGCATATCTAGAACACCCCAGCGGCGCTCGAGCAGGACGTACCGATGGGTCGAAGACCAGCACCACATTTCTGGTGCATCTGAACAGACGCCTCATCGTGCCGAGGACGGAGTTGCGGCGGGCGCGCGATGCCACCCTTATCTCGCGTACCCGCATCTGAGCGCGGCCTCGCTCGTTAAGGGCAACAAGGACACCATCCGCACGGTGGAAAGTTACGTATTCGTCGACGACGACGTCGCCCACCTCACCGAACGCGTGCCCCGAGGCAGCGACGCGAACGTCACGCAGGTAAGTTCGCGCGCACGTGACCGGAGCAGCGCGCCTCGTTGACCACGCGCGCCGTTTCTAGCCTGCCTCGCGCTCAGAGACGCCGTCCACGACCTCCACGCCTCGCAAGGCTTTCCGTGCATCGCAGAGCATCTTCCATTCGGGCTCGCCTCTTCGCAGCCTCCACCTCACCTTCACGTCTCGCCGCCCGTCCGCACCGGCCACCTCGAGCGCTCCCCGCTCGCACAGCCCCGCCTCCTCGACCTCGACGTTCCGCCGCAACGCCGGCCACGCCCCCTCGCACAGCAGGGGCTCGAGCTTGTCCACCGCGAACGCTGTCCCGCAGCGGAGCGCGCGCACAGAAAGCCCCGAGCTGTCTGCCAGCCCTCCAAAGACCACAGCATGGAAGTTCAAGCGGCCCTCCGTCGCAGGCCATTTCTCGCCCGCTCCGGACGACGAGGCGGAGGTCATACCGCCCCCGCGGCCGAGTACTTCTTCGAGTGTTACTCACTCGGGGGCGTCGACCGTCTACACGCGCACGTCCTCCGATGCCCACCGCAAGATGCACTTCGGGTCTATTCGTTCGCATTCCTCTACCACCATCTTCAGCACATCGCCTTCGCTCTGGTCGCTCCCAACTGATGCGTCTCACATCAACGATCCCCCTGAAAGCGAGAAGGTCATCGCCCGAGATAGACTGCAATCCAGCTCGGAGGGGTCATCCGCCACCTGGAAGTCCTCGTCCCCCGCCATGCCTTACCTCGGAAGCGTCAGCAACATGTTGACCACTCCGAGATCTCGCAGGAAGCGCAAACTCATCATCAGCGGCATCCCGCCCGATGACCAGCGTCGCTTCGACGGCGTGCGGAAGTGGTGCGAGTCGTTCGGGGAGCTGAACTCGATCACCCGCGTGCCGAATGGCGATCTTCATGTTGATTTCCGCAAAGCCGAAGTGGCTGATACCGTACGTTTCCTCTCGGTCCCCGTTATCGTACATGTGCCAATCTTTCTTTGCCGATAGGTCTGTCGCCTCAACGCGAGAGTCTGCATTGCCGGAGTCGGCAGCGTCTGTCTGTCCTGGTTCACCGGCAAGCGTCCTTGATACCCCTAGCCCCGTTGGATCTGTCGTGAGTCTCTCCGCCCTACTAGTAGGCTGCCATTGGCTGATCGCTTCGGCGACGGTAGTGTACAACAGTGCTATCCTAGCTGCTTTCGTACACCTAATCCGCACTCCATCTCTGGCTCGCATTATGCTCCATGCCTCACCCTCCTGTACATGCCTGCCCCTCGCCTCACGCATCCATCCATCCCCTGCCCTGTACGATCTCACACGCATCACGAACGCTTGCTACATCTTGCTCCCCCGGTTTCCCCTCACATCATCATCCCGTGCTGCAGAACGCCTTTGATCTTGCTCGCTCATCGGACGCTGTCGCCTGCTACTGTACACACCCCTTGTATTGTTACTACGCGTCGCGCGATGCGCGCCGGAGGCCGTCCTGCTGCGTGGCTCACGCGGGACCTTGCCTCCCCCTTTGCTCTTGTAAGTTGTACCGCGCATGCAATCCCATCTTGCCTCTCTATGTTGCTAGCACGTGATCGTGTCAAGGCGCAGCCTTTGCATGCGCATGCGGAAGCCGCTTGAGACGTCTGTCCCCAACAGGACTTACAAAACTGATAGCTGGTCCACCTGACCTGGCCACGATATGCGGTCTGCGGATGAGTCAAGGCCTTCGACCCTCATGCATTCATGCCTAGACAGGCATCCGTTTGTCATTTGTCGAGGTTGGTGAACTACTCCATATATCGCGGACGCCGTGTACGCACTAGTACAAATCCGGATTGTGAGCGACCCGGGATATCCGTCTCGATACCTGTTGAAGGCGCGCTATGTTAACGTTCCAATCGTCGGCGGCCAGCGCCCAGCAGTCTAGTCTTCCGGTAAGTACGGCGCCCGCTACTCGCGATCGTAGAGCATGCCGGATAACCACACGCCGCCCTCATGCTCGACATAAACGGTTGTCATCATTCATCCGAATGTCGCATCCAGCGATGGACAGACACGGGCGCGGCGGCCTTGCAGCTGAGTACTTATTCCCCGTGCTTCGTGCCCGTGGCTGGAAGGGCATCAGCGCCACGCTGACTGGACGCGGTCCGCATCCCTGAGAACGCGCTCGCGATATCGCCGCCGGGGGTGTAAGTACGTCTCCCGACGGGGCTGAGCCTGATATCGCAGGAAAAGGGTGAAACGTGCGAAGGGACGCGTGGGTTCTGTGATAGAGCGCCATCCTACCCTGCCAACCGCACTCTCTCAGGCAAGTACTGGCCTCATGGACGTCCTCGGGAGACGGACCACCACTATGAGTCGCGGCGGAGCACCGTAGAGCACATTCCTGAGAAGCATGCAGCTCATCCAGCTTATCGCGGTGGGTCGCAGATCGCGGTAGCTCTTGTCTGCATGCACGTTCCGGGAGCAAAAATAACTCCCATGGACCGCACCGGTCGATACAGTGGCGTGCCTGTAGTGACACCGGCACCGCCAGGCTACTACCGCGTCACCAATGGCGGCAGGGCTGCATCGTGAGAAGTGCGTCTAGACGGGCGCACCGGGGACCAGCACGGGCTTTGTATACAGGCGCAACGCGCCAGGTAATGCCTCAGTAGAGACACCGGCGGGGCAGAAGAGGTGGCACGGAGGGCTTTAAGAGAAGCCACTGTGGCGTTATTTGACACAGGCACTGGGTGAAGCGCCGGATTCTGGTCGCGAAGCATCCGTGCAGAATGCCGAGATACTGCACTCATGCTGTACGCATTCTACCCAGGTTCCGTGCCGTTCAGCATGTCTTCCGCATTATCACATTCCTCAGGGGTTATTCGAAGATTCTTATCATGTTGTACAGAGGTTCCTCGGCCCATAGCATCTCAGCCGCAGCTCGCAGCTGCCTGGTTTCTGGCCACGCCCCAGGGCACCTCCGCCCGCTGATGGTGCAGCGCACGCGCACTCAAATGGAAAGAGGGCAAACGGAATGTTATTTTCATCATGTAATGTATGTAATACTATGACATATGCAGAGAAAGCGAAATAGGCCACGTCACTGGTACTGTAAAAGTGCTTTATGATCTGCCCTCACGAGCCCGTCGATACTGCATCTGGAAGTGCCTGAAACCACCTGGGAAGGCGGGTTAGACATTAAAATTTGAACGCGGGATCGTGCCGAGCTGAGAATAATACACGTACCGAAGACAGATCAGTGTCCATGTTGAGTCCGTGGGTATGCTCGATGGCGGTCTGTAAGGAAATGAGACCTAGTCACCAGATCAGTACTACGGTGGCATCGCAGAGGGGAGACTGTACGTACTCACAATCACCAGACATTCACAAGCCAAGTGAGCGCGGAATCGGCCAGTCATGATCAGCACGGACGGGGGACATTGCGAAGAGGCCCTCAATCTGTAGCATTCAGCATTGGCATTGGGTGGTGATCTAGGACGTACATGTGCTCACCTGCTGACCTGCTATGCTGGCATCTGCCTCCTAGAATGGGAGGGTCAGTTCCAAATCATTGAGAGATGACGCGCACTTATATACGACGTGGATATATGCAGTGGAGAACACTCACTTGCCAGTGCGACTGTTTAGGTTTCTCGTGGCATGATATAGCTCAAATACCCCTGCGCTCCACGGCGTCGACAACGAAGAGGAGGGGGAGAAGGAGGGAGGAGGAGGGAGTAGAGAAGGAAGAAGAGGATGAGGAAGAGAGCGCGCAATGTAAGTGATACCGGGCGCGGCGGGGGCTGCGCACGGACCCGAAGACTTGAGCAATCTGGTCAGTATCTCAGTAGAGCCTCTGGATTGCTATGAGGTTGCGTGAAAAGTGACATTTATGTCGAATCTCATGGCCATCGAAGCAGCATCTCGGCATTCCGCGTGGATGCTTCGCGGCCAAAATCCGGCGCTTCACCCAGTGAGGGGAGCACTGCGCTTATGTCGGAAGCACCTGGCAGGCGATGCGATCTGGAGCCTCTTTTGGGAAAGGAGTCCGGGTGAGGCGTGGCGAACGGTGGTCCCTGAGACCTGAGGAGTAAAGTTGCTTGCAGGACCCTAGGAAAGCTGCAGCCTTACGGGGTCTTCGGGAGGAACGTCAGTCATCATGATGCCAAAAGGTTGAGAGGTACCCGTACAATCTCACCGGCAACGCACCGGTGTTCTGGCTGAAATCCACATTGAGACGGGACAAGGAGACCCACAGCATCCGTCAACAGAGATGACGCTAACGATGTGGCACCTTGGGTATGCAGAATATAGTCCTAGGTGAAGAGTCCAGCGAAAGAGCGCACGATATGAGGTAAGGTACGTACTACACACGATGACCAAGGAAGCCAGTCCTCATCCTCGCAAACAACAGTATGTTAAAGTCCCACAACCCATGATAGCGGACTACTCTACCAAACACCCTAAATCGCACCATGCCATCACGAAGGTGTGTACTCCGGAGGGACATCCGCCAACGGCAGGACTTCCACTGCGCTCGTCGAAGCCTTGACTGGTCGTCCTTCGCTGTCAAACCGTACGCCCGAGTCCGCATGAAACTGCACAGCCTCCGCGTCGGTTTGCTCCTTCCTTGCCTCCGCCGCCTTGCGCTGTGCAGGAGTGAGGTACACCCCTTCGGTGTCGTTGACGACGGAGAGCTGGCGCCCTGAGCTGCTGCCAGCCCCACTGCCGCTCATGGTACTAGGTGCAGGTGGGTAAGAGTGCGGCGTTCCTGGTGTAGGCGCAATCCCTGAGGAAGCATGAGGGGAATCCGAGTACGCCGAGGCCGATGCGGGAGCGAGGAACGGCTGGATCTGCGACGCCTCAGCTGCGAGTGGCTTGTCTCCTGAGTTGTCTTTCTCTGAAGAGCTAGTCAGCGAAGGAGGCTTGACCGCCTGTCGTCGAAATACGCACCAGAGTCAAAGAGGGGGGCATCGCCGAAACTGTGGTATGCGTAGACTCCATGACGGCGGCGGCGGACGAACAAGAAGTAGAACGCAAGCACAGCGGCTACCAACAACGCCGCTCCGCCCACTGCTCCGCCCACAATGGCCCCTACAGGCACTGAAGACGACGACGAAGTACTTGTGGAATTGCCGCCGACATGGCTGGTATCGGCCAAGCTACTGGGCGCAGCGGAAGGGGTGACGAAGACTGTGGAGACCCATACAGCAGTGCTCGTGGAGGTCTGCTGTGGCTCTGCGAGGAAGACCGCATCGAGGAGGTAAGGGACATTGTCCGTGATCGTGACGACAGCGATGTCCAGAGTATGAGAGTCGAAGGGAAGAGGACCAGAGTTGTAGAAAACTACGCCATTCTCGTCCGCGACGTCGGCCTGATACAGGAACAAGCTGTTCTTCGCACCATCCAGAGTGTAGGCAGATATGGGTCCGGAGTCAGAGCTGGCACCTGTCGGGGCCCTGGTCGCGCCAATGATCACTATCTGAGATGCTAGAGGCCAGCTTCGTCAGGACGTGGAGAGGACAAGTGAGTGTAGCGACGCAAGTTACCAGTAAACTCAATATGGACGGTGTCTTTCTGATGCAAGGTGGAGGTCAACGTGTTGTTGAACACGCCGCTGACTCCGGTGTTATGAGCCCAGTTTCCGACGTAATCCAGGCCGGGGTCAGTGTCGTCGAACTTGCGAAAGACGGCATCGGAGGACATAGCTGGGCGTAAGAGGGTCAAACGAGTGGGTCCGGGGTAGGATAGAGAAGGCTTGGACGACGGACGCCCTCTCCTGGAGGAGTAAGACAGAGCGGTGGATGCTGTGTGGCGACCATCTCTCTCCAGCACCGCGCTACAAGGTGGCAGACCTCCCGGCCTTGCACCGCTTTCAACCCGAGATCACCTTGCGCACTCGTTCCTGCTTAGTCAGCCGAGACACACAACAGCGCCCGGCGGCATAACCTAATCGGGCCACTCATTCTACCACTGGCGTCGAGTACACACTTGCCTTCGCTCCGCTCATCGTGGATGTAACGCCAGGTTTCTAGCTGCAGATAGAGTTAAAACAGCATCCTGTCTACGTGGGTATGGACATATCCTTCAAGGACAGTTTCGCCGCGCTGGCACGGCCCCGCGCTCTATCGATTGCCCGCAGCCAATGTCCCAAATCCAGCCAGAAAGCCTTCTGACTTCGCGAGCCGAACCAGAAGGGTACGATAGATAGGTGATGTGTATTTGCCAGGTGGTGAACGCTCCATACGCCAGCCTCCGGTGAACAGCTATATCGCGTCTTTTCAGAGTCGTCCAGGAGTTTGTCGCCGTGACTGAAGTGCTTGCAGCGTGTGGACCTGCATGGTACGTGTAAAATGCAAATGGTGATAGCGAGGGGCACTTACCTGCACTCAAAAGGATGCCACTGCGAGAACAAGGGAACGACGCCATCGTTGGCTCGAAGAGCGGCGCTGAGGTAGTCCCCGCCGTTTGCGACGTCAATGACACCGTCCTCGAGGTTCGAATCGCTCTCAAGCTTCGAGGCACAGCTCGCGGACGCGACTGTGGCCATAAAGGCCGGAATGGGTCGCAGGCTCGAGAAGTCAAACTTGGCGATAACGACCGACGACGCATAGAGCGGCCACGCGACCATCTTAGAGATCCAATGTGAAGCTGCAACATGAGTATCCCCTTCAGTTGGGTCACCCTGTGGAGGGTAGGGCGGTCATTATTGACTTTATGCTCAAAGGGAAGCAGAATGAAGCACTGACCAAGGTGGCGCAATAGCTACGATAGTACGTGTTGGGATTAACTGCTCCTTCCCGAAGCGCTTCCCTCTCGTCCGCGGCCTCGAAAGTGGCATCATAAGGTGTCGCATCGCGGCTTTCAGCCCAGTCACTCCTCCGAAGCTGACCCAGGAACGAACGAAATGAGGTATCACGGAATGACAAACCCCTCGCGTCCGCGTGCAAATCGACAAACCGCGGCAGGACGGGAGACAGGTAGGCTGCAAGGTGCACCGCTTTTGCTAAGATGTCGCCGGGAGAGAAGGATCGGACGGCAGGTGCTTCCCGAGTGTCCTCTCCGAGGCTATATACGAGCTGGGTACCTCGGAAGGGTGCCGACACTGGCAGATTATGATCAGAGCAGGTTCACGGACAAGGAAAAACCGGCACCGTACCGGTATTGACGGATAATATCATATCAGCAGTGTACTGCTTTCCGAAGAAGCCTATACTCAAGAGCCACTGCAGTTTCACGACCGTAGGTCCTCCCTGCACAGTCGATATGAGCGGAAATACGAGAGTCGTGGAGAGATCTGAACGTACCATAGAATGACCGAGGAAATGCAGAGGACGCTCCTCAGACCATTCGGGGTACAAGCCGAATTCGTACGTGCGACCGAATCGGTCATGTCGATTCTCTCGCGCGTGTTCTTCGCCATAGTCCACTGTGTAGGCTCGTTTGAGCGTCTGGTACAAAAGAGCACAGGACGACTCAGCCTACCCATTCCGCCTACCAGGGAGTAGAACAGCTCGCATGCCCTGTCGTGCAATGAGCTGACAGGGCCAACGCTGTCCGGCGAAAGGAAATGAGTACCACGTCGAAGCATATTATCAGAAGTCGCTGCGTGCGCATACCTGGCAAAAATCGTTCGCCGGCCCCGCTCTCCGTTACTTTGGCAAGCGTAGTTTGAGTGTTCTTCAAAGTTGCCCCAGAGTATAGCGCCAGCGCTACTACTGAGGAAGCCTTCGACGATGACAAGAGGTACCGGTTCCGGGTTAGCCATTGAGGTATAAGTTGTGATGGACGCAGAACGAAGCAGCTACCGGTCCTGAGAACGGCTCTGTTCCCTTACATGCTGCACTGCAGCAGATGAGAGAGTTTCCAGTCCGAGTCCCGATGGCTGGCGGGAACGAGCAGGCTTCCGAGTCCCGATTGGGAAGCGCGCAGGCCCAACACGATCTGCCCCGCAATCGGGCGTCATGGCACCGATCACGATCGATCAGAACTCATCTCCGCGATGGTCCTCTCCCCGCTCTCGGACTGAACGCTGGACAGAATACAGTAAGCACTACTCGTTGCTATAGCCTTCGTATAGAATAGGTGGCCGACCGAAACCTCGACCGCATAATAATTACAATGGCTGTACAATAACCGAGGGATATACGCTGCGTGACAGCTTATTACCGTTTGCATAAAAGTTGTCACGTGACACTTTTCTGCTCCATGCCGCATCCTGGATGTCAAAAAATCATTGCAGCTCACAGAGCTCATGGAATCAGATGTTCCTTTAGTCAGAGTAAAGATAAAAATATATGCTATTTTCTGATGTATATTTTGGATGGAGACCAAGGCTTTCATGCTCTACTTTGGACATTCAGCCCAGCTCATGGTAGGTGTAGCTGATATAACCATAGTGGGCCATTTGGCCAGCTTCCTGGTCACCTCTCCACCCATTTTATATGTATATCCAAAGATAAAAATCTGATAAACTGACTACAAGACAGATCAAATTTTTTGAGGGACTCTGCACTAAGCTACAGATTTTCCGAAGAGGGAGGCCGCAAGCGAAGCCATTCCGGTCACATGACAACATTTATGCAAATGGTAATAAGGAAACGGTCTACTATAGCATCGATGATCGTCAAGAAGCTGGGATACTTCGTCGCAGCTGCAGCGGACTGTACCGGCATAGTGGAGGGGAGAACAAAGGACAGCGTCGGCCAGTCCTATCGCAATACGCCAGCAGGCTCAGGCTGGAGCCGCAGATGTAGTGCATCTTCTACTAGCCACTGGCAGTGGGCCGGCCACCTCCGCGCAGTTGGTCGTCCCGCTTGTTGTACCGCCTAAGGCTCGGAGAGTAGCCGCCCGGTCGCCCGTACGGAGGTTGATTTGGCACCTGCGCAACTTGTGGAGGACCGCGCATCGGTCTGGGCGCTATACCGGCCGCAGAGAATGGACGAGAAAAGGCACGTGGGTCTGCAGGCGGGAAGGGAGCCATTCCGTATGCCGGGCCGCCGGGGAGCCAAGGGCCTTGCTGCGGAGGATGGGGGAAACAAGGATGATGCACTGAATTAGCGGCCACAGGGTACGTTCCCGCATAGACCGGGAATGGAGGGGTTGGCCACAGGGTAAGGTTGGTGGCAGCCGATGGTGGGCCCTGACCTGGGACCGAGGTTGACTGTGGCAGCGGTTCAGCGTTGTGTGCATTTGCCATGTACTGATCCAAAGCCTCGCGTTGGTAGACTGGGATCAGAGTACCCTGCTCGTTCTGAATAAAGCCAGTGGCACGGAGAGGGGGCTGCATCACACTCTGTGGCGATGATTGAGTCTCTCCTTCACCAGCACTTGATAGCTGAAGCACGAGGGCGTTAGACATGAGATCTCGGAAAGGACCGATCATGCAGAGACTCGCCTTGTTGGTAGGTTCGACTGAAGCGGGGGCCAGCGAGCCTCTTGACCCACTCATAGCGGTGGGAGCCGTCGCTGCTTGGGCTAGGACCGCCGACTGCATAGCTGGGATGTGCGGATATGCGTAGCCTGGGTGTGCATACCCGGCTACCACTGGAACGGGATACGAGTATGGCGGAGGGTACGGCTGCACCCATGGCGGGGGGATGAAGTAGCCCACGTTCATAGGCGGTGGGGGTGGTGGCGGCGGCAGAGGTGCAGTCGTGGATGCTCGCGAGGGTGCCGAAGTCGCAGGCGAGGAGGTCGTTGCGCTGGAAGGACCATTAGAGGTTTCGTACTGTACGGAGGGAACCTTGGTCGTGTCCGAAGAAACTGACGACGTGCTATTATGGGCGGACATGTATGACTCCCGGCGGCGTAGAGGAGTTTCCCCGAGCGTCTGCAGGGATAATTGCAAAGGATCGGCATTGGCAGATGTGTCCACATGCCGAATGTCGGGGGCGTGCACCGCATCTAGGCAAGGCGCGACGACGCTTCCGAATCCGGGAGCATTTTGATGGGAACGCAACGAACCCCCGAATGGACTGCGTCCTCGGCCGCGACCAACTCTCCAGTCAGTACGAGGACGCAAAGCGACGCGTTCTCTCAACTGCACGCGAAGATGACGACCGTGGTGAACTTGATTATGCTGTAAACCCCGTTAGTTCACTAGCAAAGCACCGGAAGATATAAACAGCGCATTGACCTCTGCTTGCACGGCACGACTCGCAAAGTCAGGGTTCACGAACTGTACAAAGGCGAAGCAGGTTCGCTTATGCACTGCAGGCCGCTGTTAGTTAGATGAAAGAACGTCCTGAGTAGCGACGGCGGGACTTACAAGACCTGACAACTTGGATGTTATCGATAGCCCCGTAGCGGTTGAAAATGCCCCGCAGCCTATGCTCATTCCATTCATCAGCATCGTCCACGCTGAGTCCGCCGACAAAAATTGTCTTTGGGTCGATGTCCCTGGAAGGAGGGCCTGCAGGGGAGAGCGGCAACGCGTCCAAGTCTCTATCTCCCATCATCTCGGATGTCGGCCCGCATTGAGAGTCACGACTCGCCATAACTGCTGGTCTCGTCCTGGCGTCGGATGGAACTTGCTGAGCCCGTGCCATGTTCGGAGTCGCTGGAGCAAGAGCTCTTACTCGACCGCCGGGTGTGGGAAGATTCAATGAAGACAACGCGTCGGTAGCATCGTCGGTAGTCGTTAACAATGCATGCTTGGGTGAGGAAGGGGTGCAACCGATAGAATCGGTGAGGGCGTCGAGCTCAGCAACTTGATCTGCCCAACAAGTATGGGCTCCTCCAGGACTATTCGCGTCACAGCCGAAGCCCAGCAAGGGACTCGACGTCGTGGAGGATTCCTTCGACGACGCAGTCGGGCCGGAAGAAGGAGTGCTAACCATTGCCGCAGTGGCTTTGATTATCACCGACGAAGTAGCCAGCGCGGGTGGAGGGCTGGGAGACGCGACGGGGGACGAAAATCTATCTTCGAGTGCGCGAGGAATGCGGAGACCAGGAGGCCCCTGTCGGGCAGGGGGAGGACTCCAAGAACTCCGTGCATGCGAATTCTCCGTTTTGCGAAAACCCCAGACGGATGGCGGGTGGTGTGCCCAAGTCAACGTCAAAAACGGCAGACGACGCAGCGTCTGTCCATCCGTGAGAATAGCCCTGCGATTCAATGACGAGACATACTTGGAGAGCGGCGACACTATGTTCGCGATCCTTCCACTTGACTTCCCACACTCCCTTGCTCATCTCGGTCGAACGTGGGCCGTCGTGAGGATAAGAATTGGAAGGAACAGGCCCCTTCATCACTAGAGAACGCGTTCAGAGGTTTCTGTCTTCTCATGACACATACAGTATACCTTCTAGATTCGTAGAGCATTCCTTGAAGCTTTCCAGGGGACCAAAGGCGGTGACAACCCGCTTGATGGTCTTCGCCGCTCGTTGATATGAATTTCAAAGTGTAGAGATTCGAGACGCACCTCTTCGTCATACTTCAGAGGACTGATCAGGAGTCCCTCTTCCGTGGAAAGTGGATTGGCATGGAACTCCAGGTCTTCTGCAGCTCTGCTACCAGACAAAGCGAGAGCCTCTGCATCGTATAGTATACCTAGGTGCCTGGTACAGAGATCACGACGATGATATGACTGCTACCTGAGCCGACACACCTTGAATTACTGGGCTGGAAGATGCGCATAGCGTGTGGCAGTTTCAGGTTCCCGAATCGATTACCATTAGGGCTGTGGAATGGATCGTCCGCATCTGAATCCGCCGCGCGAACCCCAGCCGGAATTCTGTACAAAATGTCAGCGAAAGGACGACGCAGGCCATCCAGATGGCCTTCAGGTAGGCAGGTGGGCCGTAGGGACATGCGAGTGCGACCTACCTATACGAGATGAGAATTGTACGAAATGCCTTGGCAGCCTCGAAGCGGAGGAATCGGCCATGGAATGGCCTGGGAGGATGCATGCGTAGTTCTTGCAGTAAGCTGCTGACGGCGCCAGGGTTCTGACAGGACGTGATTCAAGGAAAGTCAAGGCGCATACATGCGGCAGGCTCACCTCGCATTGTATGAAAGCGCAGACGCCACCACGGCTGTCTCGGACCACCTTGGTGGCTTTGATGGGGATGTGACCGGATAGATGGTCGGTCAAACGCTGCGTCAGCTCCGCTTGAGTGAAAGAGGTTGGTAGGCTGCATGGGAGCGTAGTCAGGGCCGAGCGCGCCGTTGGTAAAACGGGGAGTCGTTGAACAAACCTGCCTACGAAGATGCTCGCATCCCGAAGTTGCGAATCGTTAGAGTCGGACGCCGGGGTAGTCACTGCAGAGGGCGTCTCAGATGGCGTGTACGCGCTAAGACCGTGGTTCATTGTCTCCTCTATGGAACGACAGCGAAGGGGCGGCGAAGGGGGAGAGGACTGCAGAGTATCATAGCGTGTGCCCCATGCACGTTCCCTTGCCGGAGGCTTGGGCGCCATCAGGGAGCGAGGCGATGGGAAACTAGTGGTGCTGAAGGCGATGCTCGTGGAACGGGAGAAAGGTTAGGATGGGAAGCGAGGCCATCGAGCGAGTATATCAACGGGCGAGTCGCAGGAGTGACAGGACAGGGCGGAGGCCAGATGAGGTCAACGCGCTTCGATCTCCGCACAGGATGTGTCAATGGGGGGAGCTGGGAGTTCTTCACCGTGATATATGCGAGGTGGTCTTCGGAAGCATTGCGATCGTTGCCCCGGGCGCGTTGTAAGTGTGGTCGTTATTGTGACTTGACGTGCAGCACCGGGAAGCTATACCCTCGCGCCCGGAGTTAGCAGAGTCACAGGCTGCCCGTAACCCCACAACTAAAACGTACTTATGAAGGGAGTGGCAGCTCATGTGGTCGAGCGCGACGGGACTTGTGGACGTCGACGGGTTCTGGCCGTCGAAGTGGCTGAACCGAAGTCGAAGGAGTCTTGGATCGACGTCTGTCCTTCTGCGTCGTCTGAAACAGGCAAGAGTAGGCTTCTGTGGTCTGGATGCCGTTACATGACGCCAGCGGATCCGTCCTTGGCACGAGCTCGACAACGTCCATACGACGTATGTGCGCCGACCGCCGAGGAGGCCAGCTGCCTGGGCCCGCTGGGTTGTACCGTTGACCGCCAACTCTGAGGCGTACTGGCACACGTCCCTCAGCACGAAGTCGGGCGGGTCTACCGTTCTTGCTCGCCCAAGCGAGAGGCACACAACCTACAATCAGTCTGCAGATGTGGGAGCGTGTTTCACGAGTGCCGTGCTTGTAGGATATCGGTACTTGTGGTGGCATAGCGAAGCGAGCAGCTGTTCTCCGGATCGCCGGGGTCAGGAAAGCTCCACCGGTACCGACAGTTGAGGTCTACATAGGGAGGCTTGCCTAGCCTCGGGATACGTATTTCAGCGCACTGACCACGGCAGAACCATTGAGTATTAGATGGCTGGGGCAGGGAATCACTTTGAGTCGAGGAGAGGTTCGCTCGTCAGTGAAGATGCCACGAGCTCACGGGCTTCAAAGCTTCACTGAGAAAGCCGCATTCCCTTGCAGCAAGCGCTCAACCGGCGGGCGCCAAAATTCTTGTCTTCGTCCTCAGGTCATCTCCCCCCGCCTAGGCTCTGCTTACAGTGCTCCCAGTCCCTGCGCGCCGTCGAACTAACTTGAAACAAACTACTGAAGATGTCTGACGACGGGTACGGCGGTGGCGGTGGAGATGACTTTGACTACGAGGCCCCGGGGTGAGTAGGGACCAAGCCACAGCAGGAGTTGTCCAATCCCCTGACACACCGTTTGGTTCGCCTAGTTTCACTGAGGACGCTTTCGTGCGTATCGGCTCTCTCTACGCACCGGTTGTGCATAGTATTTCTAACATAACCGGCTCATGCCCTTGGTGCAGGACGAAAACTATGACTTGCTCGCTACGGAGCTCCCGGATGGCGAGGGAAACGACGAGGGCGAGCAGGCGAACGGCTACGCAGGCGCGAATGGCGTAGAAAACGGACACGAGGCTCAAAACGGGGAGGCCGCACAACCAGAGGCGTCGGCAGCAGGCCTCCGGGGCGAGCGACAACCCAACAAGGTCCGGGTCACCACTCCATACCTGACGAAGTATGAGCGGGCACGAGTGCTGGGTACGAGGGCGTTGCAGATCAGGTACGATTAGTGCGTCCGAAGCTCCAAGGCATGGACGCTCATGCTTTCTATACAGCATGAACGCGCCCGTCCTTGTACCATTGGACGGCGAGACCGACGCGCTGCAGATCGCCATCAAGGAGCTCTCCCAGCGGAAAATCCCCCTCATCATCCGACGTTACCTCCCGGATGGCAGCTTCGAGGATTGGAGCGTGTCAGAGCTCATTAGCGATTGAGGTGGTGGTGGTCGAGCCCTTTGTGTAGGTTGTGTTCCCAGACTTGTATTTTTTGTCGCATTTCTTCCTGGCTATCGCATGCTGTTTCGTATACTTATTATGTCCTGCCGCGGCTCCTCCAACCGTGACTGTCTGCTCAGCTAGTGCGCCAGCCCTTCTGGCCCATGTTGCTTCGCGAGCGCAGGAAGTAATAATGCATGCGATATCTATACACAATAATGATACATCGTAATGCCGAGCAATGTACAAGTAGTCCAGTAAGTGTCCAAGTATCCAGACATATGTAGTCCGGTCCTCAGATAGGCGCAGCCATCTTCCTCGACGCTTGCCTCGATTCCAAGACCACCTCCACCTGCGCCTTCGGTGCCCTCGACTTCGTGTTCTTCTGCGACTTGGTCTTGGTCTTCCCAACGTTAGTGCCCAAGTCGAAGTCGTCTGGACAAGCACCGCTTCGCGTCTTCGCGTTCGTCGTGTTGCCGAATAGCAAGCCACGCTCTGCAAAATCGACAGGCTCTCGAGCAGCAGTCGTCTTGACCTCGCGCGACTTCTTTGACGGGCTCATCTCCACGTCATCGTAGTGGCAGCGGCTTTGAGGCCGCTTGCCCGGGGAAGGTGGGGGGGAGGGAAGCGGCAGCGTGATGTCGAAGACATCGTCTTCCGCTGCAGGCGCGGGGACGTTCTCGTGCTTGCGGTCGTTCTTACGCTTCGCACCTGCGAGCTCGCCCTCAGCATCCTGGTAGCTTTGAGGGTCAATAAGGACACACCTTTGCCCTTTAGGCCCACTGTGTTCGTGATTTCTTTCGCGACGTGGAAAGTACCGGCGGTGCTCGACTCGCCAGTCGCGACGAGGGTCTTCTGCACCTCCCAGTCGGACGGGCGCGCCTTCTTCCAGTCATCGATGACCTTCTCCACCCATCGATCGGTCTCGCCGACGACGTGGTAGTCGATGATGCCGTCCCACTCGCTGCCGGGGGCGGTCTTGTTCACGAAAATGACCTTGCCAGCAAAGCTTTTCGCATTCTTCTTCAGAGGCGATGCGGCAGAAGCAGCAGGGGAGGGCGCCAGCTCGTGTACCGCTCGCGCGAAGTCCTTGACAAGTTTCTTGAAGCCGTGGACTTTCAACGAGGTACCCATGATGATGAGCATGTCGGGCTTGCGCGCAATGTCTGCGCTGTGAATGCTCCCGATATCGTCTCCCAAGGGATGCGGCTCGTCATAGAGTACGATGGCTGGTCGTAGTGTGCCGACCTTGAGGGCGCGCGCTGAACGGGCGACACGAGCCGATGCTATCGCGGCCCGTCAACTGGACCGCTTGACACTGCTGATAATGGGACAACTCACAACGCGCAGCACATTCCGGGCAGTCGGGGGGAGTCCCAGAGAGGAAGCTATCGAGGTGCTCTTGGGTACAGGGGAAGTCGGCAGAGCAGAAGGTGCACCGCACTCGGTGAATGTCCCCGTGAAGTTGGACGTTGCGGACGTCTTTGGTTTTGATCTTCGACCTCCCCTTGCCCTGACTCTTGACTTCCTGGCTTGAAGAGCCAACCAGCCCCGCGCGCTCCTCGAGGCCATCGATGTTTTGAGTGTATGAACGGAGGAGCTTCTTCTTGGAGTCCAACGTTTTAATGAAGCGATGTGTGGGGGACGGGGACGCGCCGTCGATGGACTTCTTAAGCTGAGATATGAACGTGTAGAACACGGACGTCGAGGTAGTGTCGCGGAACAGCGACGCGTCGAATAAGTCGCGCCCCTTCATTACCACGTCAGGGTACTGTTGCTTGACGAGAGCATACAGACCATCCGAGGATCGGAAATCCTACAGAGCGCGTCCAATACATACATGCAAGGCAGACAAACGGATAGATACGTACGGGAATGCCGCATGAGCACGAAATGCCCGCGCCCGTGACGACAACAATCTTCTTGCACTTAGCCACAGCCAAAGATAGGTTTGAAAGTGCTCTCCGCGTCGGCGCGTCTGAGGTGGACGCCTCCAGATTGAGTGTAATAGTCATGGTGGAGGGTGTGCGCGACGCTGAGGACGCGCGGGGGAGTAGTAGATGAGGAGGTGGGAGGGTGTAAGAGAGAGAGAGCGGGATGTGGCTGATCGAGTTCAACAAACTCCAGCCGGCTCGCGTACCCGCGTAATGCCACGTGATCGCTTCGCGTCCCAGGCGTCTAGCTCTGGGTCTTGCACCAAGTACTCCCCTGTAGCTCAGCGTCGCTCTTGTAGACCCGAGGCAGTACCAGTAGGATAGATGTACAGGCGTCTCGAGACTATCGCTGCATCTCTTTCTAGCACATTCCCACAACCATGCTTCGCCGCTGGAGCAGCAGCAATTCATCCCTCCAAACGGGTACCTGGCACCCGCATTGCGGACGGACTTCGGAGTGAACCGCATCCCGAACTTGTTACTGTACCAGCATCGTCGCCATCCTTGTCTAGCACACTAATGGGCCGTGCTCTTGTGAGTGGGTATAGTTTTCTAGTCCTGGTTGGAGAGCCACTTACCTGGTTACCGCGGTCGTTCTCTGCGGCGGATGAGACATACGTAGTGTTGCACGAGAGGTGCGTGGACGTTCCCTTTCGCACCAGTCGGTGCGTCCACGGTGATAACCCTCTCTAGATCCCAATAGTTGGCTGCCCGTGGCGTAGGGGCACCCATGCTCCCAGGAGTTGACAAGAAGGCGAAGCGGTCGGATGAGAAAGTCAGGGCGACCCATAGTCCTCCCGGACGCACCAGCGACGATAGATGTATGGCGAGGACCTCCACAGGCGAGAACGTGATGCCGTGATTACCGTGTGTCTTAAGGTACTCGTCGAAGGCGGGATGGAGGCCCCGGTCCGCATGGCCGTAGGAGACGTCCTCTCCGCACGAGATGGCATCGGACGTGCTCTTGTCGACCACCAGATCGAAAGGCGCAGGCTCTTCCTCCAGCAGATTCTCCAAGCCGTCCCATCTCATTGCATCCACGCATTTCCATCTCATACCCCGTCGCTGGCCACCTACCGCACGCCTCGTCTCTTCCCCGGCCTGCTTGCGGGCCACCAAGTTCTCCGCAAAGTCCGTGTTGACGATAGATCGTTCATCCACGTCGTCGCCGTACATGCCAATGTAGAGCTCGCGCAATCGCTCCGAGAGTGAGGACGTCCCAGCTCCGATGTGAAGCAGTCGCACGGGCGGACGCGAACCTTGCGAGTCGGAGGAACCGGATTCAAGGAGGAAAGCGCGAACATGAGGCAAGACTGTGTCCTTGCCGTCTCCCAGCCATTCGAAGTGCTTCTCATCGATGAATCGTTGCTTCCAGTATGATTGGAGCTCGTAGTCTGGCGGCATCAGATCGTCGTCGACTTTTTGGCCGGGAAAAGGCGGGTTGTGGTTCAGAGCGTGATGCGGTAAGCGCCCAATTTCACCGGGAGGCAGGGCCTGTCTCAGCGAATGTCTCGACGAGGTGACCGAAGCCCGGTAAGCATTGTGCACGGTTCGAGTACCCTTCGCTGCAGGCAACATAAATCGTCGGAGCATAACGTTATCGAGAGCAGGATAGTGCGTGTCGGCGAGGAGGTAAGTCAAGAAGTCTTTGGGACGATCTCGGCGTCGCCCAGCGTCGCCCCTGTCTGAGTTCTGACGACGCGGCTGGACCCTCCGAAGAGAGTTGGTACTGCTAGTACTAGTACTAAACCGCTGTAGAGTCGCATGACCGATCCCGGAGCCGCGACCTCTTATACACTCGGAGTACATATAGCGATCGACCAGTGGAGGCCGGCCTAGCCTACTGCACATGATAAAGAATGGGCCAGATGCGCCTCAGAGCTTCTCCGGGTTAACGCTCCTCTGCCCAATGCGACTAGGAGCATCGATTGCACCCGGAAGTACATATATGATCAAGGCAACAACCTAACTTCACGCTCAGATGTAGGCGTGCGCTCGTAGTAGTGGATGCTAGCGGTCGGTGAGCAGCTCGATTTCGTCGTGGAGTCCACCGTCTTGAAATGACCGAATTGCTCCTTTATGTAACGTCGTGAGCATACGCAACGAGGACGCGCCATCGCGATGATACTTACAGTCCCCAAGACGTGATGGAAGTACCACACTTCCTCCAGGACGGTGCCGTTCTGCCCACATCCGAGGTACGGCGTAGCACCTGTCTGGGCCTTGAGTGCAGTCTGCAGCTGACTGAGCGAGTAGGTTGTCTTATTCGAGGGCACGATTCCAGAGCTGCCAGACACTCGTCAGCCAGGTCTTTCCCGGAGGCACGGGACGACTCACGCGGCTAAGATCTCCCACGTCGGGTACATTTTGTATGCGCGAACGACGGCATCGAAGAAGTCCACTACGTCCTGATTCTTCTTGTACTCGGGCCCATAACAAGCGACGTCGAAAGTCGACGTGCAAGTAGCATGCTTCGAGAACTACGAGACGGTCAGTTCTCTGTCTTCGCCATCCAATTGCCGTCGTTTCATGTACCTCATGCCCCCAGAAGTCGCTGTTGGGACTCCCTTGACTGACCCAGTACTTGTTCACTGCGCAGCAGAAGAGATCAGAATGTCCAAATTGGAGGGCATTTTGGAACTGACGTACTGAAGTCTAGCAGGTCGAGCCGCCCGAACTCCGCTACGAAGGTATCCACGCCTGGACCCTTGTACGCAGGCACGGGGGTCCCGTCGGGCAGGACGGAAGGCGAGGGGTCCGGATCGTACTGCCGCGACAAGTCGCAGTACTGGTCAAATGACCTAAAAGCAGTCGGTCACTGGTCAGGGCTGAACCATACGCTTGTGAGTGAAATTGCCACCTACCCGTCACAGTTGTCTGGCCAGAGACCGTGTATGGTCCAGCTGTTCTTGGGCAAGAGCTGCCCCTTCTTCTCCAACCCTGTATGAGTGTCCCAGAACTGTGTCTGCAAGACGAGTCCACCAGGTGTGGGCGAGCAGCATGTATTTTGAATTGCAGTCGTGTTTTCGCACGAATACGTGACGGGCTCGTTCGCGCACGCTGAGATGTTAGGGAAGGTCCGTGGTAGAGAGAAGAAGGAGGACGTGCTCGCGCTAACCCGGAGTGCGAGGAGGGCGGGAACAACGCCAAGTGTGGCGATCATGGTTGCTCGTCGTGCTCCAGTACTTGCGCGGGAGGCGGAGGTGGCACTCAGAGTCGTGGGCATTCATGAAACCAGCTTATATAGACGTCGTCGTTGTACCGAACCGCACGAACGTGCTATCTTGCCGCCGATAATGAATGGCGGTCCACATGCATCGCGCGGCGCCCAGCCCCCGGCATCAGCCAACCATGGGGAGCCATCAACTATGACTCTATGAGGCTGTCGGTACTGTCGGTGGTGACGGAGAGCGGGGCAGGGTGCCTGAGGAATATGTAATCTTGGGCACCGGCCCGGGTCTTTGAACCCCCAGAGAACGCTTCGCAGGATAAGAATACCAGGGTGGACATGCGAACGTACGTGGATCCCGTAGATCCAATACAACTATTGTACATGTGCAACCACGAGGGTGTAGGTTCATGTTGTTCGTGGCTCTTCCCCGGCGTCGAAGTGGGGGGCGTGCTCCGGAGTACGCTTCCCAATTCTGTGCTCAATGGCACATCAATGTTCGCCGGACGCCTGCACATCAACATCAACATAGCTACTGGGATACAGTATCGGGGGAGCGGGAGGCAGTTCTGAGCAGCGTTCTGTATGTGGGCCGCGGAATAGATTAACCTGTGCAAACTGTACGCTGGCAACGCCTATAGTCCGAGAGAATCTACAGACGAGACACTCATATGTACGGCATGAGTCAGCTTGACAGGCACCGCGAGACAAGCAGAGAGAAGAGCGGAATGCCAGATCGACGTGGGCAAGTTAAGAAGCATGAGCGCGCAGGATGACAGAGCGAGGCAGTGTTCGGTAGCATAGGGAGTGGTGCAAGAAGACCGAGAGGCTGGGAGGCTGACAGAGAGATGCCCAGGGAAGAGTAAGTCCAGCTTGTGGACTACTCAAACATCAGCCCAGCCTCCTTCGTCCAGCTTGTACGATGCTTCACTTTCCGGTCTGTCGGGGCTGTCAACGAGCTTAGCCACGCGCTCTTCAGCACGACCTGATTCATGGGTGGCACGCCGTTAGAAAGTGTACCACAGGACTCGGTTATAACTGACCTTTGCGGAGGTACATTCGAGTCGCAGAGGCATGAGAGAGAATATGGCCGCCGATGGGCTTCAGCGCCCCTCCAGCGACAAAGGTCATCGTCGCGCCGGGGTCCGCTGAAGAAGAGGTGTCAGTTGAAAGCAGTTTCATACACTGCTGTGGACAGGTCTTACACTGGACTTGGTTCGTGAGGAGGATGGCGATCTGTAATGATTTGCCGTCATGTGAACACCGTTCGCAAGTACCAGAAAACGCACATTGTACTCCTCAGACAACTTGCTTAGCTTCGACAGCATCTACGAGAAGGGACCTGGGTAGTCGAGTGTACCTCGCATGAAGATGCATAGTATACCTGAGCAAGCTGTGAAAGATCGCTGAGTACAGGCCTCCTCTCGCACGCTGAGATATCTCAGCCTCACCTTCTGCTGGCGTTCGCTGAGCTCGCCTCTGCCAGAATAATCTGCTCGGAAGAGAGCCATTATACTGTCGACAATCTACCCGTGCCTTCAGGATAACTAGAGAAGATAGGAATGAAGTGGCTTACCAAAAGCCTGAAGTCTTTATCCTCGGCGAAGCGAATAGAGCATTCATTGATAAGTTCCATCTACGAGAGGTTAGTAACATATGGGGGGGCAAATGATACTCTGTTACCTGATGCTCGCTATTGTGTGCCCTTGCTAGACAGGAGACAGTAGGGATGAGCGATCGTCGGTCATTCAGGCTATTCACAGACCATAAAGTATGTTCTCGAGTGCCATATTGCCGTCAACTACGCGTAGAGTCAGTGACCCAGTACGCGCAGGTTGAGAAATGTTGAGCGCACCCCCGAAACGGTCTGCTATAGACCTGATGCGATCGGGGCGGAAGGTGCCCTCGGTGTCGATGTAGGCGACCTACGGGGTAGAACACTTGAGTTGGAAGCGAGTACGCATCATTGCTGTATTCACCTTGCCAGATGCCCCACCCATGTCAGGCGGAAGCTGGGTGACGACACTCATTGTATGCGCAAGCTGAGTCTTCCCAGTTCTGAATTCGCCATATACTTCAGTGATGGATTGGGACATGATACCACCTGGAGAACGGCCCTGATGAGTTATAATAAGGTCGCCTCCACTTCGGAGTAGCGCACCACCCAGGGCTGTATCTACAGCCTTGCTCCCTGTGCTTATGGTAAGCACCCGCTTCCGCTTCTCCTGAACCTCTAGTCCGGTAGCAAAGGAAGAGCCCTGTTCTTTTGTGAGCTGTATATACGCGCGTGTAGATGTCTCCCTGACCAAGATCTTGTGTGCAGCCTCCTGAGGTACGTCCTTGTCAGTCATGACCGTCACATACCAACGCTCTGTAGTGCCTGCCTTGATTTTCTCAACTTTGGCTTCGGACATGCCCTGGCAAGGACCTGTGTGACTATGTGGACAGACGCATAGATGCGACGCCATACCTTTATTTTGAGCATTTGCCTTCTGGTTGTCATGTTCACACCGGAGACCGTATTGATAGAGGCGGACTGGATGACAGGCATTGACAATAGACCAGTAAACGGCGTGCATGGGCCTACCTTGAGCTTGAGAATGTCTTGCACGTTAATACCCTACAAGGAGCCGGTAAGACTTGGTTTCGATGCATAGATAAAGCAACGTACGTGCTGCTGCAGCTCATCCACGCTATCGAAGTAGGGTCCCTGCGAAAGAGAGATGACTATATGCAGCGAGGAGCGTGGATGCCGTGTTGTACGTACCTCTTCGACGTCTTCCCCGGGAGATGCGGGGCGGGATGGGGCAGGGACGCTCTGCGATTGCGTGCGACGGACCATGACTCGGAGAGTAGCGAAGGGACAACAGAATGGATGGTGGTGGACGTGAAGAAAGACGCTGCGGACGAAGGGCGAGTCCGGACCTGTCAGCTACGACGAGATCGCCCGTAGCACGCGACGCGTCAGAACCACGTGATCGTGGCAGGACCCCAGCATGCGCAACAGGTCGACCGTACCTCCGTTTTCTCCACAAACCTTATCGCTCTCGCAATATTGGAAAAGCCCCACAGGCACGACAAAGAACATACCGCTGTGGAGATTAGAGTTCGTGAAACACTTCAGTCCTATAGCTATGGACTATCGCTCTCCCAGTGATGACTATGGCTAGGCAGAGTGTACACGTATCCTTTGGAATCAGTCTTTCTCCATCTCCGAGTCGAGACTTAAACCTACACTCCTTGTCCTACTGTTGCTAAGCCTACATGATAGTACAGTGAGCGTCCGGAGGCGATCATGTCTCAATCAGGGCTCCTCCTGAAACCACGTCCTCGAAGTCGTCTTTCCCAACATCGTCGATGTCGCCAACAATCTCTACACCCGCTTCGTGGGTGCTCGGCGTTCTACTCTTCTTGCGGACTACAGGAGAAGTCGGGGGAGCAGGGGTCTCCGCGTCAGTTGCCAATTCTGTGGACCGTAGCGGCGTTGGAGCCCTGATCTCAGGCGTGGGCCCCGAGAAGTCTTTCCCGGTCATGCGCGACAGCGTCGCGATGTCTGAGCGGAATCGCATGTCAGAGACTCCGAGACACAACATGAATGCTGTGACGCTTACCGTATGGTCTGCGATTGTTGAGACAATGAGTGATCCTTGCGGGATTTCTCTTATCTTCGGCCTTGAACTTGTTCTTGCATGCCTTTCGGTCTCGTCCAGGTAGGACGTATGAGATGAGTTCATAGTTCTCACCAAATTGTGAAAGTGCCTAACAAATACGTGAGTCTGGAGACAAGTCTCTGACGATTGAGCTCACATCATAGAACAGCTCAGTTTCCTCCGCACTCCAGCGTGATCCGCGGAGCTTCTTGCTGTACGTTGCAGAGTTCACGAACTTCGTGAAGTCCGATTCCTCGACGTGCGTGTACTCCTCGGTCTGATGCTCCTCGTTGCGATTGACATACAACGAATCTTCGTCGATGATAGTTTCGCCATTCGCGCCTATGCGAACCTGAACGCTGAAGCGGCTGACCGTCATATCCTCGGTGTAGTCAAAGCCGTCGACGCCTTTCTCTGCTTCGGCGCCCGCCCCGTCTGCGGTCGAAGCGGAAGCGTTTGGGTCCAATGCTAGAGAGCCCGCACGAGAGGTTGAGCTCGTCCCGCGCCGTTCGGCAGACGCTCCACTACTGCCCGCGCCTTGAGCTGCCGCCTCGTCTTCGTCCTCGACAATCTTCCCATACTTCTTGGCTTCCATGGCCGCCTTCATACGAGCGCGTTTCTCACGGTTTGCCGCCCGCCAGGCAGCATGGTTGCTGATGATCTGAGCCGCTTTGCTGCTGACTCGACCTCGACCGTTGTCGTCGCAGAGAGCAGCCATCGTCACAGCTGTAGGGTCCAGTTCCTCCCCGGGATCTGCCTCTGGATCAAAGGGAGGCGGAGAAGGGGCTCGCTTCCGAGATCGACGCGGTTCTGCAGTCTCGGATCGTTTGCGTTTCCTAGTATCAGATTCGGTGGCGTTCTCGTCGCCTTCTACAGGTGCTTTCCTTGAGCGCTTCTTCTTGGCTGGTGCATCCGCAGCGTCGTCATCTGGGCATCAAGTTCAAGTACACCATTCGCCGCAAGAGGGCTTGAGCACTCACGTTCACCAACGGCCTCTCCGGGACCATCTGCTGCGTCCGACTTTTTCCGCTGTGTTCTGCGAGTACGCGGGGCCTTCACGGCGGGGACATCGCTGAGCCCCACCGCTGGTCGCTGTTCCACCGGCGGCCCGTTTGATATAGCATCCCGCGACTGCAAAGGAGCCGTCCCGACCATACCGGATGGACCCATCAGCTGCGGGTCGATTTGAGAAGAGTCAACCGAGAACTGCGCAGATGCCGCATGATTGCCAAGGGAGGATACAGCAGGCGGGGGGAAGGGGACCTCGCCTTGCGAATAGCTGGGCCCAGCAGGAGGTTCAGCGGAATACGGTGGTCTCACAGTGGGAGGTGGCACTGGTGCAGGGGCAGGTGCACGAACCATAGTTCGCGAAGGCATAGAGATAGCAATCCCAGGCTGAGAAGAAGAGGTTTGTGATGAACCAATCCTAGGAGGCATCCGAGCAGGCGTCGGGGTGATTCGTGAAGGTATTGGTTGGGGGGTAGTTTTAGGTTCAATCATCGCCGTTTCCGACTGTAGGGTTGCCATGTCCCTCGAGTTCGAGCTATCCGCAACAGGTGTACTTGTGATGCTTGGCGAAGAAGACGGTTCGGCCGTGGTAGGCCGTTGAGGCATGGAGGCGGGAGGCGGCATAGTCGACAATGCTCTAGGAGCACCATCTTGGGAGTTTGTGCTTGGAACGAGTGCGGACTCTGGAAGAGCAGATGACTGTCTAGATTCCCCTGCGGCGCGAGGGCGCGGTTTGGCAACAGGTCGGAAGACTGTGTTCCCCTTCTCTGAAGAATGAAAGCATGGTTTAGTCCGCGTTCCCTGTACGCCAGCGCTATATATTACTCACGGACGCGCTGAGACATTCTCAAAGAACTCCGAAGGCCGCCGCTGTAGCCACAAAGAAAAGAGCCTCAAAAGCGTCGACGGCGCAAACACAGGAGGGCGAGTCCGAGTCTGAGGTTGCCGGCGTGAGTGTGAAGTCAAGAAGCACGTACAAGCGCCCATGAACCGGCTCGTTTATCGACAGCCACCAGGAACAGTAGAACGGCCCACCGCCGCCCATGATACAACGCTTTTCTGTCTGCTGCAGCCTCTGAGCCACTGTCGTCCCTGAAGCCTCCGCCCTGAATTGTTCAAGCTATGCATCGTGTCGTACAGCTACCTACAGGACCGAAAGCCGGATGGGAGCTCGATACACCGAGTGCAGAAGCCGGGGACCTCAAGAGCGTGCCAGAGAGGTCAGCATAAGTCTATCGTACTCCAGGACCCCGTCATTCCTGTAAGTGGTGCTCAGAACTCACAACGAATGTGCAGTCTTGTCGTATTGCAATCTCTGAGACAATGTAAGCACCCTTTATTGAGGGCTTTGGCCATATCGCTGATCGGTTCATCCTGTAGCGCGTAGCAGATGGGCGTCGACGATGTTCCCCAAATTCTCCGTTAAAACTCGGGGTGGCAGAACCGCAGGAGTTGTCCCACCGCCCCATACCACCAAGGCACACGGCAAGTACGACCTCCATGTCGGCCCCCATGTTTTCTCCGACACCGCGATCTACGAGGTCCACTACCTGCCCACCCCTGCTGATCAGGAGGCGGATGGGATGCGGTGTATGTTCCCTCCTGATTTGATCGCGTCGTGCCTAATCCATATGCTTCAGCTTCGCTTCCGTCCTCCTCGACTCAGCATACGAGCTCAAGCAATGTTCAGACATCCCTAGCATCCATACCGTTTCCCTCTGGCACCTACGTGACTCCGGCTCTATCATCAAAGGTTGCCATAGCCGCGGAGTCTGATCCAACCCTCGCTAACTTGCTGAGTGCTGTGATCAAACGCACCGCGAGTGAAGACCAAGTCAAAACGCTAGGGTTCCTCATACAGTCCCTCGAAAGTGTCCCGCCATTTGGGCCCAACTCCGCGTCCGTTGACCAGTCTCCCGTCCAATCTCCTCATAGAGCAACCTCTCCCAAGCCGTTCGATATAGTGCTCGAGTTCCACGAGCGCCCCTCCGACCGGTTCATTCTGCCTCGGGGGACTGTGGTTTGTGAGCTAGCACCGTCGAAATCGGGCAGTGCTTATCGAGCGTCCGATATGATTATAACTTGCTGTCTTCCGTTCCTTGGAACCGCGAGCACTGATGAGGAAACTGACCCGGTGGTCTCTCCGGAAGTGGTCAGCTTCCGGCTCTCGCGAGTTTCGCAGGCTTTGTGGGACTTGATGGTGACCTGGGCAGGGGGTCCGCAGAAAATAGAGGAGAACCGGTCGACGCTTGCGGAAATCGTGAGTTTTGCCAACTCCACTGATGTCGTGTTCACTGACCGGGCAACAGGCGAGGCAGGCCAGTCCCCGAACCTACTTGCAACACCGCCTACCGGAAGGCGAGCTGTTGACAGAGATACAGACTGTAAACTACTCTGTGTTATTATTTTTCGTAATCTTGACTTCATCTGTAGGCGGTGGCTTCGCCATATACAATGAAACCCGTCAAACCGGCCGGTGCCGATAGCCAACGGGCGAAACGGAAGTCTGTCTCGCGGAGGCCGACGACAGCAGTGGCGCCCCCGTCCTTGCCTGTAGAGAATGCGGTATCGCCGGTTATCGTCAAGCGACGCAGTCAGCTCAAATCCAAGGCATCTGCACCACCACCGATCGCTTGCCATGCCTGCGGACAGACAGACGTGCCACTTATGATGGGCGGAAGTAAGTGCGATGGTGCTTTCTATATCACTCCGTTCTCTGACGTGTGGCAGGATATTGTCGGGAGTGTATCAGCGCGGGGAAGGCTATCGCAGAGATTCCCCAGGTACAGCCAAACAGAACATATGCCAGTAGGCCCAGTGCATTCCCCTCCACACCTAGCGAAGATGGTGGTATCGAAGGGACTGCATTCACGTCACCAACTGCAGCCTCGGGGACAGGCACAACAGCAAGCACTGTGGCGTCGCATCCTCCGCCTAACGCCTAGAGCGCTCCTCGCATGGTGTTAAGAAAGGAAGATGCGCTGTTCGTCGACTTATCCACTAGTACGCCACTGTACAATTACCGGCAGTATAATGATACAAGCAGAGCAAGCCCGATAGCACTACGTAAACAGGTTCACAGTCCATCCCAACCACCAGATAACGACGCCCGATTGCGCGAGGAGTATACAATACTCGATTAGCACCGCGCACCATTGTATTAGGAGCATGATAATATAGATCGGAATAGTGAGCCACCACAAGCCAGCGTGCTTTATCCAGGGAAGGTTGGCATGCATCGTCAGAGAGAGAGCAGCACGGGTTTGCAGGAGTGTGACGACAACGCTGAGTATCGAGAGGAAGAGGAGGCCGACCCAGTGGCGAAACGACCGCCGCGGGAAGTGTTTGATTGGGTATCGTTTGGGTTCGCCGGTGAACTCGTTTCGGTACCAGGGAATGATGAGGAAGTCCTGCACATCCTCGCCGATCACTTTGCCATAATTGCGCCAGAAGGGGGTGACGGTATCCAGCAGAAGTGTAAGTGCGTCCAGGCCGATGTCCCATATCTGCTGGTAGTGGTTCCTGTAGTTCTCTTCCAACGCTGCTAGCTGCGAGAGCTGAATCCCAGAATGAGACTCAAGACATCCGAACATCGCGGGCACACTGATGACTTACCTCTGGATATACTAAAGATGTATGCGCGAGCGTGTCGTTATAGTCCTTCTTGACCGTTGCATGTACAGTCTTGACGCGCTTTAGCACGGAAGCAACTTCCTCGGCTTTGCTAGTGAGCGCCTCTCGCTGCGACGCGAGTTGCTCCAGGGCCTGAATGGCCTCAGCGATCTGGTCGTCGAACACGTTGGCCGTAGGCATGATTGAGTTGCCGTCGCTGAATTGAGCATGGAAGAAGCACTGGAGGGTCTCTCGCTGTCGTTGGATCCGAGCATGGATGTCCTCGACAGCTTGCCAGCCCTTGAGCCGTCGAGTGGCCCCGGTCACCGCGGCTGGATCATGTACGAACGCGTCCATCACCTCTGGAGGTATCTTGGGGTATGGTATCCGTAGTAGATCTGATAACCCAGACTGGACGGAGTCGTACTCGCGCGCACTAGCGGCGACGCGCTGTAGTAGGTGGCGAATACGGTAATTCTGGGAGATGGTATCCTCGAGGACCCTAGAAAGCCGTCACTATGTGAGGGTGGTGTGGAAGCCACGGAACTTACTGTGCTTTGATCTCGTACTCTTCACGTTCCTTCTGCTCGTCCGCAGCACGGCGTTGCTTCTCTCGCTCTTGCACGAAGAGGTCCATGGACGAGGGCAACGACCTCCGGTGTCGGCGGCGGCGTGTGGGAACTTGAGCGGGTCCATCCTCCCTGAGTCGACGGTGCTCGCTCGCATTTGAGAAGATCGTCGCGCTTTGAGTAGCTGTAGCGGGCTCATCTGGCGCCTCGACTTGCACTGTTCCACTTTCCGACGGCATCACGTCCATGGAGTGCTGCGGGGAGAGGAGGTGCTCATCTCCGCGTTGCTCCTGGACGCTGCTAGGCCTATCGCTGGGCCTCACGGTAGCCATCTTCTGATGTCCGTAGTGGCCATCCTCAGAAGCGCTATGAGCGCTTTGTTCAGATACGGAGTTCCTTGCAGAGGAGAGGGCGTCGTCACTTGTTCGACGGCCGAGTCGCCTGCTCAGCCCGCGCAGATGCTTGCGGCTACTATTTGGGGAGGCACCTTTGGATATGATGCTGTACAAGGAGCTTCGTCCGGAATCGCCACCCCTGGCGGGAGCTCTCCAGTTCCTACCAAAACCGTCGCTGCTGTGCCTAGACCGCGCGCCGATGGACTCTTTTCCAGACTCCACGTAGGGTTCGAATGATACTTGCGCATCGTATGATGACCGCTTCCGAGAAAGGGCGGGCTCAAGAGAGTGGCGAGGGGACGTCCAGGTGTAGGAGCTGGTGGAAGGGGATCGTGGCTCGGGGAAGGACGGAGCATTGGGCGATGCCGGGACAGCAACCTCGTCTTCAGGTATAGTGGACATACTATGTGGACTCGTATGCAGCTTGACATACTCTTCCATGACGAAAGCGGTGGGACTCCAGGACGAGTAACCGGCCGGCCTAGGGGCGGAACGCTTGTCCCACAAGTGCTTCATCCAGGTCGCAGGCTCCATCTTGTCCAGGGTCGCCCTGACGTGATCCTCCTGCTTGCGGTACCACCGTGTTACTTCAAGCAGGTTGACACCAGGAACGTCGCCTCGAGGCAGTAATAGGCGATACTTCCTCGAAAGCTGGTCACTGGTTATAGAGGCCTTCCGGATGGTGTGGGCTTTGGCGTGAGAGCGTATTCGCTGAAGCTTGTCTAGACCCAGAATGATCAATCTGAGTACAACATGCAGGCGCTAGGTGACCTACCTGCATATAACGACTCTTGCTTCTCAACTACACCCTTGCTCGCAGGAAGCGATGTTTCCTTGCCCTTCCGTTTGGTGAGGGAAAGTGACCAACGCCGTTCCCTGACCTCCTCTGTGGGAGGTACTGACCAATCAAGTGTTGCACCACCATCTGAGGACGACGGAACAGGGTGAAGCGGCGCCATCCCTGTCGAGGGACTGAAGTCAACCTCGGAATCTCCGGGAAGGACAGGTTGCCTTGGAAAGGACGTGGGATTGGGACCTTGCGCCTTCACAGGTGAGGAAGCGGCAGACACGGACGATAGCGAGGCGATATCCGGTGTACCACGAAGTTCGCCGTGGGCAGGACTGGATTGCAGGGTCCTCAGACGAGCCTCACGACGAGCCTTGAGACGCAAAGCCCGCTGTACGTCCTCTAGGATTGCAGGGTCTGAGGCGAGTCTCATCGCACGCAACGTTCAATAACTGAGAAGAGAGTACCTGCCTTCACGAGCTGCGTAACGGTCAGAACATAGGGATGGGCTGAAGCTACAGCTTGAAGTACTTACAGAGGTCATACTCGTCGGAGAAGGACTCCGTCAGACCGTTGGAGAGTCCTTTGACGAATCTATCGCGTTGCTCTCCCCTTCTACTGAGACTTACGGTCCTCCTTGACGATGAGTTATTCGCAAGGCCGTCCTTTGGTCGGGACTGTTCAACGCCGTCCACGCCGTCGACAGACTTGACCCGCCGCCTCTTCTCATCCAGCTTGAAGGCGAGAGAGCCGCCATTGTTGCCAGCACGGGAGCCCGTCAACACAGGAGGAGGTCCTAAGCCTAAGGACTGAAAGCTGCCGTACTGCCTGTCCGCATGATTCTGTTCGACTGGGAAGCGGATGCGCGAAGCACGTCGAGGCGGAGACGGAGGCGCGACGGAGGGAGGATTGGACTGGATACTCGAAGATGAGGGCCCAGCCTCCGCCATCAATGGCTCTCTGAGGTTGCCCGTATCGTACTCGCCGTCGCAGAGACAGGTTTGTGCACGCGCAGTGTTCTCCAGCAGGGACAGTGAAGGAGTGTAGCAGGTGGGTCCGGAGTCCGACTGCCACAGCGCTCGTGCACCCACTCCACAGCCCACCGAAATGGCAACTCGATCGGCTGGCGGGAACCGGCGGGCCGCCGCTCGACGCGTCGCGTATGTAAGCGCCCATCCATAACTGAAAGAGTTGCACTGGTTCTGCTGCCCGCGTCAACGTTGCACAACAAGGAGTCGTCAGGGTTACTCTCCCGTGCCTGTTACAGACATATGTACATTAGCTTATAAGTTACATTACCGGTGCCTTCCGCGAGAGGATATCATATGCCACATTGTACCGCTAATGTCCCGGATACGCCAGGCTACAGCTGCGCGGGTTTCCGGGGCTCAGATTTACACCTCCTGCGGGTGAACAGCCCGCAGAACGCGCCGCCAAGTCGCTGCCTACTGTCGTCGATTATAGCAGTCATCGATTGCGCCCTCGCTCTCCTGTACGGATTGAACCGGGGCAGCGGCGCCAACCTCCTCACGAAGTCCATGACGGCGGCGGTGCTTGTACTCGCCGTCACTGGCGGAGAGGGCGAGGCCATTGCAACCAAAGAGGAGCGTCGCGATAGGCTGCGGTGCATCACAGAGGAGCGCGATCGCGATGGACGGTGATTGTTCGCCAATGCATTTTGCGACGCCGTCGCCTTGGCAGAGTCCGGACGTGCGCGAGTGAGTGGAGGCTTAGCTCGCACTATGGAGCGACCCAGCCAAGAACCTGAGGGATGGCCTGCTGTCAGCATGATCTCTACGCGTGGAATTATTTTGTAAGTACTTACTGCGGGACAGACCAGCCTCCTTCACCATGTCGCTCTCATGGCATTGTTGCGACGGGAAGGGTATGTCGACCGGAAGCATGCGAGGTGTCGAGGGCGGTGAACTGGCTGGAGACGAGGAGCATGACGACGAGGGAGAATAGGGAGCACGCTCAAGAGGTTGCCTAGACGCCGACACGCCGCTTGCAGCCGCAGACTGCAGGGCTTGCCGGGCCCTCAGACGTTGCTTGAGCTTCAACACTTCGGCGACATTCTCTTCGTCATATGTGTCTGATCGTTCATGGTCAGCTGCGAAGCAAATGAGGACAGGTTGCACATTACCTTCTGGGTAGTACATCGGGCAGAATTCTTGCGTTTCGAGATCGAAGCGATTGGGTGGCCTGGCCACAGGATACTCGGCAGCAATGGCCGCCTTCACCACTGCCTCCTTGGTGAGCCGAGGACTCGACGGATGACTCGGCGCGCTGGCAGCTTGAGTGGTGGTTATGGCAGCTGTCCTACTATGCGCCACGCGGGGCTGGTAGAGCACAGTAGGGCGAGGATGGATGTAGAGGCTGTCGAGAAACATTGCGGCAGCCTGAAACTGGCAAGACAAGGAGTTGTGGCTGCAGGAAGGCAGGTGATTGCGTCAACTAGCCGCGGGCGGAGAGGTCGACAAGTCTAACTGAGCTATGCTTCAAGGCAGGCGAGGTTGGAGGACAGTTGGACGGGGACGAAAGGCAAGTGAGGCCGCCTCTTTAAAGTCGAACCCTCGGCCGGGGCTAGCCAGCATTGACGCCCCGGACAAAGAGAGAGTGCCGCATCAATGCTTACTCCGCAATGGTGGGAGGGATCCGCACCCCCAATACGAACAATAGCAAGATAAAGGGCCCCACCTATACTGGTCCTATGTGGTGGATGAATACCGATATCACGGTAGGATTCGCCCTGCTCTGGCGAGTGCCGCGTAAAGCGCTCGGTATGTGGCTAACTCGCCTTCTCCTATCTCCGATATGTTTTGGCCGACATACAGTCTTGATCCTGGCTCTGAGATGTTCAGATGCGGTTGAGCATATAGTAAATCTGCCCGATCTGGGTTGCACTTCAACAATGTTCAGTCATCCCAGCAATTGGCAAAGGTCTCTGCATACTCCCTACCGAGGGAGTCTTGCAAGAGCTTGGCGACGTTTCAACAGTAACCGTATGAACATGACGGTGGTAAACGCGGACAGAGAGTACCTGCAGGGGCTTCAGCGCACACGACAGGGCAGTCTTGGCGCGATCCACCCACCAAGTAACGATATATGAAACATGCGAGTTTCTCACATCGACTGTGGGTGATCGGCCTACGGGCAAAGCGTGAGAAATGCGCCAGGACGCATCCCCCGAATGCCCCTCTAGCGCATGGTCAGAGAGTGTCTTGCAGAGCGTCCAGCTTCGACGTACCGAAGACTTCCTCGACGAAGACGGGCTGTACACCTGCCGCTTCGCCCCCTGCGTATTGGGCCATAGCGTCCACATCTGCCCAGTACCACTCCCCCTTTTCTGGGTGGTTTTCAGGGGTGAACTTGTTTCGCGCCTGCGCCGTGCGGAGCATGCCGAGGATCTCGACTTCTCCTTGTTCCTTGTCCTGGACCTGCCTGGCTGCATGCACGAGCTCCTTGGTCACGAAGCCACGGTCGACGAGAACGGTTGATCCATCAGAGCGGATAAGAGGTACTACGAGGTGGTAGCCGATGGTGCCATCTCGTACTCGAGGGCCCAGGAGGATCGCATGGGAGTTGTCCCATCGGCCTTTAAGTACAACTTTGCGGTAGACAAAATCCGGTAATGCTGCTAGACTATGATGAAGAAGGTGAGGCTGAGTTTGGAACCATCAAGCGCAATGCAGGGACCTACTTGACTTGAGGAGGTAGAGGAATCGGCTCACGCTCGAGCTTCTCCTCCAGGTCGTCTATGAGAGCGACCTTCCACTTAAGCCGTTGCACTTGCCATGTTCCCAAGGCAAAGGTAAAGATTGGTATTATTCCGACCAGAACCATGGTGGGGGTAATCAGCGGTTCCCGTTTCGCCCTATATGTCTGCGAGGGAGCCTCGGTCGAGAGCATGCGCTTGGAAGAGCGCGTCGTGTTTGGCCGCACAGTCGGAGCGGCACCAGCCCATGGTCGCCTGAAAGCAGAAGCTAAGGAGCGAAACATGTCCAGATAATGACAAGCAGAGTGTTGCCGTGCCCTAGGGAGGATGTCGAACAGACGGATCGACCGGTCCTTGCATATGTATGGTGGCGGGAGACTCCGCAGAGGCGCGTACGACGCGTCGGGCGCCTGTCCGGGGTGCTGTGAGGTACTACTACGTGCGCAGCCGAGGCCACTGCAGCTCTCTTACTTACTCTCTCCCTCAGCTGGACTATACCCCTTTTTTCGTTCACGAGTCCCTGGTGTGAACGCCAGTCATGTGTGTATCTGAATACGCTTCGCTTGGGCTACGCTGAACGCAGCTCGTCACCCCAGGTACTCCGGCTCCCGCGGACGTGGAGGCGACTTCAATATTGACGGCGATGAGGTCCACTACCCGACAAGACCCGTGGATAAGGACAAGGCCGAGGCCGAACTTGTCGTTAACATTAAGAAGGCAACATCTCCTGAGGAGACGGCCCCGAAGCAGAAACATGTTCGAAGTGCGTGCGCAGATGTCCACGGAATGCGCTTGGACTAATCTCGGGACACTCCAGAGTGCATCGTGTACACTTGGGACTACCACTCCTCAATATCGTTCTGGACTGGGCTCAGAGTACAGCCAATCCTATCGGATGAGGTGCAGACGTTCAAGGCGCTCATTACTGTACACAAAGTACTGCAAGAGGGTCACCCCGTGGTATGTAAGCTCTCCTCCACGCCGGTGTCCATGCTAAGCCCCGACCTTAAGACAATCAAAGAGGCCCATGGGCAAACTGGATGGTTAGAGACTTGTGCGCGTACCGTTGGACACGAGTCAGCGCGCGGTGAGTAATCTATTGCAGGCTCACCCTGATATGCAGCGTTCAACTCCTCTCTAGGCTATGGGCCCTTGATCAGGACATACGTGCAATTCCTACTTGCCAAATTGCGGTTCCACAGGCTGCGCCCAGAGTTCAATGGCCTTTTCGAATACGAGGAGTATATCACTCTCAAGGGCATTGACGACCCGAATGAAGGGTGAGTAGCAATTGTTCTGGCGGACGTTATCACCCATACACGTACCACAGTTACGAGACGATCTCCGACCTCATGGCCCTACAAGATCAGATCGACTCCTTCCAAAGGATGATCTTCGCCCACTTCCGCCATTCTGCGAGCAACGAATGTCGAATTTCCGCCCTCGTCCCTCTCGTGAAGGAGAGCTGGGGTATCTATCGGTTTATCACCAGCATGCTTCGCGCTATGCACAGACGTAAGCCCGCCCGCTGTCATGAAATGCGAATGGCAAGTTTACGGGGCCATAGGAACCAATGATACTGACGCTTTGGAGCCCCTCCGACAACGGTACAGCCAACAGCACTATGCCCTTCGCAAGTTCTACTACGAATGTTCCAACCTGAAGTACCTCACCGGTCTCATCAATGTACCGAAATTGGGTGCTGTCAGTCCTCACGGCCTATCTTTGTGACCTTGGGGCTTACGATGCATTGCGTCCAGGAACCTCCGAACCTCTTGGACAACGGAACAGCACCTGACTTGCCCGCTCGTCCAACAACTACCACCGTCAAGACGCCACCACCTGCGACGCCTCAGCCATCCGCGGCCGAAGTGAACGAGCAAGCGCGTCTGCTGAAGCAATACGAGGACCAGCAAGCTGCTCTCGTTGCCGCTCGGGAGGAGGAGGAACGACGCCGGAGGGAAATGGAGGAACAACAGCGCCGTGAATTCGAGCAGCGGCAAGCGGAGCAGGCTGAGAGGGAGCGGCTCGCTCAGGAGCAGCTGATCCAGCAACAAATGCAGCAGCAGATGATGCAGTATAGCAACCAGGCGGCGCAACAAGTACACGATCTCGAGCGTGAGCTCCTTGCTATGCGGGGTCAGTACGAGCGCGATCAGCTCATGCTGGAGCAGTACGACCGGGTATGTACTTACATTATCCACCGCCAAACTCATCTCCTTATATCACGGGATGCAGAGAGTCAAAGCCCTGGAGAGCGAGCTCAGTAGCGTCACCACGAACGTCAACTCGCAGATGATGTCCAAGGATGAGCTCATTAGGCAGCTGCAGGAGCAAGTCGCAATGTGGCAGAAGAAGTACGAGGCACTGGCAAAGCTCTACAGCCAGCTGCGCACGGAGCATTTAGAGATGCTATCAAAGTACAAGCAGATGCAGCTCAAGGCGAACTCGGCTCAGGAGGCCATCGACAAGATGGAGCGAATGGAGCGCGATCTGAAGGCGAAGAATCTCGAGCTGGCAGATATGATCCGCGAGCGTGATCGCGCCCGCTTCGACCTCGACCGTCAGAAGGCTGCGCACAAGGACGAGATCGACAGGCTTCGCCGTGAAATCAGCTTTGCCAACGAGCGCGCCGAGGATGCTACGCGTTCGAAGAGCTCTGAGGTGTCGAGCGTGCTGTCAAAGTACAATCGTCAACTCACGGAGCTTGAGGACTCCCTTCGTGTAGGGTTCCTTGTCTGCTCCACTCCAGTGATGTCTACTGACAGTCTATGTAGGCCAAGCAAATTCAGATCGATGACCTCCTCAGCAAGCTTGACCGTGCCAATGGCGACCTCGAGCGTCTTCGCGAAGAGAAAGACCAGGAGATCGCTATTCTCCAGGAGGGTATGGACGCCACTATCCAGCAACTTTCTGAGGCCCAACAGGTATTTTTGGAACGTCAAGCTCTCGAGGATGAATGCTGATCTTCTATCCTCAGAACCAGGGTCTCAATGAGGAGGCGACCATGGCTCAGATCGATACGCTCATCCTCGACAACAGGAAGAAGCTAAACCAGATCATTGGTGCGCGTCCATTGCAGCGGGTCGCAAGCAGATGCTGACGGCGTCTCTCAGATTCGATCCTCAACGCCTGCGTACAGAAGGTCGATGAAGCGATCTATGAGCTGGAGTCGCCCGCACAGGCCGGCAACCTCAACTCGACGCCTGAGTACACGCTGTCCATGATCGAGAAGGCAGTGAACAACGCTACTGATTTTGCCACCGTCTTCAACCTCTACCTCGGCGGCGAGCCTGGGGGCGACCATGTGGACGTCATCAAGGGCGCGAACGAGCTCGCACAGTCGCTCTCCGAAGTCCTCATCAACACCAAGGGCATCACACGATTGGTGGACGACGACGTCTCTGACAAGCTCATCAATGTTGCGAAGCACGTCGGAGACGTCGGCCTGCGGACCTTCCTCAACCTCCAGTCGTACAAGCTCGATCTCATCCCGCAGCCGACGCAGCGGAAAGAAGTCGCAATGCGGAACAATGGCGAGGTCCGGGCGGCGCTCACCAAACTGTCCGAGGTTGTCGACGGTCTCGTGCCGAAGGGTGGCAAGGCAGGCCCCATCGCCAAGGCGAACGGCGACCTGGGTGACCTCGTCGAGCAGGAGATGTTGGGTGCCGCCCAGGCCATCGAGGCTGCGACGGAGCGTCTGCAGCAGCTCATGCAGCGCCCCCGCGACTCGTCGCGCTTCAGCGCCGTCGACCTCCAGGTGCACGATGCGATCCTCCAGGCCGCGATGGCCATCACGAGCGCCATCGCGCGACTCATCAAGGCCGCCACGGAGTCGCAGCAGGAGATCGTCGCCCAGGGCAAGGGGTCGAGCACGACCCAGCAGTTCTACAAGCGCAACAACCGCTGGACCGAGGGTCTCATCTCCGCCGCGCGCTCCGTCGCCTTCGCCACGAACCTCCTCATCGAGAGCGCGGACGGCGTGCTCTCGGGCACGCACACGCTCGAGCAGCTCATCGTGGCGTCAAACGAGGTCGCTGCCGCCACGGCGCAGCTCGTCGCCGCGTCGCGCGTCAAGGCAAACCTAATGTCCAAGACGCAGGAGCGCCTCGAGCTCGCGGCGAAGGCCGTCACGGAGGCGTGCAAGGCGCTCGTGAAGCAGGTCAAGACGATCGCCGCGAAGCAGGTGCAGGAGGAGGACGTCGACTACAAGAATATGGCCGTGCTCGAGTTCAAGCGGCGGGAGATGGAGCAGCAGGTGGAGATTCTGCGCCTGGAGAAGGAGCTCAACGCGGCCCGCCACAGGCTCGGAGCGATGCGTCGGGCAGGATATCACACGGACGAGACGGATTGAGAGGAGGGGCGGAAGGCGGCGACGCCTTGGAATACGAGCATTCTTTTTACCGACTGACCTGTACTTTCCACTGCACCGCTTGCTGGTGCGCCTCTACAGTACTGGAGCCTTCATGCAACTCAGCGGTGTGACCCATGACCCATGATTGCGGAACCGATTGGAACCTGCGTGTTGTGTACAATCCCTCAAGAGCACAAAGTCGTGATGAGACGGAGGACAACAAACAGTGCGAGCATTGCAGAGGTGGAAAGCAGAACGTGAACGTGCTCCGACAGGTCGCGGCGAATTAGTATGTGCGAGTAAATGAGAACGGAGCATTGAGGGTGAGGAGGATGTGCAGGTAAGCGTATGGGGAGGGAAAAAAGCACGCAAAAAAGCGTTGCGGGTGTATCATAGCAATAAAGAGGTATAGATACGAACGAAGGGAAGTGTAAGGCAGAAAGGAGAGGAGGGGAGTGTGTGGGATGAGATGCAGCAGTATCACTAGCACTAACACCAACCAGCACGGGCGACGCTATTATACATAATACGCGCTGTGCGAGCTCCGCACGGTGTCGAACGAGTCCTTCCGGTCCATATCCAGGAAGCTGCTCTCCATCGCCGGCGACTCGGGCGACGGCGGCGGCGCGTCCTCGCCCGACCCGGACCCGGACCCGGAGCCCGCCCCGTCGTTCTCCGCGCTGCCGTCGTCCTCGTCCGAGATGTTCAGGAACGACGGCTTCTTCATGAGCGAGCGCCGCTGGAGCACCTTCTGCCTGTCGAACGCGCTCGGCGGGCGCGACGTCATGTCCGACACTCCCGTGTCGTTCGACTGCTGGCGGCGCGGTCGGGGGCGCATGGGCGGCGGTGAGAGCGGGTTGATCGGCACGACGCTCATGCGCTTGTTGACGGACTCGATCTCCTGCAGATCGTGGCGCGACGGACGGCGTCTTGGAGGTGGCGGGAGGCTCGTCGACGGCATCTCGGGAGAATGCGTGGACGCGCCAAACGTGGCGCTGGGCGATGTCGGCGGGGTGAGGCTCGCCTGTGCAGTCGAAGGCCGTACAGAGATGGGCGGAGGCTTGTTCATACTCCGCGCGAGCACAGACGCACTTCTCGCGGGCCCGCGCATGCCCTCGACGAGCGACAATTTCCGCGGGGGCGGGGAAGTCGCAGACAGAGCGGGGCGTGCGGAGGGGTGACCCTGCCGACCGGAAGCAGCAGACTTCGCGGAGAGAACAGAAGCACCGCGGGACACACGGCTCCCGCTCCCATTCATCTCCCCCGCTCCTCCCCCGCTCCCGAACGCGAGCGTGCCTGTGGACGCATGCGACAGCACTGACGCGGAGCGCGCGCGCTGCACGTCCTGCCTAGCGTTCGCACCGCTTCGATTCGGGCTCTGGCTCTGGCTCTGGCTGTGGTTCTGGCTTGCATTCTGGTTCTTCCCCGCGCGGAACGCGAGCCCAAAATCTCCCGGCTGGAGATCAAGCTTCGGCCTGCGCTCTTGCTCAGGCTCCGGCTCCGGTCGCGCAGCCGCCGCCGCCTCCTCGTCTGCGAGCTTCTCCGCGAGCTTCAGCTGCTCCGCGGGCGACATTATATACTGCGGCACATATTCCGACTGCGACGTCCGCTTGCTCTCCGCCCCGCCCCCTCCACCGTGTCCTGAGCTACCGGCGTCGTCCCATAACGACTGTGGCGAGATGCACGCGTTGCGCGTCATGAGCGACAGCGGCCCCCCTGCGGTGCCGAACGAGAGCGTTATGTGGTCCGCCGCGGCGGAGCTTGTACCGGGGCGCGAGTCCGACTCGAGGCTGAACACTGACCGCCCGTCGTCCTCTGCGGACGCGGACGGGCTCGTCGGGCCGTGCGAGGACGTGCTCCGGCGCGCGCTCGACCCCGAGAAGAGGCGCTTCCGCGGACTCGTGACGCTGCTCCGGCGGGGCTCGACGACGGGCGACGACGGCGCGGGGAGCGTCTCGGAGCTCGCGGACGGGTGCGCAGACGAGCCACCCCCATACCGGAGCCCAGGAAGCGGCGGCAGTGGAACGCGCGCGGCGTGGAAGGAGCGCTGTTTGCGCGCCGCCTTCCCCGACGCATGGCTGTGGGTGGAGGCGTCGTCGTGCGAGAGCGAGGACGCGATGCTCGTCGAGGAGTGGCGCTGGGACGACGAAAGCGTCTGCTGCGAGGACATCTTGCGGAGAAACTTGCCCGCGCGGCTCGCCGCGAGGTCGCCGCCGTGTATGAACGCGGGCACGGGCGGGAACTTGCTGAGCGGGGAGAGCGGCGAGGGCAGGCCTGCGTCCGTGTCCGCGTCCGCGACGGGGCTGAGACCGCCGTCGATGACAAATGTGTCGCGATGCCCGCGCTGCTTGCCCTTCGCATCTGCGGGATCGCGCGCCTCGAACGGCCCAAGGTCGTACGCGTCGCTCATGAGCATTGAGATCGCGTCACCGTTGTTCATCCCGTGGAAGCCGTCCACGCTCGGTGCGAAGCTGAGGCTGAGCGAGGAGCTGGAGGACGTGCGGAACTCGAGCGGTGACAGATCGTGCTCGTGATACGGCGACCGCGGAACGGGCGGGGGTGGAGGGAGCCCGCTCGGGGGCGCCCCGCTGATCGGGGGCAGCTTCAATCGCGAGGCCGATGCTTTGCGGACGAGAACCAGCGGCCGTGTCGAGGCAGGAGAGACGGGTGAATCTATGCTGGGGGTGGCGGAGGAGGTGCGCGAGCGGGTGAAAGTCACGGGGGACGGGGACGGCGGGTTGGAGGATGACGGGGAGGAAGACGACGCGGACGCTTTTCGACGCACTTGCAGCGGCTGTATCGGGCTGAGGACGATGTGCGGAGACCGGGCAGCGACGCGAGGGACGTCCGGGTTAATATCTCGACTGTCTGCAGCGCTCGTTGTCATCCCTCTCGGTCTGGTCAGCGTAGGACTAGACCGCTTACGCGGCAGCGTAGAGCTCCCGCCGCCCGGAGGCTCGCTCAATCTACTTCGTAAGCCCTCTGGTGTCACAGTAGAATTGGACGAATTTGAGCCCGAGGGGGTCTTCATGCGTCGCGTCCGCTGCGTCTGCGAGCCGGAAGTAGAAGGACCGCTGTACTGGTACGCGTCGTTCGGCTGCGTGAGGTCATACGCGGATCTGCTGTGGGAGTGTCAGAAGAATCGCTCTGTCCGGGTTCCGAGATAGCGACTCACCTGGCCGGGGGCGACCGTCTGGAGGAGCTCGCAGAAAGCGGGGAAAGCGCATTGCCTTCCGAGGAGTTGCCGTGGGAGTTGGAGGAGGACGAACCGTAGGATCGCCTGCTCTGGGGGAGGTCGCCCTTCTTGTGGTGGTGGGGGTCGAGGACGGAGGAGTCTGAGTACACGGATAGCCTGTTGGGGTCCTGGGGGAGGTGTTGTACAACAATGCCGCCGGCCGCGAAGGGGTCGATCTCCGAGAAGGTCATGACGGACGTTTGATAGGACATGCGGTCGCGGGGGTGGTCTGATGGCGTGCGGGGCTCGGAGACGGTGTGGGGGTCTGATGCGGCATCGTAGTCGTACTCGGAGGAGCGGACGGTAGAGGAAACGGATTTCGCAGGAGGACGGTTTGAGTAGAAGGGGTTGCGGTCTGCGGTGGAGGGGGTGCTGTTACCTGTGCCGGGGCGGGAGTGGGATGCTGCGCTGTAGGGGACGGCGGAGGCTACGGGGGAGGGGGGATCTTGGATGGTGAGTGCGGGGACCTTTTTGGACCTCAGGCCTATGGCGGAGGCAAGGGTATTGAACTTGAGGCTCGCGATGCCATCCTTGGGCTTTGTGGAGGAAGAGCTTGCTGCTTGGGAAGGTGGGTGCTTCTCGTTGTTGTCGTCTGCGAGGGAGGAGAAGGAGCGGTTTGGGCGGAGCTGTTCCTTGGAGGGCTTTGAGCGGGACCACCAGGGGCGTGCGGCGGGGGGGGAGAGGGCGGGGAACATGGGGAATGGGAGAGGGAGAAGGAAAGGAGTGTGGTCTCCGAGGGCTAGTGATTTGGTGGACAGCTGGAGGTTGGGATCACTGATGGGAGGGCGAGGCACAGGCAGCGCAGGACAAGACTGCGACTCGTGCTGCTGCTGTGTGGACGACGCAGACCAGAAACCTCTGCGCGCAGTCAGCGCATGAGAGCAGAGGACGACGGAAGAGGCCGTGGCAGAGGCAGACAGACCGACAGCAGAGCAGAGCAGAGGAGGAGGAGGCGCGGTCGGCAAGCACTCGTACGCAGCGCGGATGTCGACCAGTCCGTACTCGCACAGGCGCCCACCGTATCAGCACGCTTGTACTGGCCCTTCTCACCACTTTTATGTAAGTAACAGCTCTCTCCTCTCTGACACAATCTGCTCTTCTCGCTCTCTCCGCGCACCAGTCTTTCATTCATTCATTTTCTGCGCCTTCTCTGCACGAGCACCCCCGGGCTATTGTCAAGCAGCGCGAGCGCAACGCCACGTGCGGAGGCGCGCGAAAAGTCGACTTCGCGAGATGGACGGGCCATCGCGTCCCTTGCGCCAATCTGCGCGTATCATTCCGCGGCGCTTCCTCCTTTTGCCACCCTCCCCGCACCACCGCCAGTCATGCGTACCTCGCACCTCCTCCTCCGCACCCGACCATCCTGCGGCACCGACAAGCAGCGACAAGCCCGTCCTTGCATGAGACCGTTCCCCGCGTGGTCCAAGCACGGCGCGCCAGTCCAGACATATGACCTCCACCGATCCGTATATAGTCGTCCATCCGCGCACCCCAGCCCTGCAGCCCTCACTTTTCTTCCCCTGTGCCGTCATAGCCCGCGGTTTATCTCCGCCAACTCACACCTCTCGGTCCCGTCGCACGCGCCCCCGAAGCTTGCTAGAGCGTTGAATGCTCTCTGCTCTTCCCGGAGACGCGTACCTCGGCGTGTCGCCCACGTGTTGACGCTTGTTTCAGGCCTTTAAAAGCGTCTACTGTATCGGGCGGGTAGCATGGAAGACCTCATACATGTACGGCGAGTAACTGTCTGAGGTACACCGAGCATAACTCCTCCAGCGTCCCTGTCCTTAGCACGAAGTTGAACTCTTCTGTACCTTTGATAGCAGAAGCTCTGAACGCTCCATAGGGGGCCGCCGGATCAACAACAGAACACCGACGACGAAGCTCTCTCGATACGACGATAGGCCATGCCTCATTCGATGAACAATAGAGTCCGATTTGTGGGCACTCCGATTTGACTCCAACATGAGAAGCCATGAAAGGCGAGCTGAGGACGACAGCCGTCCAGGCCCGAGGATGCCGTATTTCCACAACTTTCTCATCATACCGTGGGATCGCGGACGCGATGTGAACAGAAGTCCCTCCACGTCTAGGAACTTCGCTACCTTGCAAGGCGAGCGGCTTACTGCGTTGAGCAGGCTTCCGAGGACCACTGCCCCCACAATCAATACGCCAAAGAAGCGTTGAAGATGTTCGTATGTTAGCGGTAGCGCTCCGAGCACTCCAGCCTCCGGTGTACGCGGCGCTACACTATGAACTTAAACCTCGAGGGCGTTCAGTAGCCATCAGGCCGCAGGCGTCCGCTCGGACCTACGCCCGCTGCGCATCAGAACACACTGATAGAACCGCCGGTCTGTATGCATTGGTGAGTCAGCTCATTCATTATACAGAGGTCACGGGGATCGCGAGGGGGGTGGGGTGGTTCTGTATCCATATGCATGTGGTCGCGCTCGTGCTTGAATGCAATTCGATTTCGAAGACAGGAAAACCTCCCGAGTACTGGGATGCGACATGCCTTCTTTCGCAGGAGCATTGAGGATTGGGTTCCGAGTATCATAGCACTGGATGACTTCCCGTAAGGCTTTTCAGACGGGCGCTCGTCTGTAAACTGTCCACTCCACCATGATCGAGTCGGCGATTGAAAACAGGATCTAGATTGGATATACCCCATGGCCGGCTTACTCAGCTGCCCTCAGCGTCTCTCTCCTGCACCAGGATGGTAGTTTTGTGATGGCGCGCGCTGCCCTCCCTGCCTTTCTCGGCCGCCCCACCTTCCGTTTATGCTGTTTTCAGAATCATTGCAGTTTAGAAGGGGGGGTCGACCCCCCCTTTCAGATTTGGGCGCTTCTGAAGGCCTTCTGAAAACGAGCGCCCGTCGGAGTTTATGGTCGGACTGTGAATCTCTTCCCCGGATCTCGGTACGCCTGCTTTCTTTGGTAGCCCAACGCGGTTTTCAGAAGAGCGCCCGAGTTTTCAGACAAGCGCCCGTCTGAAAAGCCTTACGGGAAGTCATCCACTCTGACTTGAGTTGCGAGCTCACCCGGGATGTCTACTGTACGTCTTTCGTTGATCGATCCGTTCGACCATACTATCCCTACCACGGATATGCAAATCCTGAGGCGCTTAGGCTACAGCTCTAGCACATCTTCACCGTACCACCTGAAACTTCGTGAGCATATTCTATACGGTCTGACCTTCACTTTTGTGAGTTTTCGTGGTGAACGATGGCGTACAAGCTCGGTCGGGGCACTTCCGGTGAGGGGCATGAAAAGTTCAGGGTACACCGCCGGACGGTGAACCTGCGGAGGTCAGGTGGGGCTGTGATCGATGGCCCCCAACGGCGCGCCACCTGGAATCCGGCGGCCCAGAAAACACCTGGATTCCAATGCTGTGATGGGTGGCGGCCAACGTTCGAATTCATGGGCAGGAATGCAGATAATATACCCATATATGGTAGGTCCACCAGACATCGTATAAGCAGGGCATGCGCGCCGGACTGGCTGTCGACTTGCTTGTAAGACACTCCCGGGCAGTTCTTAGTCTCATGGGCCTGTATGGAGGATTACGCAAAATGCGATTGATCTTATAGTATTTTCAGGCGACAAAACGAACGGGGATGGCGAAAGGAGTGTAAGTAGTCTGCATACTAATGAGGGAACTCAGTCAATCGGGATCGTGCTCGCGATATCACCCATGGTATTCAGATCCGGCGGATCTGCATGGGAATCCTCCTGGTTGTCGTCGTCCATGGCGTCCTCCGGGAGCTGAGGATCTACATACGAAGGCGTTCCGGGGCTCATGAGGCCGCTGTCAACGTTCTCGTTCCCTGCATCTGTTCCGAGGACCACGGAGACGTCCTCATCGGCTATGGTCGCGTTGGAGTGGCGCGAGCGCCGACCAGTGCGTCGCGCGGAGAAAAGAGCATGGTCTTTCGTGACTTGTGCCTTTGCCCACCTGGGAACAAACACAATCAGCCCGAGCATGATGACGATGGAACAGAATCGCCATACTCAATCCACGCAGCGTCGTTTTCACGGTCCTTGCCCTGCGCCAACTTGTACTGCTCATCCAGTTTGGCTTCGACGGCGCGCCAGAATCCTGTATCACCCCCACGAGCGCGCTGCGGAGCCTTCGCGGTCCTGCGACAGGCGAACGCGCTGGGCTTCTTCCTTGACCGCATATTCCATGAGCTGCTTGATATAGCCGCGGAACAGACTCATGAAGCCTTTCGCAAATCACCCCGAGTCATGTATCACTATTTGTCAGAGTAGAGGGTAGATGACTTACAGGCTCCCCACGCTCCAGCCTCATCACAGCCATCGACATGTAATACGACGACAGGCTCCGGCATTGACCCCTCCTCCTCCATGGTGGAGATTGTCAGCCGATGGTCACTGTTGGCAGCTTACGTATAAGAAATGGCAATGCTGAATCGTAACGCGGAGCACTCACTGGCCGCACGGGAAGCTGATGGTGGTGGACGAGTTGGCAGGAGGCGGCATCGCAATGAAATGATAACAACGTAGGAGACGACGGATCAGATCGGCGGTAGAATGGTGCGGGCGGGCACTGCGGGAAGAGAGAGCGCGAGCACAACAGGAAGCAGTTGGAGGCAGAGGAGAGGATGAGGGTCAGCCGACTTCGCGCATGAAGTCTGCGCTCAAGCGCACCAGGATGCGTGCAAGGTGGATGCGAGGTGGGCGAAGGGCGCCAGTCGTGTGCTCTGTGGAATTCTCACGGTATGCTCTTGGATTTCGGGTGTTTTCTGGGCAGGTGGATTCCAACTGTACCGTCACCTGGATCGCTGCGGACCACTTGGCTTATTACAGATTCCCATCATACAACCTAGATTCCTCCTGCGCCGTGTCCGGCGGTGTAATGCACATCCTCGTCGCGCAAGCGAATTGTACTCCGATTCGCGTAAATCGGCGATACCCTGCCGACCGTCTCTGCCACTGCAAGCCTCGCAGAAGGGATTCACGAATGCAACTCTCGGCTACTATCGCTTGGTAGCGGAGTGCGAAACCCTCCCTCCCTGAGCACACTTCAGCCACATTGTTTGTATTCCTACTCTTCTAGGATACAGAGTACGGATCGGCCAAGCCTGACTGGTGCGAAAGGCTCAGCGAAGCTCATATCCGAAATTTGAGGTTAATCGGTTAAGAAGCTGCAGCGGGATCTGGGCATCAGCAGTTGCAGAAGTGGGTACATTGGCTCTCAAAACGAGTATTTCAGACCTGTAGACCGCAATTCTCCGTCTACCCCGTTCAAACTACATATATGGCCTCTCTATAGCATTCCGAACATACTACAAAAAGAAGCGAGAGAAGAGCATGAGCGGATGCCGCGCTATTGCAGATTTGCATTACTGTGTACTTTTGCATATCCGTGGTAGGGATAGTATGCATACACGCATCCGCAGAGCATAGCCATTGCTCATACCAGCACGCCCCCACGCGTGTGCTGATCAGACCTCACTGCAGTGCTAGGCGTGCCACACACGTGTTGTCTTTGCATCGTGTCCGAGATGCCGCACCTCTACGATTGTCTTCACTAACCGCTACCATCTCTAGGTTACATCGCAGAAGCAGAGGCGTCCTGACATTCTGACCACAGCCCGACTCGCGCCTCACAATGTCAGGGCCCGTAAACATGGATCAAGCAGACGCATTCCGCACCGCCCTGAAGGCCAGCAAACACATCATCGTCCTCGCAGGCGCAGGCCTGTCCGCTGCCTCAGGCAAGCCTGTCAAATCCATCTCCAACAGCCAGTGATACATCGTACTGACCGCAGTGTCGTTCCGCGCAGGCATCCCGACGTTCCGCGACGGAGGCGGGATGTGGCGCTCGCTCGACCCCGCGTCCCTCGCGACCCCGCAGGCGTTCAGCGAGAACCCGTCGCTCGTGTGGCAGTTCTACCACTACCGCCGGACGAAGTGCGTCTCGTCCTCCCCATGACGTCCATCGCCGTCGGCGCTCCCTACTGTGCTGACGACGCCCCCGATCCGTTCTTTTCTTGACATTGACAGGGCATTGGAAGCGAAGCCAAACCGCGCGCACGACGTCGTCGCGAAGATGGCTGTGCCGGAGTATCTGAAGAGCGTCGCGCCGGACGCGCGCTCCTTCCACCTCATCACGCAGAACGTCGACAGGCTGTCCCTCGACGCCCTTCAGACGCTCCTCGAGCGCATGTCTCGCAAGCGCCAAGCAGCGTCCGACCATGTGAGGACGCGACCTACGAGATGCACGGGCGCATCTTCGACATGTAGTGCACTGCCGGTACCGCGCGGAGGACCGGTGCAACCACTTCCAGCTCTATGAGTAACTGCTACTCTCAATATATGAGGATTGTCCTTCCACTCGGGCATAGCACCTCCGCCTAGAGCAAATGTGAACGCAGCATGGCGAGTGGGGTGGATTGTTGACGTTAGGGCCCGCACACTGTTGATGATTCAGTGGGTGACGTCTGATCTAAACGATGATGTAGTCCGGTTGTAGACGGTTGATGCCGTCGATATCACTGATTAGGGCCTTGGTTCAGGTATTTTGACTAGCCTACTCCTACCGGCAGATGTATCATACATGCGCCCCGCGACACACCAATCACTGCAGTTACAGGACAAGCACATGACATGACCGCGTGCAGAGTCTTGCTGGGCTGCGGTCGTTGAGAGTTCGTCGCGCGACTTGCTGCCATTGAACACTAGAGACGAAGGCTTGATGTAAGCAGACAGCATCGGGCGAACGCCAGCTAAGCAAGCTCTGGGAGTATGCTGGGAAGCAACACTTCGCAAGGGCCACGAAACACGAAGTCTGCACGGGCGACATCTTGCTCAGTCGGGTCCACATTGAAGACCGCAACTTTACCACCATGCCTCTGAACACGGTGAGCATAGGTGGAGGCAGGCCGTACCTGCAGGTACAAGCCAATCAAAAAAGGGTATTCTATGGGGTCTGGGTGAGAGTACTGACCTGCGACGATGTGCCAATGACAAGACACAGATCCGCCTCGTATACGATCCTGTTGATCTCGTCGAGATGATACGGTTTTTCGTCAAACCATACAACCCCTGGCCGCGCGAGTGCACCACATTCGGGGCAATGCGGTAACTCTTCAGCCGGCATGTCGATCTGCAACGATCCCGCGTCTTGGTAATCTCTGAACGTGGCGTCTGCTGCGCCCAACGCAGGGCACAGCGGGTTCGACCGATCTTCCGCCCGGTACGCGCACCCGGGTTGTGTGCACAGCACGTCGAAGATTCTTCCATGCATCTCGTAAATGGCGTTCTTGTAAACCCTCACTTTAGGCGTTTCGCTTTGATCCTCACAGGGCTGGCCGAACGCTTGGCGACCGCGAGACATACTGTCGACAAGCTCACGCAAGGCATCGACGGACAGCCGGTCGACGTTTTGGGTGATGAGGTGGAATGATTGCGCGTTCGGCGCGACCCTCTTGAGATATTCTGGCACTGCCATCTTCGCGATGACTCGGTGCGCGGGATTCGGCTTCGCTTCCAGTGCTCTGTAATCAGAGAGAAAGGGGGGGTTAAAAAGCTAGTGTCAGATATCGGTGAAGAGACGCACTTCGTCCTGCGATAGTGATAGAATTGCCATACGAGCGACGGGTTCTCCTTGAACGCCTGCGGCGTAGCGAGAGAGGTGACATCGAGGGAGCGCCACATACCCCCTCCGTCGCGGAATGTCGGAATGCCTGTCCAACAAGTACAGCATCGGATAACAACGCTACTGTCAGAGCTGACGTTGACGAGCTATACTTGGCACTTACCCGATGCCGCTGACAAGCCTGCGCCTGCGAGCACGATGATGTGTCTACTGTTTCGGAGGACTTCACGGAATGCACCTGCGTAGATGTCATCCATCTTCAACGGTAGAACAAGTCAACACTGCCAGCAAGAAGGCCCGAATCCTAGCTGAGATCTCGAATGAACTCGGTAGACCCAGATGAAGACGCGGCTGATTTGTGGTAAAGCTGAGCGCGGGTTCAGGCCTGTTCAGGCAGAGTGGCGCAGCGTACGGCATAACAACAGGTCTCAAGACGCGACGGTCAGGCGTCTAAGTCTAGCGCGTGTTGTTAATAACAGGTGTCAACTTCAGACTCCTCTTGAGCTTAAGCTTTCCGTGGCGTCCACTACACTTCGGAATCAGAATCGTCAAGGACTCAACGACTAGTATAGAACGTCAGATCTCAGCTACTCCCGTATCGCCGACGCGCTGTCTCGAGAAGTTCCTCAGTAGTGAAGATGGTTTCCCAGTTCGAACCGGAGCGTGTGGCTATCGCACTATATGGTACGAAACCACTACTACAATACTGTTTCGAAGCGTTATTGACTGTATAGACAAGGCTACCCTTCCAGCGGAAGGCAAACATTGACGGCCATGCTGGTCAGTATTAGTTAAGTGTCTTCAAGGATTCCTGTCCGACCCGGTCCCGTCTAGGACGGCTACAGGTACAGACGCCCCTCCGACGGCCGAGTGGTCGTCTTCGATCTGAAATCCAGATCGGATGGCACTCCACCCCTCATATCGCTCGTCTTGATCGATGCGACGAACGCCGATGGGGATTATGGCCCTCTCATTAAGTCTGCGAAGAGTGCGACTCGGCATTCCTACATCCTCTACACCAGAGCCGATCTACTCCCCGTCGGCTTCTCTCCCATCCGCCTTCGATACCTCAGATCACAGCGGTACTTGAGCTTCACATATGACATTGACTACATCTCGAGCAATTTGACGGATCAAGGCTGTGTGAATGCACTCGCGGCTCGGCTCGGTATGTTTTTGAGCTCTGGGCGTCGTTCTCGGGCTAACCATCGTATAGTCGAACGTTTATCGCCAGTTTCCTCTCCCACCAGCCCTGGAGTAGAGACGACATGGGATCACCTTTGCACGACCTTTATGGACTGGATTGCTTCCTGCTTTGCGCTGCCAACGAACTCGAAGATACACAGAGTGGGTTTTTGCGACACTCCATGCTGTCATGTCCGTTCAAGTCAATTGCAGGTTGACGATGAAATATCCTCGATTACCACCGATGGTGACGTGGCAAGACTTGTTCGCGACGCAGCAGCATGGGATGAAGAACTGAAGAGACGTCTCCATGCCGAAGACGCGCGGTCAGTTGCTGTACATCGCATCACACCTTCGTTGCTCGCCAAAGCAACTGCCAGCTCCTCCGAGCGCGCCAGCATGGAATACGTCCGCCGACATACCTCGATTCCAGTCCCGCGTACCTATCATCCCCATCTGTCCTGGTTGCTCATGGAATACATCGACGGCCACATGCTCAGTGAGTGCTGGAGCACTCTAAGCGCTCTCATGCAATTCCGTATCGCATGCACGCTGCGTCTGTACGTCAAACAGATGCGCTCACTGCACCGTCCTACGCCGGGCGCTTTCGATACGGGTTATGTAGGCGGAATCTTTTTTCAAGAGGAGAAATACGGACCTTTCGACTCGGTACGACGCTTCCGGCAGTTCTGTGATTGGGTCTCGTTCGAGGGCTGGCATAACGTCGCGCTCGCTCGGCACAATAGCGGCAGGGTACCGCCACCTCTCCCCCTCTCCAATACTGGTTGGAACCCGACGTTCATCCACGGCGACCTCAATCACAGCAACATTTTGCTGGACAGACGAGGTACACTCTGGCTGCTCGACTGGGACACAGCGGGGTTCTACCCAGCTTGTTTGGAAGCCCTAGCTATGCGGCTCGTTGATGACGAGCTACACCCCGGCGTCATGCCACCTTCTTGGGCACGTTATAGAAGTTTCATTGTAGGGAAGCCAACGTCAGATGAAGCGGAGTACTGGTTGTACGTGTACAGTGCCATACACCGATTTCGCCAATACGCCGTAGACGCATACTAGTCCAACATGTAGACTTGAACACTGCTGAAGCGAGAAGCGTAGATCACTTGTTTCCCACCGTCTGCCTCTAACAAGGAGGTAAGATATGCAAGCAGTGAGCGTGCTTGAGTAGAGGACGGACCGACTCAGTGCGGCGGAGTATAGAAGACTCCCTGAGCGGGCGGGTAAGGGACCATGTCTTGGCCCACACGGTTCGCGTGTTCCTCGACTTCAATCCACAGAGCGTCAAGCTGCTTTTGCTTGAGCCACCCTTTGTTAACAAAACGACGAAGCAGCTGAGTTTGCCAATAAAGGCAACCGCTGCCATCAGGATGGAACTTGTAGAACTGCCGGTCATCCTCAACGACGAGATTGATGACGTCGCCGACGGTGACGGTAGTCTGTACAGCCATGGTGACCGCGACTTTGGCCTTGGTCGAGAGAAGCTTGTTCTTGGGGCGAGCACTGATATGGAGACAGCCATAGATGTTGCCTTGTCCAGAGGGGTGGTACACATGCGCTAACGGCTGATGCATGTCCAAGGAGACCCCTTCGTAGAGTTGGTTGTTGGGGCCCTTCTTGATTGAGCTGGTGTACTTGTACGACGTAATCCAATGGTTCGGCATGCCAGCAGTGCACCACAGCGTGATCTCAAGGATCTCTTGGGCTTTGTCAATGGAATCGGTCGAGTCGAGGAGGGGAGGTCGAAGCGGATGGTCCATGGTCCTGCATCATCAGCCGATGATATCAGTAAAGAGAGCAGCTGGAGAGGTTGGAAAGCGACGCACTCATATGCTGTGGTCGAGGGATACGCGTTGGACTCACCCGAACCCCGTCAGCTGCCTACTTATCCTGCAGCTGAATAAAGTCGGAGCCCGTATCCACCCAGCACGGCGACTCATGGCAGCCTCGTGCCGAATTGAAGCTACGGGAACTTATCGAGACGTTTTCGCACTGGAGATGCACCAGCTGACCAGACGTAGAACAAGGACGACCTATGTTGTTCTGCCGCGCATCAAAACGGCATCCCTGCTTCCTGGCGCAAAACAAATGGTTGTGTAAGAATGGAAGGACGAACATAGGCAGGTGACAGAGCTTTCGGCCCTGTCCAGTAGCTTGGCCAAGGATGCAGTTGTTCGTTATCGACGAAAGAGGTCAATCGATGGGAAAGATACAGAGAGAAGACTCCCGTCCCTCCGTTAGCGCGGAGGACTGTCGCACCTGTAAAAGGTGCGCTTCGAGAAGTGCCCTCATCTGACACTGACACGCGTTTCGGCGGCGCCGCGGCTGTGGTCGACCACTATGTTAGAGCTGAAGATCGCTGAGGCGATTCCCTCGACCCACCAAGAAAGCACAAGGGATAATGCGCTGGACTCTCTGATCACGGCAACGAAACATCACCGTGCAACGGCAAGACCGAAGCCTCCCCGTTCTTATTGTTTGAGCATGTAACTCGCTATTCGGTATGAATTGCCTCATCTTCACTTCGCCCTAACACGGTATAGAAGCCTTGTTACAAGGTCGGCATAGTATCATCAAGTTCAAACGGTTCTGATGGCCACCGTTACGTCGTGATGTTTCCTGGTGAAGTGGGGCACATCGAAATGTAGCATGACTGTTAACACCGGTGCTGTAGGATTCGATGACGTACTGGGAGGGCTCAAGCTAGTCACACATGAGACGGCACCATTACACTTGCTTTTCAGATAGCGATGATCGTCCCAAGGGTCAACCCAACTCAGCCCACACGTCTTCCATGTCACGATTCTGGGCAGCCTGTACAGCTCGAGGCATGTCTGACATGGGTGCCCTGAATGCGCGGGCCGGCTCCTCGGCTGCGTCGAAGACGACGTCGCTGCGGATGAGCGGACGTCCTAGTTCCTCGTCCTCGTCCTCCATGTCGATGTCCAAGGTGTAGCCCTGGCGTCGTGCGGCCGAAAGGTCGATAGGCTTTGGCCGCGTGAAGATGGACTGTCCGGACCTGGGACACGGTATTCATCAGTCAGGGCCGCAACGCACGATACGTGGGACGCACTGCCGCATAACCGCAGCAAGGCGGCCGAACTGCAGGATGTTACGGGCTACGAGGAGGAGTGTGTCCAGCAGCTCCTCTTCCTTGCTGGTGTTCCCACATCCTGCGAAGAATATGAACAGGAGCGTGATCACGCAGAACACGGTCAGGACTAGATCCATGACGTTGAAAGGTGATTTCCAGAATTGCTACGCCACCTTTAGTAGAGATTAGAGGAGTACGAAGGGTAGGCTTACCCTCCCAAAGGCCATGAATCGAATGACAACCTCGAGGATCATGGCACTATTGATAATGAACTCCAGGATATAGAACGGTAACGTCGGACACTCGTTCACAAGACTGAGTACGACCGTCGTAATGGAGAGCGCCGCCATGACGAGGTATAGGATGATGTAGGTCCTCGAGTGGACGAAGCGATTCGCGATGCCTTTCGTAATTTCATCGCGCGTCATGGAGTATATTGAACGCGTAGGCCTACAATGTCATGAGACGAGGATACTGTCAACCACCGGTGTCCATGAGTTGGCAAGACCAGGCTGCGAGAACAGAACATACGCTGGTGTAGGTGGCTCAAGGCCATGGAGAGAGTCATGGAGGGGGTCGTGCTCGCCGGCCTCAAGGTCCCCTAGTCGTCGATCGGGAGAGGAAGACATGAGTCCGCCGTCGGACGCGGCTCGCGCTCGTAGACTCGCCATGGGCTATGGGCGCTTCCGTAAGCACAGCTGGCTTTGGTCAACAACCCCAAATAGCGCCCGTTTGTCTCTCTCATCCACACCGCGACCTCAGCTCTGCTGCGGTCTGCCTTCTTCCTGCTTGAAGCTTGACATCTCATTCACACCCTCCACATACCCAGTACCCCGTGAACATCAGCCAAGATGGGTGGCGGCGACTTGAATATGAAGAAGTCGTGGCACCCGCTCCTGTTGAAGAACCAGGAGCGGGTATGGCTCGAGGAAAAGAAGGCTGTACGTAGATGACTCACCCGCCTCAGACCATTGATGACTGACATGGTCGTTTCCAGCTCGAGGAGAAGAAGAAGCTTGACCAGCTTCGGAAGGAGAAGGAGGAGGAGCGGCAGTTGCAAGAACTGCAGCGTCTTCAGGAGGAACAGACGGGCAGGAAGAGGCAGGAAAAGCTGGAGTGGATGTATGCCACTCCGGCTACTGGCAGCAACCAGAATCCAAACGACCTGGAGGACTATCTGCTGGGAAAGAAGAGAGTGGACAAAATCTTGACAGCGGACGAGCATGAGAAGGTGCGCCCTGTGGTGTGCGATTCACACGCATGTGTACTAAACGTCCAGTAGATTGGTGCTGCCCACAAGAGCTTCATTGCTACTCAGTATGCCAACACTGCTCGTGATACCGCTGCCAAGATACGCGAGGATCCTCTCCTTGCTATCAAGCAGCAAGAGCAGGCGGCCTACCAGGCTCTCATGTCGAATCCGCTGCGGCTCCGCGAGCTCCAGGAGAAAACCGGTATCAAGCTGAAGAAGGACAAGAAGGATAAGAAAGACAAGAAGAAGGACAAGCATAGGCACAAGAAAGACAAGCATCGGGGGGAGTCTCGCTCACGATCCCCGTACTCTGAACGCCGGAGGTCGCACTCTCCTGACAAGTACTCTCGCTCTAGGCGCTCCCCTAGCCCCGACCGTCGCTCCCGCTCTCCCTTACCTTCACGCTCTCATTATGATGAGGATCGCCGCGATGGCTACTACTCCAGTAGACGTGGCCGAAGCCGCGATCGCACACCGGACCGTTCGCGTGAGAAGGTCCGGACGTGGCCGCGCTCAGACGAGTCGGACGACAACGCATACTACTCTCGACGGGTACGCAGCCGCAGCCCTGGCCGGCACCATGACGACTACGACAGCAGAAAGCGAAGGAGGAGCCATAGCCGCAGCCCACGGCGGTCAGACCCAGCACCGTCCAAGAGGACAAGGATGAGCCCGCCACCGCCGCGCGGTCCTTCTACATCGACATCTCAGCCGAGTCGGAGCGAGGGCGATCGTGCGGCTCGATTAGCTGCCATGAGTTCCAACGCTTCGGCGCTTTCGGTGGAACGTCGGGAGCATCTGACGCAGCTGCTCGAACGCGAGAAGGCTGAGATGGAGGCGGAAGAGCGAGCTAGGGCGAAGTCGAAGGGTATGGGCGACTTCCTGAGCTATGAGCAGAAGAAGGTGTTTGGTGGAACTGGCGGTCTCGAAGACAGAATCCGCAGAGGCCGTGGACAGATGCGAGTCGAGGCTGACTGAGGCTTTTCTCGTAGTCCCTTCGTGCGGAAGTTGTATGACTAGTCGTTGCTCACTGTACTATGTAGTATCGGACTTAGACGACCGTTTCACGGACTCTTTGATAGCTGTCGTTCACCGACGGTCGTGCGCCGCGCTCGCATCCACGGCCGAGGGTAGCTGCTCGAACGCTATTTTGGCAACTACGGTAGTGTCGGCCCATCGGGACGCCCTGGCGTCGGGACTGATCGGCCGAGCCCAGAAGAGTGTTGCGCCCCGAAAAGGGAATTCTGCATCACGGTTTTGTCGTTCGGTAGACGCCTCGGTGGACTCGCTGACGGGAACTCAGCCGATATGAGGGCAGGCGGTGTACATAAACTCCCACAGGATCCTCGTCGTGGCCTCAACGTGTCTGCTGCACACGACCTGTTGCCCTGTCCTCTCGGACGACGTTATAGCTCCTGAAATATGACCGTCCGGCGGAAAAGAACAGATGCGGCCGCTCATGACGTCGATGATAACGCTACGGTCGTGCAGACCCCACCCCTCGATTCACTAGCAATGGACAAAGGCGGTGGTAAGTGCACGTTCTAATGTCTGGATGATGCACAAATGATCAGACTGATACATCCATGGCTTCAGACCAGAACAAGGAGCAACCCTCGATGTCCAACTCGGGCAATAGTACGAACGCGTCCGAATCACCACCTAAGCCATATAGTGTATACACAGCACATGAGAAATGGTTTATCGTCGCCGTAGCCGGCTTTGCTGCGCTTTTCAGGTAAACGCATGAGTGAAGCTATGGTTACAAGTAATTGACGACGTTGCTTACCAGTCCGCTCACTGCTAACATCTACTTCCCGGCCATTCCGACAATAGCAGCAGCGTTCCATCAGTCCACCGAGTTGATCAACTTGACAGTGACCGTGTACATGGTCGTACAAGGAATCTGTCAGTCTCCGATTATATGTGTATACCGAACTTTGTGGTTGACCTCCGTACTCGCTGTTGACAGCTCCCATGTTCTGGGGTACACTCTCTGATCGCTGGGGTAGACGACCAATGTTCATCGGTTGCATGGTCGTCCTGTCTCTGGCTTGTGTCGGTCTTGCGCTTGTGCCTACGAACGCTTACTGGCTTTTGATGCTTCTGCGATGCGTGCAGGCCGCGGGTTCTGCTAGTACCGTGGCACTCGGTAAGCTCCGGGTCGTTGCATCAGACAAACTGACCTCTGACTGGCAATTGCATTACAGGCGCAGGAGTCATAGCAGACATCGCCGCGCCTTCAGAACGAGGCAGCTACTTCGGGATGTGGAACATCGGGCCGATGGTGGGGCCATGCATAGGACCTGTCTTGGGAGGCGTGCTCGCTGATCACTTGGGTTGGAGGTGCGCATGATTTGCGCTGGGATTCACGACCGCGCTGACGCGCGGCAGGTCTATTTTCTGGTTCTTGTGCATAGCGGCAGGAGTATGCGCGGTCCTGATGGTTTTGTGCGTTCCCAGAACCTGCTCTATTCTCCGTGGAGTCTCATGGAAATGATAGGCTGCTCCCAGAGACCCTCCGTGCCATTGTAGGGAATGGGAGTATACCGCCTCCCAAAGCCTACCTGCCAGTTGTTCCAGTCATTGGGCGCCATGCACGGGGTCAAGCCGATACGGAGAAGGCACCGCGACGCGGGTTCGCTAATCCCTTGGTGCTCTTCACATATCCCGACGTCTCCCTGCTTCTCTTCTTTAACGCCCTCGTCTACGCCGTGTTCTACGGCGTTACGGCGACCATCTCGACGCTTTTCCAGCCTACCTATCCCTTCCTTACAGAGACCGACACAGGCCTGTGCTTTCTCGCCATTGGCGGAGGTATGCTCGTGGGAGGTGTCGTTGCCGGCGGAATCCTGGACCGTGAATACCAGCGCGTCAAACGCAACTTGATACGCAAGATAGAGGCGGATCCTGAGAAGGATATACGCCCCGAAGACGTGACCAACGAAGAGCATTTCCCCATAGAATATGCGCGTCTGCGACTGATGCCTGCCGTCCTTGGGTTATATGTCGCTGCTTGCATCGGGTATGGCTGGTGCTTGCAAGCAGGGGTGAACATCGCTGGTCCCCTCATCTTACAGATCATAAGTGAGCACAGCCTTTGAATTCTCACTGAAAAGGCAGCGCTGACCGTGTTCATTACCAGTCGGGTGGACATGTGTGGCTATAATGAATTCTGCGCAAACGCTCCTCGTAGACTTGGCACCCTCGCATGGCTCTGCCATCACCGCCTGTGTACGCTGCATCTCGTTTGATCCCGTCCACTCGGGCCTAACGTTGTTTGACCTCTACAGAACAACCTCGTCCGCTGCTCGCTCGGCGCTGTGTGCGTCTCCGTAATCGACCTCATCCTGAAAGCACTGGGCACCGGGTGGACCTATGTCCTGCTCTCGGGCATCTGCGTCGTTTTCTCTCCTATTTACTGGATCCTCATCCACTACGGTCCGAAGTGGCGTGCCATTCGCAGGGCGAAGCGTCAGGCTGCCAAATCCTCGGGGGGACAGAAGTAACGCTCGTACTAGCTGTTACTAGGGTTCAACACGCTACACGACTCTCATGACTCCGACAATTCCCTCACGACATGGACTCCTGCTTTGTTGGTTCCAGGCTATGTAGTCGCTTGCTTATTTAGACGTTCGCTCCGCTAGTACTGTCATCGCTGTACTATACGTAGAGTACTAATGGTTCAAAGCTTCACGTCTGTCAACCTGCTGCCATCACTGACACAACTTCATGCAACGATCGCACCGTCTCCTGCGCCAGGCCCGGCTGCTGCTGATTTGGTACCAATTCTCGCCAAGATAGATGTGCAAACAACTCGCGCGACGCACCAGACAGCCTTCGTACACATTATGATCGTATTCAACATACAATAGGATGCACGTCCATGATCAGTACTACGCGCTATACTCTACGCTTCGTAGTTTCACGCGAGGCCTACGTACAGAAACAAGAGAATGCTAGATTGCTACATCGACAATATCAGCACAACAACACAGAGATGCGATTACAAGCCAAATACGAACCATCACCAAACAAAGCATATGGAACGCAGGCACAGAGACACATAATGTACCACTACTTATCATAGGGGGAGAAAGATCATCATAACGTACACTTCGCGCCAAGCCCTTCATCATCATGGTTGCAATCATCGGTGCGGCGGCGGCGGATTCTGTCCTGGGTTCCCAGGGTGCTGATAGCGATATTGATAGGGAGGGTAGTTGACGTTCTGGACGCCCTGGACGCCCTGGACGAAATCCTGCGAGAGGTGCGTCTGGTCAAACGTGAACGGCTCCTGGCTCGGCGGATGTCCGTCCTGCTGCTGATGCCGCTGAGGCACGGCGCCATGGGGCTCGTGATGCGCGTGCGCATGCGCTGTCATTGACGGCCCAGGCATCGTACTGAACACCATGGGCGAGCTGACGGGGGGCATGTCCATCGGCGCGGACAAAGACATGTGCGTGAGGCCCTCCGTCGTTATGAGCTGCGTAGGCCACCACTGGTATCCAGGATAGAATGACGGGGACGCCTCGGCGCCAGGTATGCCCATTCCAAGGGTCTGCGCGAGCATCGTGTTCGGCGCGTAGTCCCAGGCGCGCGTAGTGTTGGGCGGAGAAGGATATTGATCCGCAGGAGGCATGCTGTACATGTCCCGCGCAGCGACGTCGGGATTGCGCGAGCTGCCCAGGGCGTCCTCGACCGAACGCTTGTGCCTGTTGCTCGCCTGCGGACCATCACGAGCGTATGCGGAGTCGTCAAGGCGGACTTTGGCGCCTTCCAAGAGCATACGCAGGCGAGTTGCAGTAGGCCAGAGCCGCTGCCATACGACATTAGGACCGCTCTGGAATACCACTGCTAAACAAGACTCACCTCCATCTGCTTGCACGCCGCTATGCACCGTGTCAGCCCGAGAGTTGCCTGTGGGTCCCAAGGCCGTCGGGTGACTAAATGACACGGGTTGTCAGCTCACGGTATTGCTGTCCCCAAGATCTATGACGTACGTATTATGACATGCATGATACTGCGCATGCAAGAACGTCAGTATCGAGCCATCGGAACGAGACGTGCGACATACCCAGCGCTCTGGAGGTAGATAGACAGAAACGGTGGAGCTTTGTGCAGGCCGAACCTCTCGTTGTACGTCGCCGCTAGACACATGTCACATGTCAGCATACGTACGGTCGAGGACATTTATGAAATCACTCACCCATGGCGCTGATGTGCACGGCCGCCCCAGAACAGACATCGAAGGCCTTCAGCGCTAACGGGTCGCTCTGTGCGATCGATGTGACGCCCCTGAACCCAGGTCAGCACGGAATCACCGCCCATTGAACGAAGACGCACTGTTCATGTGCAGGCAGGCTGTCCGACCGCCGTCAATATCTTTTCCAGCTGAATCGGCAATGCACTCACAATGCACGATGTAGAAGGAGCACAGCGGCATAGTACTCGATATGCAGCATCAAGACGTGAGGGAGGACCGCCGCATGTTTGTCGTTGGCCGAATACCGCAGATGTTCAGGCAATGAGATGAGCCACTTGTTGAGACGGTTCTCAAGCTGTTCGAACAGCACCCGCCGCGGCGTATCGGAAGACGCCTGCACGGGATAGATCTTGTCCATGATATCAGTGATGATCACAGCTGTTCGGTTGGGCTCAGCATGCTTGTTTCCTCAGAGGGACCAAGGTACACGTACACAAATGGCACATCTCGCGGAAGGTGGACATCAGCCTCGAGGGTTGAGGAACGTAGGCATTCCCGAGGCTATCGGCTGGATACGGCTCCCATGGCTCGTTCTCGTCCATCTGGACACCGCCGCAAATGAGCATTCAGCACATCCTCAGTGTGTAAGCGGAACATACTTCGTCGACACCGGGCACCGGCGTAGAGTAATCGTTCGCACGGAAAGTGATGGGCCTCCCAAGCCAGACGGCCGACAACCTGTCGCTTGTCAGTACTGAGGACATCGGACAATAATGGCGTGGTTCGCACTTGTCGCAGATGCAGCAGGCCCACCAGATGTGCTTCCTGATCTGCTTCTCCGCGTCTGTGAATACGGGCGTCTTGCCATCCGTCGTCCAGCTGTCCGCGTTGCGGTTCATTCCGAGGTCGATCGCCTGCAATTTGTGTCATCATCTGCAGCTTTCCTCCGCGTGATTGATTCTTACCATCCGAAGCGCCATACCTAGGGAATCACACTGAGCAATCGTTCCGAGAACCTGGAGGTAGCAAGAACGTACCGCTGTACAGCCATCCCTTGTCCATAGCACCTATATGCTCTTGGTGAATAGGCTAAGGAGTTACGCTCCAAGACTACTCACCCATGCCGAACTCGCGAATAGCTAGGAGCAGCAGTGCTTGACATGTCGATGGACGGCTCGTTTGGTACTTCCGATCTGTCCATAGTTCAGAACAGTCCTCAAACTGCCAAACCCCAACAATTGACTCACCAAGAAGCTTGTGTGCATCCTCCGCGTATTGCTGTCCAGCGCGCGAGATATGACTTCCAGGCTGACTGGGATGGTCTTCGGGCCGATGCGAATAGCGGGCAGCAATCGCAAACATGGACAGCAGAAGCATCTTGCACGGCCGTTGCATGGGATGGCGGCGTAGCTGTGTGCTCTGACCTGTTGCCTCAGGAGCACTGTGGGAAGTAGGAGTCAGTAACGGAGTCAGCCTGCCGGAAAACGGCCGTCAATGGTGGACACGAACTCGCTGTATACGTTACGCGGTCAGTGAGATACAAAAGTAAGGCTTCTGCAACCCGGAGACTCACAAATGATTGTACTGATACAGGAAATCTTGCTTGTGGATGACGGGGAAGAATGGGTGGACGTAGGTGAAGTACAGCTGAAGGAGGTGATTCTGCATGTCCGAATCAGGCAGCTGCACTATTACGTCTTCCTCTTCGTTCAGCGGGTCTTCTGACATCGCTTCGGGATCAATGCGCGTAACATCGAATTTCCTGCAATGATCTCAGCATGCGGTAACAGAAGCAGGGGATTCAACGGACCATATCCTGTTCTCCTGCAGGTCGTCTCCTGTTTTCCTGCGGCTCTGAGCAAGCAGTGGGAGGCCGGACGCGGGTCCATGATAGCGAACCTAGGATGCGATGTCACGGCCAGGACGAAGACAGAGCTGCCGAACCGACATACCTCTTTGTTCTCGTCTACCGAGAGGTGGCCGAAGGCTTCCGCAGTCTCATCCACTGTGTTTGGTTGAGGCCCTTCTGTGAAAGGGTAAATAAAGTCGTCCGACTGAGCTACGCAGAACACATACGGGATGGATCGGGCAGGGTGTACAGGTTATCCCAGTTATGCTGCTGCAGCGGGATGTTGGGCTGTCCAGGATACTCGAGTCGTCTACGCGTCCTTGCAGGGTCATTTGAGCCGCCCGCAGAAGACGAGCGAGATATGGGGCTCAACGATGTGGAGGCGTAGGCCCACTGGTTTCCGTATGCTAGTCTCCGTGAGAGCTGTTCCTGCCATTCCCGGGTCGGGGTAGCGAGAGCGGTCGGGTCTACACGCACAGCTCAGTATTTGAGGGCCTCCAAGCCGGGCTTCGGACCTACCTTGAGAGACTATTTCTCGTGAGACCCGAGATTGCCTCCGGGAGCGCCTGTCGTCTCTTACGGGTGTATGCTCTGGGACCTCTACCAGGGACGCATAGAAGCGCTCGCTGGTCGTATCTGGATGCTGTTCGAGTCTGCTTCTCGCGCCCTTCGCGGGTGTCAAAGAAGGCGTTAGGGCGCAGCTATGGGCCGAAAGACTCACGTAAGGACCTGCTTGTACACGATCCAAGATGGCGTTCGCGAAGGGGTCACCGCGGAGATCTTGGATGATGTCCTGCGCTCGCGGCGACTCCATGATGGTGGCGAGGATGCACTCGACCTGATGCCATCTCTGTTCTATGGAGTGGATGTAGCCCTTGGGCGGGCCGCGCTTGAAGCTAGGACCTGACGGAAGCTGTGAGGGCGCCGATCACGATGGGATTTGCGCTGGAGCATACCTTGGAACGTGCAGGCTGCCGACGAAGGATGGATGTATTAGGGAAATTGATGGCAGTCTTTGCGACGCGATGACTCACGTGTGTTTGCCACTTCGCAGTTCTTGCACTTGTCCCCGGAGCCCGGTTCGCACTTGCTCTTAATCTTGCGACAGCGGTCGCATGCTAGAAGAGAGAAGTGGTGAGTAGGAGGATGCGGGGGAAAGTGGTCGCGCTCGGTCTGCCAGAGGGCACGGACCTCGAGTACCTCGTTTAGTGTTTGAGGCTTTATTCGAGGGCCCCGGTTCGTTGGCATCGTCCTCGGAGTGGCTGAGGGCGGGATGTTGGTCTGTGTCGTCTGTCATGAGATGCAGGATGGAGGGGGAGAGAAAGGTGAACGGTGGACGACGGTGAGGAAGATGGAATGAGGGCCGAGACTGGGAGCGGGCGACCGAGTGTCTTGAGTGTGCCGCCCGGACAGGGCAGGATGGGCGAGTCTGACATCACCGCGCATTTCTCGCTCGCCCGTGCAGAGCAGGCCTACGTCAACGCCCACCCCATCCACGCTTCCAGCATTTTGGCGAACAGCTCCACTCCACTCACGTGGCAGAGCCCCCGACCACTCCGCGACGCGTCAGGCCGCGTTCCTTTCCGCAACCCCGTCCGGATCCTCTGGAATGCACCCAGCGAGCGACCCATGGCAAGCAGTCTCCCTCTCACGTTCAACCGCACGTATCTCCCGCGCGTACACCCCGCTCACCTGCGATAACGCTCACACCACTCTCGTTCCCAGAGGCTGTCCGTGGAGTGGCCGAGTTCAGTAGGTTGGCATGCGTTAATTACTGCTGACGGCAGCTAACTGTAACCGCACCCGCTCCTCAGTCGAGGTTGCCATACACACCATTCTCTATGTCCGCCAGGTCTACCCGCCAGACCTCTTTGTGCGCAGGCGCAAATACGACACGCCCGTGTACCAGTCTCGCCACCCGGCGCTCAATGAATATATTGCCGGTGCCGTAAAGGCGATCACCGATGAGCTCACTCTGGTAGTCCACTATGCACAGCGCAGGCGCAGGTAAACGACTCATAGGAGTACAGGGCACCGTAGACAAGGTTGTCGTCGTTATCAAGAGCGCGGACGAGAAGCCCCTGGAGCGCTTCATCTTCGCCCTCCGCAACACGCTCCAAGTCGAATCCTATAACAAGGACACCAGGTCTCACACACCTTCGCCCATATTCAACCGTTTGCACGCCCGTTGAAACCAGTCGCTTTTTTCGCAGCGTCGAAGGCGCCATCTCTTCGGCCTCGCTCGGTCAATATTTTCGATCATTCCTCGTCAAGCTGAACATGATCGAGGCCCAACTCGGGCAAATGTATACCGACGGTGACGACATTCCGGGAACTTGGCGCGCACCCCGCTCACCTGCATTACCCCAGATCTGTCCTTTGCGATCGTCCTCGAGCTCCAGGATGACAAGGCACCGTCCGCCGCGCACGGCAAAGTCTGTACCGCCACAGACGTTCCGGTACAGCGCTCGTCCCCGCTAACCTCGATGTGTCCCATATTGCAATCTAGGAACCTCCACCGTGGATTCCGGCCTCCACACCTGACACGACCTCCGGTGCTGCTGACTCTGCAGAGCTGCTTATGATTCGTGCAGTTGACACGGGTATCATCAACGTAGTGCCTTTCGCTCGTCTCGAAAGTTCCTGCTGGGAAGCTGACGCCATTCCTTGTCAAGTTATCACTCGCTGTACAGGAATCCGAGTACAAGCTCAACCTGGAAAGAGAGTCAGAATCCAAAGGAAAACAGAAAGCCACCTGATCGCACGACGGTCAACCCGCTTGTATAACAGGGCAGATAAATGCAGGCTACAAATACAACGGACAGCGAGCCACCGAAACGATCCGTGATTAAACGTCCACGCGAATGCGCTGAATTACTGGTATAATCCTCTCCCATTCCTCCATAGCCTGCCCGTGGGTTGCATGTCAGTCAGTCAGCACACCTCGAAGCCGCCTTCGTCGACCAACAGACATACCGCCTTGTAGAACTCGATCTGCCCGTCGGCGTAGTTGCCGAGCATCTCCTTCATCTCCGCCTCCGGGGCCTTCTGGAACACCTTCTGCTCTCTCAGCGTCTCGTCGCTGAACGCGTCTGACGTCTCGTGCGCCGTTGCCACAGCGTCTTGTAGCTAGCCACGCAAGCGGACCCATGAGCACCCGCGATCTCGGTAGGCGCGCAAAGCGGGACAGCTTACCTCCTTGATCTTCGCGTCGAGCTTACGCATGCGCTCCACGCGCGCCCTATCGTCGTCCTGCCCGCGCAGCGCGTCGACTTTGTCTTTAATGTATGCGCCCAGCCCGAGTCCTGTGCTCCCGGCCCGGCCGCTGATCACCGCGGCGAGCCGGTCGCGCTCTGCGGTCACCGCGGACAGATACTCCGAGAGCTCCTCGAAGTCCATCTGCTTCTGGTCACGAAGCTTGAGCACCGCCCTGTTCGCATGCGAGTACTGCAGCAGCGAGTGCAGGTGGACGAGGAATGGGTCGGTTGTCATTTGCGTCTTCGGGGATATAAATCAAGGATATTGTGATTGCGCCAAACGAATGCGACTTACCGTGTGGCGCAGGAGTGCAGAGAACTCGAGGAGCGTGTTCGAGAAGTGATTCAGTGGATCTGTGATCCCCGACTCCAAGAACCCGAGGCCCTGCACGGCGACGGCAAGATCGTGGTAGTCGCCAGTGAGATCTTCACCCGGTTCCGGGTTGCCGTCTCTTTCAGCCTCAGATACTCGCACGCACAAGCGGGGGACGACGAACACAGGATGGGGGCAGGGGGGTTTACTCACCGTTGCTACGGTTCCGCACACGGGTGAAGAGCCGCTCGGAGAGCGCGAGGCCCTCCTCGAACTTGTCTACGCTCTCGCGCATCGCGAGAAAGCGTTCGTCGGGCTTGCGGACTCGGGAGAACGCATTGAGTAGGCTATCGGAAATGCTGTCAATCACTCCGGAAGACTGCTCGGGCACCGGCGGGTGCGCGACATGCTGGTGCATAATGACATGCTGGGCGGAAGTGAGCATAGAAGGGGACCATTGTAAAGCTGTATGCGTACCCATTCTGTCGACTCGAAGAACGCACGGAGCAGCGTACTTCTCTGGAGGGTCGGGTGGCGAGCCAGTCGTTGTAGGAAGCGGTGGAGGCTGTGCAGAGCATGAGGAATAGCGTATATACTGACCTTGAGAGTACCTACTCTAGTCGCCGCCGTTCCATGAACTCTGGGCTGAACCTGTCTCCCGTGACATATTCTGTCGATGTTGTCGTATACAGAGAATGATGCTCTCATTGCAGGCTGGACTCACCAAGTCTATGCTTGTCAGGCAAGGGAGGTACTACGCAGGCGGGAAAGTCCTTGGCTAAATGTGTCCGTAGGAACACGAAGTCCTGGAAACGCCTTCGTGCTGAAGGGTTCGGGCTCGAGAATATAGGCAGGTTGGTCTGCTCAGTGTGTTGAGCCCAGTCTTGTCTGGACAGAAGCGAGCTCGGAGGACGTACCTTGGCGGATACGAGATAGGAGACGTAGGCATCCTTTGTCTCGGCGAGTTCCTTCACGGGGTCCTTCACGCTAGTAATGAGGTAGCCCTCCCACTTGGGCTCGTGCGGGTCGCGTCCGTCCTCGCTTTCGGCAGTGCTCTGCCTGAAGCCAGGGCCAGAGAGACCAGCGGAGGTGCCCTCGTACACTGCTGGCGCGTTCGGCGACTCCCAGGTTACGCTGTCGAACACGTCCTCATCGTCGCCAAGCATGTCTGGGACAGCGAAGTGAGCGGTGAGAGTAGAGCAGAAACAGGAGCTGCGAATGGAATCGGCGGCTGCGCGCGCGATTCGCCGACGTCAGACGCGCAACAAGGGACTGGGCAGGCTGCGCGTGCACCGCGTCCTTCACCCGTTCACGCTACATACGGCCGCGCTGCGCACAACAACCGTCAACACTCCTTTCCCCTTCTCACCGACCGCCATGGTCTGCAGATGGTCATGGCTCCCGTTCTGCTCCTTGTTTCTCGCTGTCTGCGCCGTCGCAGCGTACGAAGTCCCCATAACCGACACGGACTATGACCGCCAGATATGCTCTGGCATGTGGGGTGGAAAGAATACATACATCAACGGTGCGTCTGGCCTTCAGCTATACGCACGGCGAGTGAGTGCTCATGGCCGCCAGTGACATTCGACTCGGGCTCGCAGGGCCAGCTGGCCATGGTGATATACGAATGGGGCGATGTGCAATACCTAGGCAAGGACAGGACCCCTCCGGGAGATATGCCTGTGAGTGTATGCAGCCACCATACAATACCGCATCGTTCTCAATGGGCGCCACATAGCAGAAGTACTATGTCTGCACTTCGGACGCCATGAATGGCGGATTTTGCGAGAGCTCACAGCTCGGCCGATTCATCATAGACCTCCCCACCGGCATGTCAATAAACGATACCACTTTCTGGTCCGCTCGGGTTGGATTGTCCACTGACGGAAATACTCCTTCCGACGGCTCCTCCGACGTCTCTGTTAGTGGGTTCTGGGACAACCCTGCTGGTAACCCAACACCACCGGATGCGGATTCAAACTACACTTCCCCGTGGCGGAGAGACGCCGCTCTGCAAGCCAGGCAGGCATTGAATCCCAGCCCTTCCGGTATCCTATGGTACAAAGACCCCATCCAATATCTTGTCCGAAAGACTGGTTACTACTGTGTCGGTATGTATGACACCAATGGGTCTATGCGCTCGTCGCTTACGATGCGTACCGCAGCGATTGTGCCCATTACCGTTTACCCTTCAAGCTCGCCAGAGGACTCGTCTACCGATGTCCCATACCACCCCACATACACGGGCACCGTATTCTTCCGGAATACGTTTGATGGCAAGCTGCCCGCCTCTGACTACCCCAAAGTCAATGTAAGATGACCCGTCGTGGACGTTTCTTCAGACTCACAAACTATGTTGCAGTTCTACTTCGCCATGTTCCTAATCTACTCTGCTCTGGCCATCGCCTGGGGATGGCTGTGCTACCAGAACGTGCAAGATCTGCTCCCCATTCAGGTCGGTCCAAAGAGACTGACATACCTGCTCCCCTCTGACCTCTAACGTATCTATAGTACTATCTCTCTGGTCTTCTCGGCTTCTTGATCATTGAGATGCTCGCGAACTGGGGTGCGTATACAGACTTTACTCGGACGTCCCTGCCATAACTCGGGTTTTGCCAGCGTACTACCGCTATCTGAACGCACACGGAGAGGGCGTGACATCGACAGTCTTCCTCATAGTCGGTTAGTGCACTTCATTGCTCTGACATCTCCGTTGGTTCACCTACCGTCTGTGCAGTCGCCATATTTGATGCCGGTAGAAACGCACTGTCGTTCTTCCTGCTCCTGGTCGTGTCTCTTGGATTGAGCGTCGTCAAGGAGTCGCTTGGGAGGACGATGCTGAAGTGCCAGCTGCTCGCGGCTGCGCACTTCGTTTTCGGAGGTGCGTACCAGAAACGCGCTGAGAGAGTGCACGCTGATGACATTATGCAGTCCTCTATGCCGTTGGCATCGTGGAGCTAGAGCTCGAGTCCGCGTCCGCTTTCATCCTTCTGCTCTTCGTCATTCCTTTAGCCTTCACCCTGAGTGGTTTCCTGCTCTGGATAATCTACTCTCTGAACGGTGAGCTCCTTGAGCATCAACTGACATTGACACGAGCTAAGACGGATGGTGACAGCGACGATCGCGCAGCTTGCTGCCAGAAAGCAGCGTTACAAGCTGTCGATGTTCCAGTGGCTCCACCGCATCCTCCTCATGACCGTTGTGGTCATCGCAATCTTCTTCGTCGTCTCGTCATTGACATTCTCTGGACGTCTGGCTGAAGGCACGTGTAATACTTTTCTATTCCAATCCCATGCTCCAACACCTATCCTTCTAGACTATGGCGCAAAGTCATGGAAAGTCCAGTGGTGGTTGCTAGACGGCTGGCTTGCTCTTTTGTACCTTGTCGATTTCGTCGCTATCGCGTGGCTGTGGCGTCCTTCGCCGAACAACAGAAGATATGTGTTCTCATACTTCCTATCCATCACCTTGTACTTACCCCTTGCCTCCACATTGGCGATGTTCGACGAGATCGCTCAGAACGAAGAAGATGCCGAGGATTACGATCTCGAGGCTCTCGAGCGCCGGACGGACGCGCGAGGCATACCGGATGGGGACGACGACGCAGCCACGCTCGTCGGTCGTCCCGTCGGAGAGGACGCTGTCGTGTTCGAAATTGGGGACGAAGATGGCCAGGCCAGCGACGACGAAGATGCTCCCAAAAAGCGCCGAGGTGAACGTGAGCGACACGATGGAGAGGAGCACGAGCGGGAGGGCTTGATGAAGGACGATTAGTTACACATAGGGACTCGTATCTAATATGGCATATGTAGAGTACACGCAAATCATCTCTATCCCAAGCGGGCTGCAGGTAGAGTCCATACATCAATCCCTGATACGACCCGTCGATGTCGTGTACAAGCGTGCTGCGATGTTCATGCTTTGCAATTCCTGCAAGTCGCGCGTTAGCGCAAATCTCCGCCGATGCAGGAGTCTTCCTCACCTGGAAGAGGAGCTTGGCCGCATAAGGAATGTAAATTTGTGAACACGCAGTCTTGTTCTTGCAAGCTCGACATTCGAATGTTTGCTTTTTCTGCAAGCAAATCGTCACTGTCAGCCAGTTCATCGAACGACATGTATTTCGACCCACGAGGTTGGCAATGGCCGTCAGGCCACAACTAAAAAGCAGTCAGCGAACATCCCAGCTTATCGGTAGAGGAGAACGTACATGTCGCAGACATGCAGACGATAGGCATCGCTAGCCTCGAACAGACGCTCCTTCAAGAATGCAGCCACACCGTGCGAAATCATGCAATCACGTTCCATCTCTCCGAAGCGCAGACCACCGTCACGACTACGACCTTCGACGGGCTGGCGAGTGAGGATCTGCACAGGTCCACGAGCTCGAGAGTGAATCTTGTCGTCGACCATGTGCTTCAGTCGCTGATAGTACGTGGGACCGAGGTACACCTGCGCTTGGAGCTTCCGGCCGGTGTGGCCGTGGTACATGACTTCCAATCCTCGCGACTGGTAGCCCTTCTGGCGCAGGAACTGGGAGACGGACTCAACGGTGAGGTCGGTGAATGGTGTGGCGTCGCCCTCGTTTCCGATCAGCGTTGCGACCTTTGAGAGCAGACACTCGACCAAGTGGCCGATTGTCATACGGGACGGGATGGCGTGGGGGTTGATGATAATGTCGGGTGTGATACCCTCTGCGGTGAAGGGCATGTCCTCCTGACGATAGGTGATACCGATCGTACCCTTCTGACCGTGACGAGAGGCGAATTTGTCGCCGATCTGCGGTACACGAGTCGAACGGACACGGATCTTGACGAACTTCTGACCATCGGCATTCGTGGTGATGAGGACCTGGTCGATAATACCCGACTCGGTGCTCTTGAGTGGTGTAGAGACGTCGCGCTTCGTATGTGTCCTCGTCCGCTGACCGAGCTCCTCACTGTCAGGAGGAATGGGCGCAGTCTTGCCGATGATGATATCCTCGCCATTGACGTTCGTACCGGGTGCAATGAGACCGTCGTCCTCCAGCTTGTCGTACGTGCCATGCTTCATCCTCAGCGTAGTGTCTCGCGTCGGCTTCTCGAACTCCTCCAGTTGCTGAACACCGCTCTTTTTCTCGAGGTCCATGTAGCTCCGATAGTACATACTCCGGAAGAGACCGCGGTCGATCGAGCTCTGGTTCATGATGACGGAATCCTCCTGGTTATAGCCGCTGTAACACAGAATGGCGACGATGGCGTTCTGGCCGGCGGGGAGCTCGCGGAATCGCAGGTACTCCATGGACCGCGTAGTCGCAAGCGGTTTCTGCGGGTAGTAGAGGATGTTCGCCATGGTGTCCATCCGGACCAGGAAGTTTGTAAGGTATATACCCATCGCTTGCTTACCCATGGCGGATTGATAAGTGTTACGGGGAGACTGTGACGCATGCCAATCAGTCTCAAAGCACCACTCCGAAATCGTGTAACGTACCTGGTTGTGGTCGGGGAAGGGAATGATACTAGCGCAGACACCCAAGATCATGCTGGGGTGGATCTCGCAGTGCGTCCAGGTATGAGCGTTGGTCGGGGCCTTGAGGCGCGCAGAAGGATCGACTTCGCCATCATTCGCATGAGGGTCGATGCCAGCGGCCTGTAATCTGGAGTTCTCAAGGTCCTCCGGCGTCATGCAAATCATGACCGTCTCCTCCTCTTCCGCGTCCAGTAGCTCGATGACGCCGTCCTTGATCAGGTTGTCCCACTTGTAAGTGAACTTCGGGTCCTCCTTCCCGCGAGCGAGGTTTTCGATGTGCTTCTTCTGTAGGAGCAACTGCTGATTCTCGACGATGAAGAGCGGCCGGCAGACACGACCTGCGTCTGTATAGAGGCGGAGCTCGCGTTCTCGGATGTCGCGAACGACCGAAACCTCCGGACTGATGTCGTCCTTCCGACGCAGCTTCTTGATCGTCTTGACGAGGTTTACAGGGTCGCGGTGTACGCCCATCCACACACCGTTCACGAAGACCTTTGTGCAGGGCGTCGACGAATGCGCGTTCTCCTCCAGAGACTCGAGACCCCACTCCTCCAAGAACTCGATGACCGGCGCAGACAGCGAGCCAACAGAGATACAAGACATGAGAGACAAGTTCTTGACGAGACCGCATGCTTGTCCTTCCGGCGTCTCCGCAGGACAGACCATTCCCCAGTGAGTATTGTGCAGCTGCCGAGGCTTAGCAATCTTGCCTTCACGACCGAGCGGTGTGTTGCATCGACGCAAGTGCGACAGTGTCGATGCGTAGGTGTATCGGTTAAGCACCTGGGAGACACCAGCTTTTGACGACATGGACTTCTTCTGGTCTCCCCAGTTCCCGGTGGCGAGGGAGTACTTCAGCCCGTTCGTAATCGTGTTGTGTTTCACGGCGAGGGACAGATTGAACTCCTTGTGAGTCTCGACACACTACAGGGATCAAATGAGTATAGGTGATGCAGCCGCCCTGACAAAGACTGACCTTCTGGAGATAACGGTACACGTCTTTGGTCAACTTGCGGAAGAGCATACGGAAGAGGTTTGCCAACAGAGGTCCAGCGAGATCCAGACGCTTCTTGCCAAAGTGATCACGATCATCAAGGTCTCTCCGCTCCAGAGCTGCCAGTAGAAGACGGTGAATCATGTAGCCAAAGAAGTACGCCTTCTTGGACTCTGAGCCCTCGGCCATGGAGACATGCGGCAGCATCTCCTTCTGTAGGATCTCCTGCGCGTAGCGAAGACGACGCTCTCGGTTGAGACCCGTCGTCGTTCCACGGTTGCCAATGTAGTCCAGAGCGATCTAGGAACAGTCAGACAATGTACCCGAGTCATCGAATGATGTGATGTACCTCGCGGTCTTGGATGACGAAACCCTCGTCAATACAAGGCTTGAGCATTTCCAGCATCTGGTTGTCCTGCATGTCGTAACAGATGTGCTCCAGGATGTCGCGGTCGGAGATCACGCCTAGCGCACGGAAGACGACCCAGATGGGGATATCGACCTTGATGTAGGGTATAGTAGCTTTCATGACGTTCCCGAGCTATACGGCGTCCGATGCAATCGTTAAGTCATAGATGAGTATATGCACCAGCAAATACCTACCGAACGCTCCTGACTGCGATGGTAGAGCTTCACTTGGAATTGACTGATGGTCTTTCCACCCTTCTCCACAGCGCTGCGTATTTCTGCAAGGAAACTGATAGGGGAAGGCTGGGCTTTGGCGAAGACATATACGTGGTTTGTAGCCATGCGCTCCTGGGCAATCAGAACTTTCTCGGAGCCGTTGATTATAAAGTAACCTCCAGAGTCGTATGGACACTCGTTGAGGTCGTAGAGTTCGTTGTCGTCGAGTCCATGTAAGATGCAGAACGTGGACCGGAGCATGATAGGAACCTGCGCGAAACAGTGTGAGGCGGCATTTTTGCACCCGCAACTTCTTGTATATACCCACCTTGCCGATCCACACTTTCCTCGTGTCCTCCTGGACTGCGTCTTCCTGCTCCACCTCCCAGATCATGTCTCCGGTTGCGCTGTCAGGATCTTCCCTTCCGAGAAGGACTCGCTTCTTCATCTCGATGTACAGAGGTGCGGAATACGTGAGATTCCGTAGACGCGCCTCTTGAGGGAAAACGGGAACAACAGAACCATCCGCCTCCGTTACAGTCGGCCTCGAGAGGTAGATCTGGCCGAACTTGATCTCGTAGCGTCGAGTAACATCCGACTCATGGCCAGTATGTTGGTCGGCCTGATCGAGGATGAGGTCGGAGTTTTCATCGACCAGCTCTTGCATGGTGTTCTGCACAAATTCGTCGAAGGAGTCCAGCTGCTGCCGTACGAGACCCTTCTGGTCGAAGAAGCTTGAAATGACCGTCCAGCAATCCTCCTGGGTGATCTCCTCATACTCCTCTTCCTCGCCTTCCGCCCCGTAACCATCGTCATAGTACGATGCTTGCGTGGGCTCAAAGTCTGGTCTCACATGAGGGCCGTCGCCGGGTCTATGATGATAGTCAAACGCACCTTGGCTCATTTTGAAGAAGGGGTAGAGACGTTGAAGTTATGGACTCAAGGCTGAGAGCCAAACAATGCAGAGTAGCGCAGCGCAAGCCACCAAGAGCCAAGATCAAAGATAACGAGTCACAAGGCGCACCGTGGAGGACAGGAGGAGGTTAGGGCCAGGACGGAAGGTCGAGGAGGATGTGGACAGTGGCGAAGAATGGCCCTGCAGCACTGAGACGCGTCCACGCTGACCAAGCCAGGTAAGCGCCCGTTCGTTGTTCGAGTAAGCGCCCACCACCTGCCCATGTTCCGATTCGTGCACGAGGATCTCTTCAGTTTTCTGTCCCGCTCGCAATTCGACTCTGGTGTAACTATCATGTTGTCCATCCTGCTCTGAGATACGAAAATAACTCTGAGTCTACCTCACACAAACATACGTCTGCTCTTGCTCCCTTCGTGCTTACTGTGCTGTGATCAGACATAACGGCCTGGCACCCGTTATTGCACAAGTTGTCAACTATCTGCAGACACCACTTCTGGCAATCCGCCGCTTCGCGGGAGCGATTCAACGCCTTGGAAGTTGTGTTACTTATCCTAGGCATAGTGCTATCCAGGTACCGAGAGATTCTGCGTTCGAACCCGGTGCAAAACAGTTGGCACATAATGGCGTGCTTGGTTGGTGATATGAGGGTATCGACAAGTCCAGCGTTCGTAAAGCAGGTTAGTCTGGCTGGCTTCAGAAAGTCTCCGCATTGCTGGTACCCAGTTTGGCTGACGGTCTAGAACCCTCGAATAGCGTTTGGCAGGCAGCCATCCCTTCCTCTGGACGAGTCGATCTGGGACGCTGTGGCTGTACGTCCTGATTGCCCACACTATTGCCCCCGCCCATGTCCTCGACAGTGAACCAACCAGAATGTCCAATTGCACAGCTCTCTTGACATGTGAGCAAGTGGAGTAGGCCCACACCCCCCTGCGCAAGCAGCGAAGACAACAGCCTTACCACAACTAGTCTCTATAGACGACTCACGCGGCAGCGGAGATTTCCAACCGGCCCAATGAACATGGGATAAGGAGCGAGTTATCACTCGATGGGTGGCGGGGGAATCCGAAATGAGGACGGCTCAATTGCGCGGCTTCCCTGAGGGTACCTTATACCGCAGTACCCTTCTTTGCTGGATGGGTTCATCCCGTGTCACCTCCGGCACGAGTAGAATCCCTCGGAGGCCAAGGTGCGTGAGGCAATGTCGTTAGCATTGCATGGGACGACAGAGTCGTTGGTGCTCTGACCGTCGTTTAGCAGCACATCGCTGTTACTAGCTATAGGAGGCGTTCTGTGACGCCGATGGTCATGCGCCAGCAGTACCTACCGAGGGCACCGAAGAAGCTGATTGATGTCACACCCCGTCCCGAGGAGGGTCTTGGCAAAGTACTCCTCGAGGCGGTTGGTCTTCGGTACTACCTCTCATCAATTGTTGCGCATGAATTCATACGGATGCCACAGATGTGGCAGGCTCTCTCTAGAAGGTATTCTTCCCCCTCTTCCGACGGCATCCGTGCCGAGATATCCCGTCCGTGCCAAGCCTCACGTTGATCAGGAAACTTATACGGTGGAAGTAGATCTCTTGGGGATGTAGTAACGCGCCGCATTGTCCTAGAAGTCAGCTGGGGTCTGTGTAACAGTTGGTATATACTAGAGTAGTGACAGCTCCCGCTGAGTACCTGAACCATAACACTTGCCTAATCCAGAAATTGTCACATGAACCGCAAGTATAATGTGTGGCAGATCTCCATCCGCGGTACGACTTTGTTATTCTCTCAACAACGTCCGTCCTTCCCCTTTTACATGTAACGCACACTGATCCCCAGACAGGTGCTTTCACCCTCATATTTATCCGGAGGGTTCGGCGAGATGTGTGAATGTCGAGACGTCGAGCAGCATCCGACGTATTGCTCGTTGGGGGGAGTCAACGGATACTCATCGGATATAGCAACCGCTCTTCTCGCTCCTCTCCGGGGATCGCCTATGCACAGGAGTTTGTGATATTTTTGGCGAATAGACCTCGAGACCTATGCAGATATAGAGACTCGGTGCCTCCTCGGTCCCCGCGAAGATCAGCAGCCCGCGAATGCGCCTACGGAAGCGGTCCGACGCCACGCTTCCTCACTTTTCCCTCGGACCCTCCTCGGTCACTCCGCGACGCGCTCTGTTCAACACCTTCGACGACGCGTCGCGCAGCGCGTCTTTGGCAGGTGTGCTATGGATTCTGTCGCAAGCAGTCCGGCAGCACTGGCGACCCCACTGTGACCTGAGCAACATCTCTGTGCCTCGACGCACCGCACGAAACGTATAAAAGGTGCTGCGATTCGTCCAGAGTCTGCATCGAGCCAGCAATCGCCTCTCGACAACCCGCCTCCGGTATCTCCTCATCAACATGTTCCCCGCTGTCTCGCTCCTCGCATTCTCGCTGCTGGCGACCGTCTACGGTCAGCAGATCGGCACCCTGACCGCGGAGAACCACCCTCGCCTTACCATGCAGCAGTGCACGGGCAAGAACAACTGCCAGACCCAGCAGCACTCCGTCGTGCTCGACTCCAACTGGCGCTGGCTCCACTCCACCTCTGGCAGCACCAACTGCTACACCGGCAACAGCTGGGACGCGTCGCTCTGCCCGGACCCCGCCACCTGCGCTCAGAACTGCGCTATGGATGGTGCTGACTACGCTGGTGCGTCTATTTCGCTCACTGCGGCTGCATGGCACCTCGCTGACGATGGCACGCAGGCACTTACGGTATCACTACCAACGGCAACGCGCTCACCCTCAAGTTCGTCACCCAGGGCCCGTACTCCAAGAACATCGGTTCCCGCGTCTACCTCATGGATGCCAACGACCAGAACTACCAGATGTTCAACATGAAGAACCAGGAGTTCACATTCGACGTCGACATGTCGAACCTCCCCTGCGGTCTCAACGGCGCGCTCTACTTCGTCGAGATGGACGCCGACGGTGGCAAGTCCCGCTTCCCCACCAACAAGGCCGGCTCCAAGTACGGAACTGGATACTGCGACACCCAGTGTCCTCAGGACATCAAGTTCATCAACGGCCAGGTGAGGGCGCAAAACCGTGTCTAGTCCGGCTCGGTACTCACACTGTCTTGCTAGGCTAACATCCTCGGCTGGGAGGGCTCGCCCAGCGACCCGAACGCCGGCAGCGGCCAGTTCGGCACGTGCTGTAACGAGATGGACGTCTGGGAGGCGAACAAGAACGGTGCTGCGTTCACGCCCCACGTCTGCTCCGTGCAGGGTCAGACCCGTTGCCAGGGTACCCAGTGCGGTGACGGCGATGAGCGCTACGAGGGCATCTGCGACAAGGACGGCTGCGACTTCAACTCGTTCCGCATGGGCGATCAGACCTTCCTCGGGCCCGGCAAGACCGTCGACACCAACCAGAAGTTCACCGTCGTCACCCAGTTCCTCACGAACAACAACCAGACCTCGGGCCAGCTCAGCGAGATCCGCCGCCTCTACGTCCAGAACGGCAAGGTCATCGCCAACTCGAAGACGAACATCCCCGGCCTCCCGACGTTCGACTCCATCACCGACTCCTTCTGCAATGCTCAGAAGCAGGTCTTCGGTGACACCAACACCTTCGAGCAGCTCGGCGGTCTCAACCAGATGGGTCAGGCCTTCCAGCGCGGCATGGCGCTCGTCATGAGTATCTGGGACGACCACGCTGCCGGCATGCTCTGGCTCGACAGCGACTACCCCACCGACGTCCCCGCGACCAACCCCGGTGTCGCCCGTGGTGCATGCTCAGCCACCTCTGGTGACCCCGCCACCATCGAGAACACGGAGGCCAACGCGTCCGTCACCTTCTCGAACATCAAGGTTGGCCCCATCGGCTCGACCTACTGAGCACACTCAGGTATGTCGTCTATTCTACTCCACAAGCCTGCATTCCTCGCTCACTACTCCACTCCAGATATCGTGCGCAGTGTCCCGAGAGAAAAGGGTCATTTTTCCGTAGTCTCGTTTCTTTAACCTACTAGCATGGTTGGCATGGTTGGTGTTTGGGTCGTCCATCGCGTCTTCCTGGGCTACTCCATGTAGATCTCGAAATTCGCAGCGAAACAACAGATAGTCTCCTCTCACTCACTGCGTGAATTTCGATAGTCCTTGCGAGAACTTATCCGTCGTAAGTGCTACTACTACAGGTATAAAGGCTCTTTTACGCCTCTGAGTTCACTCCAGAGCTCGCTGGCTTACTTGGTACGTACCTCCCCGAGGAGGCGGTCCATCTTCTGCCGAGCACTGCGGGCATATCCACCCTGCAACAAGTGTTGACTCTCGGTAAGAACGATGAAATAGTGAGGACGGGTGTTACATACGCCGAAGAGGACAGTGTGATTCAGATAGTGATATAGCTGATATAAGTCTTGGCGTAGCCCATACTGCTCCTGGGGCTCAGACTTCGGTAGGTGCTCGTGATAAGTCGTATAGAACGACTCTGGGATGCCACCAAACATCCGGCCAATGGCCAAGCTGCAAATCATCAATCCAGTGAAACTAGCCGGCCAATGGTAGGCCCATACTCACTCTGCCTCGTTGTGCCCGAAGTATGACGAAGGGTCGAAGATGACCGGCGCTCCGGTGGCTCGGTCGACCCCAATGTTACCACTCTGCAGGGACATGCTCATATCCTGCAGGGAGCAATGCCTTTACAGGAGAGAGACGTACCCATAGGTCTCCGTGGAGGAGGACGGGCTGGATCACTAGAGGGCCGAGGAGGGCTGGAATGACACTGTACGGGGACATACCCCAACGGGCCTCAGCGTGTTTATCGCCCCCGTCCTTGGCCTACTCACCGGCCTCTCACCTCCTCAATTTGCTTGCATAGACCATCGTAATCTCCTTGGGTCTTCAGCTTGTCTGCAAGACCGCCGACCAGGGCGTCGAAGCACTCCGGCCAGGACTCGTACCACCCGTTTTCTTGGCGGGTCTGTCCACAGTAAGTAGGCACATGGAAGCCGAATCCTTCCGTGCTTTTGTACGCGTGAAGCTCCGTGGCGAGGCGCTTCCCTAGCACCTTCGCAGCAGCAGGTGAAAGAGAACCGATATCCTTGTATTCGGAGAGGAAGTAAGGTCTTCCCACGTCGGCATCGCGTTCCTTTGTGGTGGAGTCTATGATACCGCAGTCTACGAGTTTGGGAGCCAGGTCAGGAGCAGCCAGCTCTATCGCCTTGAGCGACTCGGCCTCCCCGATGAACTGATCTTTCTCGCTCGCAGTCCCTAATTTGGCGAAGTATCGCTGCCCGGTGGACGATCGCAAAGCGGAGCCGTCTGCGGTCAGGGAGACGCCCGGGTGGTCGCGCTGGAGGACCAGCTCGAAGACGCGATGCGTACGCATAACCAGCAAGGTAAGGCGTTGACTGTATGTCTCCTCGACGCCAAACACGGATGGAATGGCCACAGAGGATGAACACCAAGATGGCAGGAGCTGCAGTGTGCGCGGAACACAGTGCGCAACGGAAGACCGAGAAACACGGAAACACTCGAACGACGCCATCGCCTGAACGCTGGGGTATCGCCGGCCCGCGTCCCCGGAGGCACGCTCGCTAACGGGCATCCTCCTTCCGCCGCCTGTGTCGTGGATATCGTCACGCGTCGAAGTCGACTTATACAGCCATGGCCGCCGGCGCGCTATATATAAGTACGCTTTGCGTTCACCGCCCATGTCTGCAAGCCGATTCCCTCGAGTCGTGCTTGCGCATCGTTCTCACTTCCTCCTCCGATCTCAGAGAACACTGCTCGGCACACGAATTCTCAGTGCAAGACCGAGCTGCCCAGACGTTAGACATTACAATATGCCCCCCTATATTAACAAACGCGTCACGGGTGTGGACCAGTACCTCCCCCTGAATGAACCGCCCATTGGTACTGCCTACCCACAGGTTCGTGTCGCAGCCTTGTGAGTCGGTATGCGTTCCGCTGTTGAATAGACCGCCCGTCACCAGGAAGTATATCCTCAGAATGCAGAGCTTCCCGAGCTCTTCAAGCCGCTCACCATCCGCGGAATGACATTCAGCAACAGGATCTTCGTCGTAAGTCAGCAGCGCCCTCAGTTGAGTGACAAATCCGAGACGCTCACCCATGTGTGCAGTCGCCCATGTGCCAGTACAGCTCAGACAACGGCCACGCTACGGACTGGCATCTTGTCCACATCGGCGTATGTCAATAGAGTTCAGAATGCAGGTGGGCGGTGACCTGATCCTACAACAGGGATATGCTACGCGCGGGGCCGGCGCGATATGTATGGAGGCCACCGCTGTCGTCCCGGAGGGGCGCATCTCCCCTGAAGATGCTGTAAGTTCCCTCCGTCGGTAGTGGTTTTTTACTGTTCTCACATAAACCAGGGCCTCTGGACGGACAGCCAAATCGCCCCTTTGAAGAGGATCGTGAGCTTCGCCCACGCTCATGGCACTAAGATCGGTGTGCAGCTCGCACACGCGGGCAGGAAGGCGTCCACATATGCACCGTGGGTGCATTCTGATGTCGCCAAAAGCCGACGCGCGCCGACGTACATCGCCGACGCGGACGAAGGCGGCTGGCCTGACAACGGTGCGCGCATATATCCGCTGTTTGTCCCCGTCGCAGCTGTGCTCAGATACTCGGATTCCTTGTAGTCTACGGCCCGAGCGAGATCCCTTTCTCAGACCAGTACCCCAAGCCGAAGGCCCTGACCGAGTCACAACTTGCTGATCTTTTGGACTCATTCGCCAAGGCTGTAGAGCGCTGCAAGGAAGCAGGTTGTGAGTGCACCTATGCCGACTCCAGTGAGCGTAACGACGCTGGCGAACTCAACATTCCCGCAGTCGATTTCATAGAGATACACGCCGCTCACGGATACCTGCTCCACGAGTTCGTCTCCCCGCTCTCCAACGTCCGCACCGACGAGTACGGTGGCTCGTTCGAGAATCGCCTCCGCTTCCCGCTGCAGGTTGTCGAGAAGGTCCGTGCTGCGTGGGACAAGCCCCTCTTTGTGCGCATCAGCGCGACGGACTGGGCGGAGGGGCCGGAGAAGGACCCCGCGTCTGGAGAGTGGAAGCAGTGGGGCATCGAGCAGAGCAAGGTCTATGCCGGCGAGCTCAAGAAGCTCGGCGTCGACCTCATCGACTGCAGCTCCGGCGGTAACTGGGTCCAGCAGAAGATCACGGTTGGCCCGGGTTATCAGGTGCGCGCTCTGCCGACTCAGGCAGGCGGGTGTCGTGTAGCTGACGCACTGTGCAGGTCCCATTTGCCGAGGCGCTGAAGAAGGCTCATCCTGATATGCCCATCGGCGCAGTAGGTCAGATCACCGAGCCTGAGCAGGCCGAATCGTACCTCCGCGACGGCAAAGCCGACGTCGTCTTCCTCGCCCGAGAGCTGATCCGGACGCCGCATTGGCCCATCCTGGCCGCTCAGAAGCTCGGCGTCGCGGTGAAACCGGCTAACCAGTACGAGCGTGCCTTCACTGAGATGCTCACCCCGGCGCGACCTGGCGAGAGCACCCACCGTAGAGGGGAAGAACAGGGTACGGGGAAGGAGCACTTCGAGCAGAAGCCCGCAGGCACGGGTAGCCATCTATGAATATGAAGATTGCTGTACCATACTTGCTAGACGAACAAATGTAGAGTGAATCGCTGGTGCTCTTGCACTACTAGTACTCCGGACTGATACCGTGTATATCATGCGATGGGGTCAAAATTATGCTTGCTCGGGTACGCTACTCTACATGTTGTTACTTCGTGTCCGTTGTTTGGGCCAAGAGCTGGGGTCTAACGTGTTTTTAATTCACGTCTATATCGCAGGAGTAAGCCTGGAGAGCGTTCGTTAGTATGACGTCTCAGTGCCCATCAGCAGACAGCACGTACCAGTCGTATTTCACGAGATCGTCAGCGTTCACGAACGCAGCGGAAGCGAACCCTCTCGCTTCCATATACACCCACACCTGAGGGAACATTTAGTCGCACGATTCATCTCTAGCACAGCGGCACAATCTGACCTTCAGGAAAGCGCCAACGTCACCCGACGGGAACTGTGTCATCGTCTCCTGCGTCGACATCTGCCGGCCGAGCTGCCTCAAGATTGGCAACGCGCTCTTGAACAAGTCCAGGTCGGGGTCGAGCTGCCTGCCGATGCCCTCGAGCAACAAGATCGAGATGACGGTGTTGACGAAGTCGCCCTCCATCTTCACGTGGTGCTTGCGCACGGCCTTGAGCACCTCCGTGAGAATATCCGAGATCTTAATTTGCCCGAGCGAGAACGTCTTGCGCTTCACGTTCAGCACGATATGCTGCATGCGCAGCGCGAATGTCTCCACGTCGATCGCGAGCTCCGGCGTGCGGCAGCGTTCGACCATGAGGATACCCGCGCGGTACCCGTCGAATTCGGCCACCGCGCGGAAGAGATCAATGAAGTTCTTCCGGTTCACGGTATTCAGCGTCGTTACCAGGCCGGCGTCCACGAAGACGATCTCTGGAAGCCAGCCCTCTTCCCGTACTTCCTGGAGGGCGGCGCGCCACTTCTCGGGATCGTCTTGGAGAGAGCGAAGGCGGTTGACGACATCATCGCCGGGAGCCGTGGGAATGGGCGAGGACGGGATGTCGACGACACCAGGGGCAGTTCCGGTCAGTCGCTTGAGGATAGACGTCCACGACTTCTCCATCTGTGCGGAAGGCGATGGCGGCTTGATGAACTTGATCATGATGTTGCCAGGGTGCAAGTCGGAGTGAACGAAGTTGTCTAACAGCAGCATGTTCTGTATGCGTGTGAGCTGCCCCGGCCTCACCTATACTTGGTAGATATAACACGCACCAGGAACGCATCCAACCCGGCCTCCGCAAGAGTATCATTGTATGGGCCGCCGCCATTCTTCATGAACAACTCTAGAGGCAAAGCGTTCTCGTACTCTTCAATCAGGAGGTCCTTCGTACTCCAAACCTTCAGAGGGCGCGGGAACGAGACAGGCAGTTTCCGCGTCTCAAAGTTCTTCTCGAACGTAGCCAGATTGTCCGCTTCTATACGCAAGTCTAGCTGCCCATGCATCATCTGCCCGAATACAGCGACCTCCTCGGGAAGCGAGAGCCACTGCATCCCCGGGAAGAGCGTAATGACGTTTGCGAAGAACGCCATGATGCGCAGATCCCGGTTGATAGTCTTCTCGACGTGCGGATGAAGGACCTTGATTGCTACTGACGCAGTAGGTACCGAAGGGGGAGGTTCGTTGATCAGTGCCACAGGCAGTGCGACCTTACGCTTTCCCTGCCGTTTCGGTGTAAGGTGAGACGGCGGGATGAGGTCCTTCTTCAGAGTCGCTCTGTAAACCTGGATGGAGTTGTAAAGATTTATGAACCAATGAGCGTCGGCCAGAGCTTACCTGAGCAATTGCGCCTGTCCCGATGGGAGTCTCGTTGAATTCCTCGAAGACCTCGTGAAACGGACGCTGAAACACGTCTTCGATAACTCTCTTGGTATGGGCGAGCGAATGCGCCTTTCCGCGGGAGTGAAGTGCGCCCATGCGCTCGCACAGAGCTGCAGGAAAAAGATCCGCACGAGAAGCAGCCCATTGCGCTAGCTGTGGGCGATTGTCAACAAGTGTTACGGATGACGCTGTAGCATATAATCATGTAGTGTAGCGCGTCCTTGTAGCATGTCTATCTCGCTAAGACGTGCGCGATTGAGTTGCAAGGCTACTCGCCCGGCGCGATAGTTGTGCTCCAATGCCAAACAACTCGCGCCAAGATTCATAGGCATTGCATCGTAGAGGGAATAAACAAGACCAGGCTATGCACACACCTTGATGAACGTTGGTCCGGCGCGTTGCATTTGGCTGGTCAGAAAACCATACCACCACACCGCGCCCCATCTATCTCCGCCGAGATGCGCTTCAGGTTGACCGACAAGTAGCATGGGTGCCGCCAAGAGGACTGGTACGAAAACGCAGCATAGATATACGAAGCGTTTCGCCGTGAGGATGGGTTCTATGAGTCGGTCGCGAATGAAAGCCAAGATGCGACTCAGCAGAGAGCGGTCAGATTCGGAAGGCGACATGATCACCGGTTCGACTTCGTCCACTGCAGGCGCAGGACATGGGATGAGGGTAGGGGAGGAGAAGACATTGCTTGCTTCACGAGGCTTGGGGGCAGCGTAAAGAGCGAACCCGCCTGCGACGGGGACAATCCATAGAAGTTTTCTGGAGAAGAGCGCGTGGTGGGTACTAGGTCGCGAACCAAGATGGGTATGGAGACGGGAGCACCAGTTGGGACTTGCACGTCGGCAGGCGAAGGCGCTCCGAGAGAAGAGAGAATGCCTCAGGACAGGTGGAAAAAGCGCAGAGCGTAAAGCCATAGCTGGCATAAGGACATTCTGCACGTCGCCGAGAGCGATGAAGACCTAGTGGCGAGCAGCGTCGTCCCAAGCGCGGACGGCGACTTCCAACGAACCGCGCAGACTCGGAGGACGAGTGCTCGGCGTCGGAATGCACTCATGCTTTCCAACTACGTAGTACCACGTGCGCGGGTCTTTCGCCGAAGCGCCCTCTCCAGTAGCGCCCATACAATGTCTTCGGCTCCGTGGCCATACGCACGCCGAGCACGCACCTGGTCCTCTTGAGCTCGCTCAACTCGTCGTCCGTCCACGGCCTGCTCCGTCACAGCCCGCGTGTCGCAGCCTGTACAGTGCTGCTCTATACATATGACTGCTGTTTATCCATGTGCTGCTGTATCCCGATGATGTTCTGGCTGTCGGCCTCTCACTGGCTGTATGTGATCCATCTCAGGGTCCTGCATTCTGCATGACTGTCTTCTGCGTATCTATTCCTTGCCGCACTAACACGTCGTCTTGCGGTGCATGCCCTTTGCAGCGGACGTCGCACTCTGAGCGTATGATATGTTCGCGAGTTCGCACATATGATATCACTTAGGCATATGCATTCGTCGGTCTTGGTCATCGTACTATGCTAGACCGGCGCCGAAGCCTCGACCTATCTCGTCAACGCGTCACCGATGAAGTAGTAAAGCATCCTATACGTAAGTCTTCCTCCCATTCTAACTTGTGCCGATGTTGTCATGGCTGGACAACCTCCTTCCATTCGTAGAGCTTCCTTGAGTTGCCGGTGTCACTCGTCGACTTGCGGGTGCATCATGAACTCCTCTCCAAGCATCAGTGGCTGGTAAATGCACCGGATGAGCAGAGGTTCCCTCTTATCGACCCTCCCATCGATAATCCCACAGCCACTCATCCTGGCATGAGAAAAGCGTCGAGGCCGCGTTAGATGCACTCATATTGCATCACAGCAAAACGCCCAGCATGCTTCGTAAACTCGAGGATACGCCGTTGGATCAGAAGAATACACTCATCGTACCTTGAGCGGGCATAGACCAATTCGAGGCTCGCTGCCTATGAGGAGTACATTTCACCTTTTCCGCGTTTGACGTCTTTCCCATAAGTAGCATACCAGGGCAGTGATACGCACAATCACTTTGCCCGTCGTACCTGCTGGGGTTGTGCCGTGGGGAATTTCCAGGAAGCGGCTGGGGTTCGGAGAGAGAATTTTGATGGAAGGCCAGTAACGTTGCTTACGTAAGCGCACACAGTCGGCTAGACGGGACGAGAAGGGCGAGAAATGGGCGCTTCAACCGCAACTTGCTCTCGTCTTCCTCCTCTGCGTCGTCGACGCCGCTCTCTCGCTCGAGCTTCGCGCTCATGGACGCTCCTTATGCCTTCGCAACCCTCGTAACCTCAGATCACTATCTCCCCGGTGCTCTTGCCGTTGCTGCGGCACTCAAGGAACTTCACCCGTCTCCCCCTGTTTCCCCGGAGGTTCCGTTCCAAACGGTCTGTTTGGTCACTCCGGAGACGGTTGACGTGTCGTCCATTAAGCTCTTGCGGAGAGCCTTTGATATCGTCATCGGTGTCGAGATTATCGAACAAGAAGATAGAAAGGGCCTGCAACTGCTCGGTAAGTCGGTGCGCTAGTCATGGCCTTTTTTCAACCGTACCGTCCCGAGGTAGGCTATGAGCGCGTTACCTGGATTGCTTGGGCGCGGTGCGTTTGATCCCGCATAAGGCAAACCCAGCGACGCGTGGATGAGTATATTCCGAGGTGCTGCGAATGGCCACAACTCGTCGATAGACGCATATAGTCACCCATTTCTCCCGATTTGCATGCGAATGGTCCATATGTCACAATTGTGCTCACTATATGCACCTTGTTATAGGCCGTCCGGATCTCAGCCATGTTCTCACCAAGCTGCACGTATTCCGGCTGAGCCAGTATGCCAAGGTCATTTTCCTGGATGCGGACGTTCTTCCGATACGACCGCTGTCGCATCTCTTCAAAATCCCTCATGAGTTCGCGGCTGTACCTGACGTCGGCTGGCCGGACATCTTCAACTCTGGAGTCATGGTCTTAACGCCTGGAGAAGACAAGTTCAAGGAGCTCACGGAGCTTTTGAAGACCAAGGGCACTTGGGACGGCGGCGACCAAGGACTTCTAAACGAATGGCGAGGCGGTAACTGGCACAGGCTCAGCTTTACGTATAATACGACACCGACAGCTGCCTACACGTAAGTCTATTCTCTTCACGGGTCATCTGACTAGAAGACTGAACTAACCTCGGTGCGTAGCTACGCCCCTGCATATGAACGCTTTGGGTCTGAAATATCCGCCATTCACTTCATTGGACCCAACAAGCCGTGGGCCTCCATAACGTATCGCCCGCCGGGTACCAAGTACAGCCAATCCTCCGATAAGACGTTGGACTCGAAAGCCCCGGCCTACGACTACGACTCCCTTGTCGACCGATGGTTTGATGTCTATGACAGGCACTATCGTTCGGAGGAGCTGCCCGAGCAGGCGAATTTCGAGTTCACACGATACGACTCGGCTTGGGACTCCGGCTCTGGCTTTGGCGCGGAGATCCGACGACCTGCTTCCGCACCTCCTGCGGGTGCTGCACTCGGTCTGGACGACTTGCGGAAAATCGCTGTCGAAGGCATCAGCAGCTATCAGGCCTCCGCGCAGCAACCACAGCAGCGGCCGCAAGTCGGGGAGTACCGGTCGATGCCGCTGGAAGGCCGTGTGGACTTGATGCGACCGCGCCGCGAGCCTCCTAAGGAAGAAGAGGACAAGCAGGAGGATGGCCAGGACCAGGGTGGCGACCAGAACTTGACGCCGAAGCAGGCGTTCCAAGTACTGGAAGGTGGAGAGGTTCCGCGGATGGACACATTGCCTACGCCTCTTCCCCACGAAGTACCTGGAGCTCCCTACCACGGCCCGCTTTCCCTCCCGCCTTCTGGGCCGCCGACTCCGTACCAGCCCGGACATCTCGAAGGCACAAAGCCGTCCTCCCAGCATCAGTACGACGACTCGGAATGGCCTGATTCCGATGCCCAGCAGCATTATCTCCAGCAGTACGCTGCCACTCACCAAGAGGGAGGATCGTACTTCCAAGCCGGAAGTGGCCTCCCGGGTCAGCCGGCGGCGATGCCGGGACATTGGTCACCGCAAGGAGACAGGCGATTCTGGTCGCAGACCGCTCAGCACTACGCGCAGGAGAGCGAGCAGTCAGACGACCAAGGAGGTACTGGACCGTGGCACCCGTCGTGGAAAGCGCAGGACTCCCAGCGCTCCCGCGTGACCTCACCGCAGGCCGAGCGCCCTCACTATGCACCATGGTCCCATTACCGAGCCCAGGGCGAAGGTCAACACCACCCTAGTCATCACCACGTCCACCATCGCGAGTCGCCGCGACAGAGTGGACAGCAGAGCCCTATAGTCTCGATCCATCATGCCACTGCCCGTCACGGCCAGCAGTCTCCTCGTGGTCCTCAGTCTCCTCGAGGCGTTCAGTCACCTCGGGGTCATCATTCTCCTCCCCATGCTCGCCATTCCTCGTCTCCTCAAACGTACCATCATGATTCCCAACATGTGCACCACGCCCATCCCTCTCACCAGCACCACCATCAGCATCATCATCACCAGCACCATGACCACTCTCAGCCGCCTCGTCCCGCTTCTCCTCCAAAGGTTTCTTGGAATCCAGCAATTGAGCCTCCGCCCAGAACACCTCCTCCTGCCTCCGCATTTCCCGCGGATACGTACTTCCCCAATGTGTGGGATCAGGCGCCAAGCCAAGAGCACGACGCGGCCCATCAGTCGTACCCTCCTCACCAGCCCGGTGCCAAGTCTGAGACGTTCTTCACGCCTCCCCCTCCGGCCCAGATACCGGAACAGCTGCTTCGCGAGGGGCAGTACAACAATGTGATTGGGCCCCCTGTTGAGAGTTCTCCCGGTTCATCTCCCGTTCCTCCAACGCCTGACCGCAGTAAAATCCATGCTGTCTTCCCCTGGGAAGAAAAGCCCAGACCCGCTCCCCGTCGCGTCTTCCCTGTCTCGGACTCCCCGCCTCCGATTGCGAAGTTCATTGACGAGCCGGCTCCTCCTAAGCCACCCCTGAGGCAGGGGCGTGCTTCCTCCCATGTGCACACCCCGTCCCCGCCCGTAGGCCTTCCATTCAGTCTGACATACACTAACGCATGGGATACTGTCCCGAGTATCCAACGCTATGCGACGAAGCTCGTGCGTCCTCATCATTCGATACACCAGCCGCCGCCACCGGAGTATGACGAGGGTTGGAGAAAGTGGGATCAGGAGCGCGAGCGCGTGTATCAGGAGAAACAGGATGCAAGCAGCATGGATGGTGACGACGAAGACGAGGGCGACGATGATGACGATGAAGATGCTCGCGGCCAGGCGGTACGTTGGGACAGCGAGAGCAGTAGGGAGAGGGACCAGCCTCGTCGATCGCGTGCCGGTAGCACTGCATCCATAACCTCAGTCAAGGGCAAGAAGTACTACGGCCGCGGCGTCCAGACGGATCGTGTCGAGACGCGCAGCATGGGCGTGCAGGTCAACGTATGGGCAGAAGAGGTGGCGAGTGCAACGCAGAAAGGCAAGGAGCCTAAGCCTAGCGGTGGGACCGGCATGGCGACGAGGCAACGGCCTCAGTTGCCCTCGGGGGTTGGGCTTCTTCCGCCAGTGACCATGCGCGATTTCAAGCGCGATCCTGACCAGATGGCCGTCGCGACCCCTACCGTCTCGCAGCCTCCCATGGGCGTCATGCCCTTCCCCTCGAGTGCCTCGCCGACGGGTCTCAGGTCTCCTCAGACGCTGGGTTCCCCGCGATCATACTCGCCGCCGAAGGTCACAAGCCCTGTGCACATCCCTTCTCCTCCGAAGATGGCCTCACCAAAGGCTATCACACCTCCAAAAGTGCCTTCCCCGAGAGGACCATCTTCTCCGAAGGGACCGCCTTCCCCGCGGGCGACCATGTCGCCGCGCCGCCTGTCATCTGCTCAGATGCCTACGAGCAAGCTGGCCGGGTCTCCCAAGTCGGGAACGCCGAAGCCGGCGTCGCCTGTTGTCGGTCCGTTGGCCACTAGCTCTCCGCGTCAATCCCCCAAGTTGACGCGGCTTGCCTCCCCATTCTCACCCCCTCTCCAACGGACGTCCTCGAATGACACCGCCATCGCATCCTCTCCGTCCACCCAAGGCCCGTTAGAGACGCCCGAGAACACGCCAATCATGGGACCGGTGCGCAAGGGCGGGCGTGTCTGGGACCCCGCGCGGGGCGTGGACGTGTTCAAACGCTCCTCGGAAGAGGTGCTGGCACGGTTCCTACGTTCGGGCTCGTTCGACGAAGACGAAGGCCAAGGCCGTCATGTCTAAAGACCGAGACCGCCTCTGTATGTGCACGACCTGGCTCCTTGGTTCTTATGATGTTCGTTTGTAATCCTTAGATGTTGTCTGTCTCATTATTGCCTTTCGTTCGTCTCCGCCTCTTTCTGCCTCTTTCCTCATGCATGCCTCTCCTGCAAGCGCACCCGTTCACTCTTCCGGCCCATGTGTCTCGCTCTCTCCGTCACTGTTAGTGCAGTAATCATCCCGTTCTCTCTCTTTCGCCTCGTCCATGTCCAGCGCCCACGTAGTCCTGGTTTCGGTCATCCACTCGTTTCTGCAATCGCCTGCATACCTTCATACGTGCACATACCCCTGGTCCTTTCGTCTCCGGGTTTCGATCAGTCGTTGCCGTCCCTTCGTTTATAGACAGTACTCCACGGGCAGAAGCATTTGGGTTCCTCGATGCAGATGGGTTGTCCATGCAGTAGCTACAGGGCCCAGCGCTAGTCAGTTTCCCTATCGCACAATCAGTCGCGCGTCCCGCAATCCCTCGCAATGCAGAACGCGTACTAGCGCCGTTGGACGTGTAGGGATGACGTCACGCGTCAATTGCGCATAGTGACGATATGGGCGCCTGTTGTGATTGGCACTGACGCGTGTTGGGCGACGAGTACTGAGCGCTGAGCACGGGGCGAGTGACGTCGTGCAGCCATTCCAGCTCCAACCGCCACTGTCCCTCGACCGCCGCCAGTATATAAAGAGCACCCCTAGGCATGGCGGAACCAACAACTCCCATCCATCTCACGAACTCGTTTACGACTCGACTCCTTGACTTTATCTGATACCACCCACTTCGTACATTTCCACCATGTCCACCGCTACTCTCCCCTCTGGCCAGTGCGTAGACCGTGTCCACCCATGCTCTTCGTGGAGCCATGCTGACACGACTATACCCAGGAGCGACGCTCGCTACAACACCACCGCTGCCTTGGCCGAGACTGAGGCCTCTACCGCCAACCTCTCCAAGGAGGTGCAGCAGAACGCAAATCAGCTGCACAGCGCTGCCACCGACGCCGCAACGACTGCCCAGGTTCGTGGCGCGTTCGTCTGTCCTGTGGCTCTGTTGTTGACCGCTGATGGTGCAGGTCAAGGAGCCTGAGGCGATCTCCGCGGTGAACAAGCTCGAGGAGGACCTAAGCCACAAGACCAACGATGCCGCCGCCCAAGGTGCCGTTGACGTCCAATCCGCGAAGGCGACCGCGACAAGCTACGTAGAGCAGGCGAAGAATCTTGCAAGCAGCGCCATCGCGACCGCTCAGGTATGTGACCATCCGACTACCGTTCGAACCCCTTGCTCACTTCTCCGTACAGTCATATGTATCAGGCGGCGCACCCAAGGAGGGCACCCAGACCAGTGCCACTGGCGGTGTGACCTCCACTGTCCAGTCGGCTGTCGAGACCGGCAAGCAGTACCTCGCGTCGGCCCAGGAGGCTGCCAAGCCTTACGTTGAGTCCGCCACTGCTACGGCCAAGCCCTACGTCGAGTCCGCGGCCGCTGCCGCTCAGCCACATATTGAGAAGGCAAAGAGCGTAGTCACAGGCGCGACCACCGGCACCTCGACGACCGGCCAGCCCGCTCAACCCCCTGCATCCACTGCGCCCCTGGAGTCTGGCCCGCACGTCGTAGGCAACCCCTACCCCGCTACGACGAATGGCCAGTCTACGAAGGTCGCGGAGGTGTAAGGACGCATACCCAACCGTTTCGTCTGATCCATTGCGGACGTAGATTGTACGAATAGTTTCGATGTACTATATGCATGTGTAATCTACGATTTCTTCTCGGAAGAAGGGTTCGCCATAGAGCGATAGCGCCAGCTGAGTGGCTCACTTATGTTCGGCGGTCCACATGGACGAGTGTTCGGGCAAACGGGCTGAACTCGGTCATCGATAATCATTCGTTCTCAGGCACTGTCGGTATAGCGATTGGATACAACGTCGCGAGCCTGAGGGTGGATGCGCATGTTCCCGCTTCGTGCATTATTGTTTCACGCCTTTCTTGTCAGGGCATCGCGACGCGCCACTCGTCCATGTACATAACCGCCCGCGCGCGAGGTCGTCCAAGGTCAACCTCTGTGCTCCCCGGAACGGTACTTAATTCCTCGCGTGCGCTGGCGCCTCGCATGCTTGACCACAGGTAGGCTTCACGCAAAGCGCGACCGCCGGTCACATCGAAAGCGGAAGTGCGGCAGTGGGGATTGGCAGACTGACATTATTGCTTCGTCTACTGACGAGGGCCCGAGTAGGGCAAGAAGGCGAATGTGTACGTGAAGCGACATCATGGTAGCAGGTATAGTACTGTATGGGACGCACTGAGTGGTGTTTCTACTCAAGGGAGAGTGTACGCCACCAAGCCCGGTGCTAGCGCGCATGAGCGCTCATGCTCCGGATCTTCTTGCCATACCGCCAGAAGAGCCACATCCTGATGGCGCGTCAGCGACAGGGTTCATTTTCAGGCGGACACCTCAAAGCTACAAGAGGACTCACGCGGGCCAAGCGACGCCGGCGGACACGGCGGCGAGGATGGTGTAGCCCTTGCCGTACCCTAGCGCGCTGAACATCGCAGGCGCGAAGAGCGGGAAGCCAAAGCCCCCGATAGAGCGGAAGAAGGATACCGCTGCGAGCGCTGTGCACGTCAAGGGAGGGTTCAGTGGCTGCGCCTGGACGCGTACGCAAGGTGCAGGTGGGGACGCACCTGAAGCGGCGTAGCGCGTGAAGGCGTCGATGATGTAGGTCTGCATCCCCTGGAAGATGAGGACCATCCCACCGCCAATCAAGGCGTAGCCCTGCGGAGCAACATGAGGCGCTGAATGGTGGGTGGCGGAACTTGAACACTTACAATGTCGGGGACGATCCAGTGGACGTGCTCCTGAGAACCCCAGCCGGACATGAGGAGACCGATGGGGAGGATGATCGTCCCCGGGACGACCGTAGCTGGCAGAAGGCAGGTCAATCGCAAGGTTCGTCCCATCATGCATACACGACAACCCACGAAGACGGAACTCAGGCTCTCCCTGGTCGTTGTTGCGCTTCTTGAGGGCGACGTATACCTTGTCGAGCATGCGAGCGTTGCCTTGTGACGCGACGAACAGACCTACACACACAAGTCCCGTCAATCCATTGCCCGGCACACATATGCATGACGGTAGGCGAACCTAGACCGAGCGCGATGTAATGCAGGCCGATAAATCCTGGTCGTTCGCCGTAAATGTCCGCGAAGATGGGAGGGATCGTCGCGATCACCACTATGTCAAGATTCGTCAAACGTCAAGACACGAAGGAAGCCGACTGAAGGCTCACGATAGATGATGCCGTAGACGAAGCAGACGTACAAAGCCACCAGCTGAATGATGGGCTCCTGCGCGAACAAAATGAAAGGCCGGAAGAGCGCGACGAAGATGAATTCCTTGTAACTGGGAAACCCATCAGTAACGGCGACACCTGCGGTGTACGGGATCCGCTCACGTCCTCGTCTCGCCTGGTTTCTGGAAGATCGTCCGGACATCCTTCACCGGACCTTTCTCGACGTCCATCTGCTTGCGCACCTTCTTGGCTTTTCTTTCAAGGAGGAGCGGGGCGTACGCTGTAGCATGCCCTGTCAGCGCATACCCGAGGAAGGGCAGGAATGCGGACCGACTTTCGGGCAAGGCGAGGAAACCGATCACTTGACTAATGGCAGCTGCAACACTCGTGGACCAGAAGACCCACCGCCATGTCGACCGCTCAGCAATCCAGCCGCCCGCTATGGGACCGATGGCTGGCCCTAGCACGGGCGCGAGGGTGTAAACCGCAATAGCTTTACCACGTTCCTCTGGCCTCCACATGTCGCCCAGGACAGCACCTCCGCACTGGGTTGCAGTCAGCGGCCCTCCAAATCAGCATTATAAATTGCGATACTCACAGAAAGAGGAGCACTGCCACCAAAGCCAGAGAGGAAACGGAAGACCATGAGTTGCGCTTCGGTCTGTGCGAAGCCGCAAGCAAGGTTCCACACTAGCGGTCAAGGTCAGGCACTGAAGGTCGACGCCCATGGTCGTCCATACACTCTTACCGAAGAAGAAGGCGTTGGCGCATTGAAGCACCACTCTTCGCCCGAATATCTCGGACAGCGGACCCAGGATGAGAGGACCAAAGGCTGGAAGGCAACACATATCAGCCCATCACAGCCATGTATACTAAGAGGTAAGATGTTCACCATATGCGAGGACGAATATTGAGATGGTGAGGTTGCTTTCGAAGCCATGGCGGATGCTGAACGCCTGAGCAATCTGGCTCGCAGCGGGCGCGACCATGGAAGAGGCCATCGGAGAGATGAATGTATATGCGGATACTGTCAGAGAGACGACCCATTTTCGCTTGAAGGTCCAGCTGCAATGGATGGTCAGACTGTGACTGGATGTGAGTGACATGAACCGGACGGACTTGCGCGGGTTGGAGGGATCGTCAGGGCCATCCCATCCCACCACCACAGCATCATCGTCTTGCCTATAATCCTCGCCCGTTACGGCAGAGGTTGGCTGATTCTTCTCCTGCTTAGTACGTTTCTCAAAGACTACTGCCAGAGACGCGCCAGTACGTAGATCAGCCTTAGGCGCTTCAGGTGCTAGGGCCTGGATGGTCGTCTGTGAGTTGCGAGCAGAGGAGGGCCCAGACATTTCGTGCACGTACCACAAACTGCTTCCACCTCGGCGAGTTTTATAGCGGGAAAGAACATTGTGAGTACAAGTGCAGGACGAGCGATGTGTCAGAAAGTAAGCGTAAGTTGGATCCACGTTCGGAGGGCGCTCGGCGCTTGCCCGCGGGTCCCACAACCACAGCGGTTGCCTTTCCCGGTGCCTGATCTCGGCAAGTTGCGGCGATGTACCGATGCTATAGATAGGCGCCCATAATACATCACTGCGCTGCGCTCTCCACAACCACCCCAGCATCATCGACGATAACCACCATGGTCAGTATGCCTCCGAGGGCTTCGTCAGTTAGCGAGGTCATGTATACTGACTTGATGACTTTAGGACAACATCATGAACCTCGCTAAGCAGGGCTATGCAGCCTATGAGCGATCTCAATGTGGGTGTGGCATCCGCATGCAACTTCGACGACATCCTCTGATCGCGTTCGCCTGCACATCTAGCCGACGTCCAGAAGACCGGGGGACAGGAGTACAACTCGCCTCACCATTCTACCAGCGAGCATGACCGCCCCCAGTGTGCGTGATAATGTCGCTGCATAAGGCGATGCCGCTGATCTGGGCTTCTACAGTCGACGAGGACGAAGTCGTGACCACTGCTAGCCGCGAGGGCAGCGGTGATACTACGCTGTTCTCCAGCGCTCTCGGTTTCCTCAAGCAGAACAAGGTGCATTGAGATAGCAAGCCCACTTAGAAGACAAGCTAATCATAGCAACGCCTCAGGGTGAGCATGAGCAGCCCATCGACGAGGAAGGTGTGCAGCACGCCCATCGAAAGGCCTACGAAGAGGGCTCCGCGAGCTCACTGAGCGCGGGTTCACTTGGTAGCGCGGCTGCCATGCAGGTATGTGGGCACTGTGCTGCACAGAACGTACGAATTTTCTAGCGCACCTCATCAGGTCCTCAAGCAATTCACCTCCAGCGGGAGCAGCAGTGGGGGCGGCTCTCAGTCGCAGCTCATCAGCCTTGCTATGGCAGAGGCATCCAAGCTCTTTGACAAGTCAGGCGGTGCATCGTCTGGCAACAAGCAAGATGCAGTGAACGGGGCTGCTATGACTGTCATGAAGCTACTCGTTCAGTCCAAGTTCAGCAGTGGCACTGTTGGTGGTGCTAACAGCAGTGGCTTAGGCGGTTTGATGGGCCTGGTGAGTCAACATCCCAGAACATCATAGTTTGGCTTTCAGGTACTGACGGATGGTCAACATAGGCTTCCAAATTCATGTGATGATACGGCGTTCGCGCTTACTCCTGCAGCAGTATGCACCAACGGTGATATCGTCTCCTGACGTAGCTGGAACCTGCAGTCCCAGTAGATCTTCCCGTCTCCGACTCTGTCTGCGATAATGCCGCATCCTAACCGCGATGATCACATAAGTCCAGTACAAGCATCGACAAGGGGAATGGCAAAAACGATGATACAGTGAAAAACCGCCCAACGGGACAGCTGCCCGATTTGGTGTTTAGGCGCCCATTATAGCGCGCATTATAGTGAGGAGAGCCGAGACTCGGCGAGAAGTCCCCAGTGACAACACGGTCGACAGCGCAGAAAAAGGGCCCAATGCAAGCTTTGCACAAATTTCACTCTATGCACTAATATCAGTGCGTGTAATGCGCTAGGGTTGTTAGTAGCACTGGGTCATTTGAGCGCCTAAATGCCGTATCAGGCAGGTGTCCCGTTGGGCGGTTTTTCATTGTATTCTGGATCGTCACATCGACACATCGAATACCGTCGCTCTCCTCCGGCAGGTAAATGGAAACACATCCGCAACGGAAGTGAATTTGGAGACCGTTATGCCGTTATGATTGAGCTCGCTAGCCTGCACGAACACTTGGCAAGGTGCAAATGTGACGTCGTACCTAACGGTTTCAGTGCCGGGGCAGCACCAATGAGAGTGATCGATATGCATTATACGAGAAACACACTTCAGTACGGTGCAGCGCGAGGTATACAAATCAAGAGAGACTACATATTTTCAAGCGTAGGTTGCGGGTCCTTGCAATCCAATCAGATAGGCAGTTACAATACAGAGCATCGACAACACGGACAGAACTAGCGAGCATGACGAACAACAGATATCATAAGTTAGCAAACATGGCAGACGGGGGGAGATGCATGGTTGTATAAGGGAATAGTGGGATACCCATCTCGAGCCCTAACGAGCCCAAAGTTCCTTCATTGCTTTCAAGAGCTTCGTTCTCAAAGAGGTCCAACGACGAGACATGGAGGGCTTGACACGAGATGTCAGTCGATTGTGCTGGCTTTCGGCAAGGCGTGTGCGGAAAAGAGGATGTGGATGGCGAGGACAGCGCTGGAATATCCTCCTCCGTGCCCGAGCTTGATGACAGATCGCTGGGCGAAAGGGGAGACACCCAAACCAGCGGAGACGATCGCTCGAAGAGGGCCTCCCAATCCAGCAGACCGATGCTCCCATCAAATGCCTCGACAGTACCGGATGATTGGCAAGTATTGGGTTCCGTATACGGGCAGGGTACGAGGGTTGGACCCGAAGCTTGTCCGAGATGGGCGTCCAAAGCCTTGGCCTCGTGGGGCTCCGACCGATCGATATGGCCCAAACGCGGGGTCAAAGGATAAGATGGCGTAGAGGACGGAGAAGAAGCGTAACTGGGAAGGGAAGTCGGGCTTCCTGGCAGCGATGACAAAGGGTCTACGGCGCGACTATCTTGGAGCCAGCTCCGCCTAGGATCGACGTTGGTAGACCAGTGAGGTAAAGCCGCGCCTGATGTATCGGGCCCTAACAGCTCTCGGAGAAACTCGTCGAGCGCATCAGAGCTCGGCGACGACGGCATTGCGTCCGATGAAACGGGAAGGAAGGGCTCGACATCGACGTCTGTTGCAGCACGAAGGTCGCATGCTGCGCAATGAAACATCAGCGAGCTGTTACCTACAGCTAAGTTGACGCTCACCTGTAGTACGCAGACCGAGATTGGACGATGAAGAGGACGACATCCTATCATCGCACTGTGCTCTCTTCTTGCAACGGCTGTTTTGGTCGGCCTGGTCCGATAGCTCGCCGGGTGGAGGAAGCGATGGAAGGGGGCAAATCCAGGAGAGAGGATTGGAGGTTGCATGCAACCGAGGCCCTCGACAAAGGCGTTTCGCGGTGCCATCTGAAGACGAATCAGCCTCCGAGCGCCGGCGTTTGCGCATCGAAGGAGTAGCCTCTTTTGTTGCAACACCACAAGTAGAGACGGCGGGCAAGTCGTCGCGTGGCGACGTTACGGCGGGGGAGCTCTCAAGCCGGGAGATGTGCATACGGTCAGTGCTGGAATGAGAGGATACCGCCACAAGATCCCTACTCGGTGATAAGTATGAGCTGCGGCAATGCTGGTTGTTGGACTTACAAGTTTGGCCCGGGACGAGCACGGGAAGTAGTATCACCACGCTCGGAGCATACTCTACGGCGTTTCGTGGACCTTCGCAGCATTCCATCGTCCGATCCGTGTGAGCGTTTGAGAGACGACGGGGACGAGGCCGAGCGTTTGCTTGGCGTGTATGAGGAACCAAGCTCTCCGGGTTCGGCAAGGGCAAACTGCGAGAGTATAGACTCGACTTCCACCACCAGGTCGTCCGTTATCGCCTCTTTGGTTATTAGAATTTCGATGGAGGTATCTGCAAGTGTAGATATTCGCGTTGCGACTGTATGAGCCAGACAGCATGTCTCATCGTCCAAATCGTCCGAGGTGAGAGCATTGTCGAGGTCCCCTTGCAGTTGTTCCCAAAGATATTCGAAGGCAGTGAGGGCTTCGCCGCCTTTCGACAAAGCCGTCAGAAACTCATCTTCGATAGACAGGAGACGTCGTCTGAGAGCAGCCATATTGTGTTTGAGTCGTGGCAACGGAGTTCAAGGGTGATACCGACGAGGTACAGAAGGGTGCAGAGCTGAGAGCATGCGTCGGCCACTGCGTCGTCGCAACGATAAGGCGAGAGAACAATGAGAGCAAACACCTACAAACAGCGCGCATTCTCACGGTGCGAGTCCTATTGTTCTCGCGTTCAATTACGAGCTCGATGCGGGCGCCAAAATGCCTGCAACACCCCTCCACGCCTGCAGCCTCAGACTGAGTGCCATGTCATTGTCTCCTCTGACCACCCCCGACGTCCTGCGGCGGACACATGCACGCTCTCTTACCGCCGCTAACAAGATTGCTCGCACACTCCCGCTGTCTGCTTCTCCTGACAGCGAACGCGATATTCCTCTCCCTCCTCTCTACCTCCCTGCTCCCGAGCCGCTAGTCCCTAAGCTGCTGCAGAATGGCCTTGACGACTATGCTGCACAATGCGTGTCTAAACTCGTACTGGATTGGGTAGACCGACTCCGTTGTTCCATCGAGGCAGATTATGCGCGCCGCATGCATAGAATCCGTTCACAGCCTCTCGCTCTCGCAAATCCAGCATTCCTGCATAGGCTTCTGGTCGTATTCACGACTTTGTATAATACATTCCTGCACCGATGGCAGACACATATCCTCCTGAAGGTTGCGCCCAAGCTGGCAAAAGCTCGTGCCTTCATTGGGAATGCTCTTTCTTCGGATGCGAAGGAACATGGGAAGCGACCGTTCAACCAGGTACGCACGCCGTTGTATCTGATCCATTGTCATCATGCTTACAGAATGCAGGGCGCAGTTCCGATTTTGGAGCACTTCTTTGAGTCAAACGCGTTCCCTTCGCGTTTGGAGAAGTACGACCTGGCGGCCAAGTGCGCTATGGACTATAGGCAAATCCATGTCTGGGTCCGTTATATCAGCTTCTCTCCTAGATTGTCTTGATCTCACCCTACTGTTGACCCTACTATTCAGTTTCAGAATCGCCGAAGTCGGAGTAGAAAAGAGGGCAAAGTGCTCAAGAAAATCGAGCCTCGGGACAAGGTGCTCCATGAACTGGAGCAGGCTATGGTGCGGACGCTGTTGCCCTTGGAAGAAGGCGAGGACGAGGATTATAAGACATCATCGGACGAACATGATGTGAGTTGCCGCATTCCTGTCGCAAGCTATTGCCACGGCACCGACCTACCAATCAGCAGAGCGTGTCCGAGGAAATCTCCTGTGGTCGCTCCTCTACTGCAGACTCTTTCAATCTGGCAGCTCCTCCACATGCCTATCCATCTCCTTGGCCCCCAACATGTTCCTACGATCCCTTTCCTATAGCTGAGAGGCAATTCGAGACGGCGTGGTTGCGGACAGCCCGCTCTGACGCGGTTTACCCCACCCCCGTATCAGTCCCAGAGCTGACGGCTGCCTTCGCGAAACTCAACATCGCAGGCATGTCATCTCTAGACCATGGATCAACCCCAGATCCCCCTTTCTCCGCTGCATGTCGCGCTCGCCCTCCCCTTGGGTTTGTTACCCCTTGTTGCCGTGCGCCACATCCGGCCCTCATTCCGCGGCACAGAACAAATCTCAGACGGGCTCCTACGACCAGTCGTCAGATGCTCATGCGAACGATGTGTAAGGGGTCCGATTGCGCAGCCCAGCCTCGCCGCCCCTCATCCCTTCGGCCAGGACTGGACGCACGGATAGCCTCTTTATTCGAAGTGCCAGACGATCCCCCTTCATCCCCCGCTCATTCCTCCACTGTCGAACCCTCCAGCTCTCCAGCCCGTGCCAAGCGCGGCTTGCCAAAACGCCTACCCAAGAATTCTCCCGTCACGACCGGGGAGCAAGCGGCTGAGTCACGCCTACCCATGACTAGTACCAGGTCGCCTTCTCTCGTCTCGTCATCTGGTAGCGAGGCCGACTCCCCTCTGCCGTCTCCATCGCTTCCCCTGACCGTCCTTCCGGAGACAAAATTGATCACTACCGCCACGCTGGAGGGGTCCCTTCTAGGAGGCGATTCGTTAGTCGCTGCGCTCCTCCAGTCAGGATCGTTTGGATGCAAGGGCGAGGCTATTTGGTCCCTGCCTTTGCTCGCTCTCGGCCGTTCCACCCTGTAGGCGTATGCATGCATCGGTAAATCTCATGCTCTGCCCTCTGCTATGTAGTCCACAAATGCTTTGCCATTTCCGTACTTTGTATCATCATAACATTTGCACTTATACTGTATCGAACACAATCCCGATTCCCGAGGCTCATGTATACATGCCTCCAGCCACCCCATCAATGTATACCAGGCATACCGACCTCATCTTCGACGCGCCACCTTCCCACCTCTGACATTGCCTCCGTGTCCCCGTCCATCAGCTTTGGTGAGTCCAAGAGGGTTCCCACCATCGCCCAGGGGTCCTTGCTTCCACCATGCTTCAAGACCTCGCCCTTGAGACGCTCGCCCGTCGCTCGACTCAGCGGGTCGTTGGAGAACAGCTTTCTCCAGACGCGGGAGGCTATCGCACGATCAAATAGGTAGGAGTAGTATGTCGCCCCATAGCCGAAGAGATGTCCAAATTGCGTCTGCCAGGAGGTACCTGGAACATAGGGGATGAGGCCCCGGCTCTCGTATAGTGTAGCAAGCATCGCAGTGGAGTCGAATTCCGGGGAGGAAGCAGCTGGAGAATGGTACATTTGGTCCAGCATAGCGAGCAGGATCTGTGTATGAGTGTCAATGGAACGACAGGGGTCTTCATGATGGCGACTGTTTTGACGAATGGCGGAGCTGCCAACTTGATCGAAGAGAGCCAGAACGGTAGCGGAATTCAGGAAGTGCTCCATGAGTATTGATGGTAACTCGACGAAATCGGTAGCACAGCGAGTACCGGAGACATTCTGGTACTCCGTTCGACCGATCATGGCTGCAGGTCGTCGTCAATAGTATTCCAACTAGACGCAAGGGATAACAACGCACAATGCAATGCATGGCCCATTTCGTGAAAGAGCGTGAGGACTTCATGCCACTCAAGCGTGATAGGGAGTTTGGCAACCGCGGGGTGTACGAATTCGCAGAGGAGCACCACCACGGGTAGTTGATACGTCATACCCTGACCGGGCAGCGAGATCGAGCACTCGGCATCAAAGTCTCTAGACAGTTGGGTGATACTTTTGTCGTGTTCATCGGCAGTCCTAATGTCACCCTCCTCGTCATCGTCGTCCGTTCTCCGCGAACAACGTACCGTATAGTGCGCAGCTCCGCCAGGCTTTCCGGCACGAGCAACCAAGTCTGCATAGATCCATCCCAAAAGACCTAGCTGCTCGTCGACAACTTCAAGCTTGCGCACGTCTGTATGCCAGATCTCCCCTGGGCGTGGCTCTGAGAGGCGCAAGGATACGCCGTACAACGCTTGGAAAAGTCGTGATAGCGCCATAAAGACCGTGCCGAGAGTGAGAGGCGGTAAAGGGATAGGGGGGGCGGGAGGTTCGGGGGGACAGTAATAGTCGCGATCCCAGGCCTGAATGATGGGGAACGGTGGCGTCCTGTGGTGAGCCTGTTTGCGCATACTCAACGTTCGCAATGCGCGTCGTGCATACGGTCGAGTGCGAGCCATCAGGGCGTCGAGGAAGTGCTGCACGTTCTCTGATTTGACGATTAGCTTCACGCATGAGGCAGGTGTTTGTGCCTACTGACCAGGCGACTTCGCCATTTTGTCCGAAAGGGTCATATGCGCATAGCTCTCCTTCCCAACAAGCCTCGCCAGCTCTCCACGCGCCCTGAGCAGTCGTTCCAGCGTTTGTATTTGCTCCGGGGTGCTGGAGTTGGCAGCCATGTAGATCTTTCTCCGAGGCTCCTCAGCTGGCGCAGAACGCATGATCATCTGTGCCTGCAGGGAGCCTGGATAGACGAGGAGATCCCGCTTCGTGACCTGAGCCTGGAGGCGTAGCCGCGCTCCCATGCCAAGATCCTGCACGCCATGCAATTCGGAGTACTTGATCCTAGCTGGAGGTCGCGGTGCGGTGGTCTCGTTCAGGAACTGACGACCAAGGACGAGAATCTCCGTGGAAAGGGAGACGAAGCGCTCTCTCTGGGCCGGTGGTAGGTGTATGCCCGACTTCTCGAAGTCTCGCCAGAAGATGAGAGCCGTCTGGTAAGCCTCCGGGCTAAGCGACTTGACGACCTCCTGGTCGGACAGGACGGCACCCAACACCTGCGGGCCAGTAATTAGCTTTGTTGAAGGTACATACGTACAGCAGAATCCGCGTACTTCGTACAAGCCTACATTGGTGTTAAGGACATTCATGAACTCGCATAACTTCTCGTAAACTTCGTCAGCACTCTGGACCCACGCCGGGTCAGGGTGCGCGTTCCTCAGGAGCTCCGCAAGGTCTATGACGCCACATAGCATATCGCTCAACCTGTCCAGGTTTTTCACAACCTTGAAAAGCTCGTCTCGAGACTCCCGCGCCCTAAGTATGCGCTCCGTAAGCAGTTGCGCGCGTCGAAGCGTAGAGTCGGCCAGGGCATTGAAAGCGGCCGGCGTGGTGAGGATACGATGTCCAAAAATCCCCGTCGGACTCGTCGCCTTCTGAAGAGTCTGCGGATGGTCGAAGAAGGCTATGAGATTCGTATCATCGACAGAGGCTGGCTGAATGGTTGATGTGGTGGCTGAACGTGAGCGTATCGTCTTGCTCGACCGCAGCTCCGTGGTGACGCAGGCGCGAAGCGGAGCACGTAGCGAGATTGGCCTAGAGAACGCATGCTTGGCCGCTTTCGCGAGCATCAAGCGAGAAGTGGACGTGGTGGGAAGTCGAGAGACGAGTTGTCCGCGGCCGAGGTCCCAAAACAGCTTTCTTGCTCTCTGGGCCCACCCCGGCAAATGCCGAGCAGGCATATGCAATCAGAGTCGCACTTGCCCAGTCTGAGTCGATCACCCAGTCATGGCCTTGGTCTTAGTCACTGTAGATTCGCGCTTGACTGTTCAGGGGACCGACGCAGCTGCTGAACGCGGATAACTGGATTGGATGCTGGGACTACTAAGTGCGTCTACGAGAACTTGGGATTACATGACCATAGCATTAGACGGTGATTCCGAGAGCTGATGTTTGCGTATGACCGTGATAGGAAAGTCCGAAGCAGCGAGTGCAAGTGCAAGTGACCGGGATGGTTGGCAGGGCGCGAGGGCAAAACAAAATAAACAAGACAGAACGTACACTGCGCGACGGCTCATGACTCGTCCATGCTTGACGTTGGCGACAGACTGCCTCCAATGCTCTTCTCGTAGAGGTCGTCGGCATTGGACGCACTAGCAGACGCGGACGCGGACGGAGTAGTCGACGGATATCGACCTCCGTTCCCATGCGACTCGTCCGACAGCCCGTCACGCCGCTGCTTCTCATCCACCGACGGCGGGACGTCATCTGACATGGGAGGTGCATTGTTGGCCGCGGGAGGTGCTGGGATGGGCTCCACCGCGTAATACCAGAACTTGCTCTTCTTCTTGCCGGCTACGGCTTCCACAGCCATCTCCGTAGGTTTCATCGCCGCTGCACCGTTGATTTTGATCTTCAGGCCGCTTCCCGCATTCCCTGACTGCCCCGACGCGTCTCCAGAGTTCCCGCTGACGGCGCTGTCATCAGTCTTTGCCCGTTTGGGCGGGGGGCCGTCCGATTGAGCGTCCGCCGGTACACCTAACCGCGTCGAGCGACGTTCGCCTCTCCATTCACTCCAAGGGTCATCGGATCCTCTCGATGTTCCGTTCGTTGCAGCCGCTCGCGTGGATCGCCGCGTACCTGCTGCGCTCCGTCGCGGTCTAGGGTTCTCTTCATCGTCGATGTCCATCTGCTCGTCATATTCGTCGTCTTCATGTTCTTGAGACTGGTACGTATACTCGTCCGCGTCATCCTAGGCAAGCGTCACCGTCAATACATGTCCCGCAAAGCCGGACCGGACTGTACGCACGTCACTGGGTGGGTCGTTCATGTAAGCGTAGTCGGGTCGGGTCGTCCGGCGCCGAGTGCGAGTTTCTCTGAGCTCGGCACTTGCGATAAGCAAATTCCGCTGCTGAATCTTTCGTTGTGCACGTTGGATTCTCTGGGGAGCGCGAGGAGGTCAGTCACGTGAATCCCAGGAAATTGCCAGCAAGACACGTCGGCCGGCGGTTGGAGATCAGCCCATCGCGAGGACAACAACCGTACACGCTTGCTTTGTGAAGGAAGCGGGAACTCACCGCTATTTCATTGTCAATGATCTCGATTCTGTCCTGGAGGGCCTTCAGCAACGCAAGGTGCGCAGTCTCAAGTTTCGACCTGCGCTCCCCGGCCTTAGGTTCCGAAGGGGCACTCTCTTTCACCTTCTCCACGATCGCGATGTATTCCTCCCGTGTCGAAGCTATGGTCTGGAACGTCGCGGTGATTTTCCAAGGATTTGTCGACATGTATACCCTGGGCGAATCTACCGAAATTAAAGTGTCCGTTAGGAACTTGAATGGAATGCACGCCGATAGCAGGAGCCGCAAAGTGCCGGCAGTCCGATACGACCCTTGACCGCATGGGACTGCAAACACTTGCAAACAGCAGACACATCCAGGACGCCACCAAACTCACCGTCGACAACCCAGTAACGCTTCCTGTCTTTGTCCTGACCGAGAGGGACGAGCTGCAGCCGCTCTTGGCTCTGCGGGTCACCGGGAGGAGGGGGTAGCGCAGACGCCTCGATCTTCTTGTGCTTGTTGTGAATGACTCCCCACGCACGATCAATAATTGCCTTGATCTCCTGGCTATGACAGAGCTGCAGCTCTACAAGTTGACGCAGTATTCTGAGCTGTGGGACGGGTTGTACCGATGAAGCGCCGCACGGAAGCGACGAAAGTACAATAGGCACACCTTCAAATCCCAATCCGCAGCGAAGAACCCTCCATGCATGTCCGGGAATGGGTCTACGTTCGCCTTGAGATTGTCGTCCCAGAAGACGGTGCGCTCGTTGGTCTTGAAGTACTCCTGCAGCACGCCCGCCACAGTTGACGATATCACATCCGAGCTGAGGATCGCACCACGTCGGTAAGACGTGTCATCCGAGCCGATTGGGTTATTTATTCCATGCGCACCTCAAATTACGCGTCCCCGGGCGCAGGTTGAGCACAAATCGCGAGAGTATCTGTGTCATGATGGGGTTGGGCTCCGGCGACAAGAGCGCCTCCTCAAAACTGGTGGGCATTCCGTCAAACGTTAGGCTGGGTTGTCCAAGGCCTACATGAGAGGATTGGGACGTACTCCATGGGCGAATTGAGCCCCTCCACCTTCCCTCGCAGTTGGGTGAAGCGGCATATGAAGCCGTACACAAAGAGCGACTCCCAACGGTCCGAAGGATGCTTTGCATTTGACGGTGGACAGATGTGGCCCTTTTTCTCAGTGGTTTCGGCAGGGACGGGCTTCATGGTGAGTGTCGCGGAGAGAGGTGGTGCATGAACGAGTGAGAGTTGAGGTGAGGCACGAACTGGCGCGGAGGGTGGTCACGTTTATAGTACCGACATATTCTTATTCCGTCATTATCTATCGCACAAACACAAGGCAACACAGGAGCTATCTAGTTCAGTAGCATATTCCTTTCCTTGCCAACCGGACGCCGCACAATCCCTTGTGAATAGAACGAACGCCGCAGGGAGTTGTGTTGATGCAAGAATAAGGCATTGCTTCGTAGGAGCACGGTACATACAGGCAGCATATTGTACACGATACAGTAGATCTTATCCCGGTCCGACCTGTGTTATGATGGCCTATGAGACACTGGATACCGGCTGTGACGGCGGACGGCGGACGTACCTTAGGAATATCGTGGTGCTCGCTGAGTGCCTCTAGCTTGGCATTGAACTCGTTGACACGATCCTTATGGCTCTTGTTCGCCAACCTCGCAACCTTCTCGGCGAGCTGAATCGTGGCCATGAGCTAACATAACGTTCACAGACCGACAAATACGCACCCTCTTCCTCTGAACCTCTTCGAACCTCCTCTCCGCAGCGGTCTTCCGCTCACTGGTGCTCGCCGTTGCAGGAGAGTTACGACCACTCCCCGAAGGAGATGCCGCCTTGCCTTCTTCCTCCTGGATGGCGCGCTCCAGCGCCTTCACCCGTTCCTCGCCGGGAGAGGCCGCCTTCTCCTTGTCCTTAGACTTGGACTTCTTCTTCCTTTGTGTCTGTGAGCAGGTGCCTCCTATGAGGGATTGAGGTACTCACTTCTTCACAATTCCCCCATCTGTGACTCCGCCCTTGAGTTTCAGGGAGCCGCCTGGACGGAAGTCGTAGTCCGAAGACATCGTCCGTGGGCGTGGTGGTCGTTCAAGACATCAAGCTGGGGTGTCACACGTCACACACACTGAACAGAGAAGTGAGGCGTGACAGACACGCCCCGCGCGCGTCGCAAAGCGCAGACCGACGCTCAGCTCCTCCGGCCGTCCGAATTCCTGTCTGTCCCGGCCTTGGTCATCCTCTTCCCTCCGCACTCGGTCTGCTCACAGGACTCCTTTGATTTTTACGTGTACTTGTGGATGACCTGTTGACCGCGTTGCTGCACTGCAAGCATGGCCGTCCTCTCCTCCGCACCGCTGCAATTCGTAGCCTCGATACCCCTCGCCACTCGGGTCATCACGGCCGCGACCATCGCGTTCTCTCTCCTCTACTACTTCCTCAGGTGGACAGGATATGAAGCGGCCTCCCTGTCTTGGCTCGTGCTCATACCAGGCTCGAGCATCTTCTACCCATGGACGTTCTTGACGTCCGCGTTTGTCGAGACCACGATCATAGAGGTATGTCACGAATGTCCGATAACCGTATGCAAGCTGTTCTCATATATGATGTAGCTCATTTTCACCCTCATTGTAATCCCTCCATCGCTGCGGTACTTGGAGCGACTCTGGGGTGCGATAGAAACGGCCAAGTTCGTTGCCGTGACCATCACTGTTTCCAATATCATCGCGTTTGGGCTTTGTTGGCTGGAATACGTCGTGCTTGGCCTGCCTAGTATCCTGTAAGTCCTATTACTTTCAGTAGCCTTTGGCAGTGACTAACGACGGAGACTAGCTATGAACAGGCATATCATGGGCAGATGGCGCTGCAGATTGGGGTGCTCGTAGCGTTCACTCAGATCATACCCGAACATCAAGTGCAGCTGTTCGGCGTCCTCAAGGCGAGAGTTAAGGTTAGGAGCGCTATCTCACGATTCTCAATCGCGACGTACTCAACAGGGCCTTTGACAGACTCTTCCTATGGCATATGTGACATTCTCGACTGTCATGTGTCTCGTGGGCTTCCAGTGCCCCTTCATCGTCATCCAGTTTGGGTGGCTTGTGTCATACCTTTGGCTACGATTCTACAAGAAGAACTCGGAGTCGTTGAGTGGGGGCCCTGCGTACGGTGACAGAAGCGAGACGTTCGCATTCGTCAACTGGTTCCCTCCATTGATCCAGTAAGCTACGCCTACCCCATTGTAGGCTCCAGGTTACTCACGTTAGGTCCCAGCGTGCCTATCCTCCTGCTGTCCAACACGGCATACACCCTCGCGAGCAGGTTCCATCTGATCCCGACTGGGAATATTGATGCGGAGGCCGGCGGATATAGCCAATTACCTGGCGGCGCTCGTGCAGAAGCTGAGAGAAGACGGTTGGTGATGAGATTTTGAACGCTAGGGCGCCATGCTGACCGAAGTCTAGTGCTATGGCCTTGAAGGCACTTGACCAGCGGGTCGCATCTGGTGCCTCGTCGCCTGCGCCGCCGCAGAGAGCCCCCAACGGCTCTGCGCCTACGTCCTCTCGTCCTGGGCCGTCTTCCCTTAGCGAGGCTCCCACCCCTTCCCCTAACTCGGCAGATTCGGTCCCAAAGAAGTCTTCTGACAGCGGGCAAGAGGGTCGATAAGAGTCATCGCCACCTCGCTTTCCTGGTCGTAATTGCCTACATCTCATGTATATGTACGAGCGCCTAATTGACCAAAACGCGTCGCGACGCGTCGTGCAGCCATGCATAGTGATTTCTGGTGCTACTGTGACTCTTCTACTGTTACAATGAGACATCTCATTCTACATGACTGTTGATTACTGTGTAGACAGGTCTTTGGGGAGGAAGGAAGAACAAGCGGTTGAGCGGGTGACGGAATGAGCGCTAATAGGCTCCCAACGCTTCCAGCTGTGGCATGTGCGCCTCAAGTGGGCGCTAGTTCATGCATACTGGTCTACGTCCGCCACGACCACTGCGGTCCTCCTTGGTGTAGAGCTTACCGAATGTCTCGTCGTCCCTCCTCCGGTTCGGTCGGGCTAGCGGACTCTCCTGAATTGACTCGCCACAATGGTCATACAACATGGGGGACTTCCAAGCGGGATCCTGCTCACCTGGGTGATGCTGCTAGACGGCCTGCTGTTCGGAATGCATCCTCATCTCAGAGACCCGACAACTCAATGAATCTGAACGACATTGACCCCGATGAACTATTCACGCGACACACTATTCCTGAGATCAAGATGGTGCAGCACCGTCTGAGGTATGCTCTTCCAGCGACCTACATGGGACATGTGCTAGATCAGCCACCGTACACAGGGCGGAAGCGGATGCGAAGCAGGAGGAGCTACGGCTCATGGTCGGGTGCGTAGACTTGCTCAAATGGAACGGGCAGAACGTTTAGAGGGATCATGAAAGGATAGGGAACGGTATCGTGACCTCTTGCAGGCCTCGACGTCCATTCTAGGTCTCGCCAAGTCATCTCAACACGTTCTCGAGGCCCTGGAAGAGATGCGGGAAACAGTCAATGCCATCACACCGTCAAGAGCGCCGAAACGTACGGCTGCAGGCGAAGGTCAATGCGTGTCTGCTCTCCCGTATCGGCCAGACCTGATGCTTCAAGCAGACAAGCACCTGCAAGCCCTACAGTCACTCTCTGCACACGTGAAGCTGCTCCTGGATGCCCCGGAACACCTCTGGCGATTGATGGAGCGGAAGGCCTATCTCAATGCCGCATGGTTACTCCTACTCGCCCGCGTCGTCCACCGAGCACTTTCGCAAGATGATGATGATCAAAGCTGGCATGCATTTGGCATAGACGTCGCGGTAGGATGCTTGCGAGAAGTGCCGTATGAGTGTTACTCATGTCCCTGGCGCAGGAGCAATTACCTCTCGTTCAACGGCAGTGGGATAGCATCACGCCGTTCCGTTCTCAGATATCTCATAGGGCGACTCTGTTCCTGCGGGAAGTTAGCAGTACTCCAGGGGTGAGTTCGTCTTATAAGACAGTCTATCACATGCTGAGCGGTCAACAGGAGGTTTGCGCCACTCTACTCACCCTTCACTTGCTCGAATTTCGTCCGATTCCGGAGACGCTATCTATATACCTGGCACAGCGGACTAAGACCCTGTCGAGCTTGCTCGCCCGGAAAGCGTCGACATCGGCAAACGGCAACGCCGTCGATGCCAAGCCGAATGGCAAGGCACCACACCGACCACGAAAGGTCGTAGTACGGGAGGCGAAGCAGAGTGCGGAGGCTGCCCTGGACGCGATCTCCCGCACGCTAGGGACTGCAAGGCTGATATTTTCGGACGCGCCCTCTGGAGAGCCGGCCCTGATGAGAGCAGCGTTGCACTTCTTCCAGGCCCCATCTGATTCTCCAGTTCACCTGCCTCCAGAGTTGCGGCTTTCCACTCAGATCCTCTTGTCGTCGTTGCCGTCATCAAGCCACTTTTTGCTCCTCCCCCAAAACATCCGTGCCTACCGACCATATGTTGACGGTGCTTCCCTCGAGACGCCGAGTTTACAAACGCAACTACGCGAAAAGCTCGATATCTGGTCCAAGAGAGCTCTTCAGGAGCTCCGTGATGCTTTGGCGGACTGGCTTGCCCCTCTAGAGTACATCCGAGAAGTCTGGGAAGTGCGTTCTGCATTACTCCAATGGCTGAAGGATGTAGATAGCCTCGACACGTCCGAACGACAAGAACTCCACTCAGCTATCGACGCCGCGTCTCTGAGTCAAGCAGCGACCGTATGGAAGGTAGCTCTGGGTCGTCTGGAGTCTTCTTTCCGCGAAGCCGTCACGGCAGCGGCGGATGCGTTGACAGAGAATGCGAAGCAGCATCAGCTAGGTACACTTATCCGCAGCTCCTCTTATAGAGGCGACTGACTTCTTCTAGATACCCAACCTGTTCAGCACCTGTTTCAGGCTCCCAGCATACCCTCAGGCTTGCAAGCCGGTTCTCATAGTGCAAGTGCTGCCGCCTCTCAGTTCTCGAGATACCAGGCATCCCTGCGTCAACAGCTCGGTGGTCGCACACCCTTGGTTGAAACTGCGTTGGCAGCGCTGGAAACGCATGCTACTCAGATACAGGGGGACATTGACGCCATCCATAGGTCGTCCGAGCATAACAGGTGCGTGGTTCTACCGCCATAACATCTCAGTGACTTGACGCCGTCCTCTCAGTGTGCTGCTTCAGCAGCTATCAACATCATACCGTGCGGACGCAGAAATGGCGGCTGAACATATATGCGAAGTGCTTGAGACGACGGCATCACGAGAAGGTGATGATAGCATACCATGGCCTGGGACCTGTCTGACCCCTCATTCACAGCTGTCCCCCTCAGAGTGTCAGTTCACATCGCGCGTTTATCTCAGGACCTCGGGAGTACCTCTGCCTTCTTCTCACAAATCGGCTGTGGCGAGGCCGCATCAGAACGTCAGTCGCTCCACATAACTTCCCTCTACCATTGAACTAATAGGTTGTAGGCTTCCGCGGACGCCTAGATACTCTCGCAATCAACCTTGTTCAGAGGTGGCGCGAACGAACAGTCTCCCGAATTATTGACGACCATTTGAGTGGCCTAGTCAGCGAAACGCGGCGGTTCCCCAAAGGTGCGGTCCCTTAGCAGACGCTGCGTGCAATCGACTGCTCACATCTGCACAGATGATGCGCACCTCCCCACCCGACCATCTTCAAATCTCATGCAAGCCCTGATGTCTTTGGCAACTGAGATGCAGCAGTTGGGTGTCTGCCTCAATGACGAGCGTCGACGGCTACAAGTGGGCTCGACGCTCACCCACTTCGTGGTATCGTTCATAGACAGATTAGAGCAGAGCCCTATGCACCGACATGCCGGTGGACCGCAGCTCCTTTGGGACCTATCATTTCTGCGGGGACTCGCGCGCTTGTGGGAGACCAGTGCCGACCTTGCGGTCCAGCGAATAGATGCCAGCATCCCGGGCCTGCGACAGGTCCGTCATCACATCCTAAGCGTTCATACAGCAATGCTCATTCTGTTCCTTTTTCAGCATCTTGACGGGGAGGTTCAACCTCAGTCCGACATCGCTGCATCAACACACGAGTACCTCACCAAGACGCAAGTGCTCCTTGCACCGCTCCTTCCTTCTCGACCATTTTCTCCGAGCAAAGTGACTAAGGGAGCAGAGAAGTCTTCGAGACTCTTGCTATTTGGCACGCCAGCGGTAGAGCAGGGCTTCGAACCTGCCCTGCAGCTGGTGAAAACTCCCCCGCGGTTTGGTTTACTCCTTGTTGGCGGTGCAGCTTCGAAATGAATATATATCTGTGCCCCCGTATTCAATCCAAGGACTGCTAAACGCGCGAAGTATTGTAACTCACTCGTCGATCGTCTGTTCAATACAGGATCGCTTCTCCTGACGATAACTTCGACGACTGACAACATCTTCGGGTGTTACCGCCCAGCACGATTGTGGTGAGTGCGCTTCTACGTCGTCCACAGGTTTATTTCGTGAATTCAGCCTCCCTGAGGCCGAACGCGAAGACTATCTTGACCTATAGATGCCCATCAAACGATCCGCCGCTAAGATCATCAGGGTCCACACCGGCGGCACGGATCCGTTGTGCACGTCCCTGCAGAGGCCAGGTGCACATACTCCTACACGATTGTAATATGACAGCAGATGGTTCTCATCGAAGGTGCGTATGTTCTCTTCTACTATTGCTCGGATCGTTGTGAGGTTGGAATTCATGCCGAGCGGTGTCTGGGCATATCCACTCCGACATGATGATACCAGCCGCTACGCTGATTGCGGCTAGTTCAGGACACTGCCTCTTTGCCACCACGCCTGATGCAACCTGCACCCAGTGTGCTAGGGATCAGTGGTCGTATCATTGGGGTTGCAGTCCCCATCGACTTCTCGACTTCTCTGGCGTCCTCCTCCCTATGAAGACGACACTCAGGGACGTTCACGCTCGAGCTTTATCTCGCCCCAGTAGCACTGGCAGCTGCTGAATCTCTAGCTTCCCTGCTCGCTGGTCGCTGGTCGCAGGTGTAACGAGTAACGAGACCTCGTACGAAGCTAGCCGAGACGGAGTTGATCTCCAGGACGAGTACTAGTGCAGGTCGCCCGGGTGACGAGCATTATGCAAGGTTGGCCGCAGCTCGCGTAGCTTGTTTCACTCCGTCGCGATGCGTACTAGCTCACCGCGGTGTCGTCGCAGAACCCCCTCCTCCGGACTTGACAGCATTAACTCCTGTGTTCCTCGCGATCCATGTCATTGGCGGCCATATTGGACTGCCGCTCGTCGTGGCAACATACCTCTTCTCCAAGACGGCAAGGCGACACCCCACCATCATCAACTTCTGTGCTATATGGATCCTGTATTCTATAATATACTGTCTCTTGTACGTGCGCTTGATATTATCCCCTGTGTGGCGGTTACACTGAGCCAACTAGACTGTATGGAGGGCGTAACCTGCAGGAACACCCGCCTTATGCGCTGTGCCTCATTCAAGCAGCCATGAACTATGGCGCACCTCCCATGTGAGTTACTGAGCCGTCAACGCATTTCTCGACTCGAATCGTTTCTTTCAGGGCTGTCGTCGCGGGCTTGGGCGTCGTGCTCCAGGTGTGGAGCACCTTCGTCGAACCGTGGAAGGACGCGCGGTTTGCCAGTATCCCAAGATGGGTGAAGCTATCCGCAGTGCGTCTTCGAGTTGTCCACACCCGTCGTGCTGTCTCTGATAGTTGTTCCGACAGATTGTCGCGCCTCCTTATCTGGTCTTTGTCGCGTTCTGCTTTGCAGGCGGATATGTATGTTCAGACCGCACGCCTCAAGGGATCTGTCTGATATCTTCACAGTATGGCCTCAAACACCCGCAATCGGTCGCAGTCAAGAACGGACTCTACTGTGGCCTCCTCCATGGGCATTTGTACGTGGACATGTGCGGTGGTACGATAACAGACCTGTCGTATTAAGTAAGTCCTGCCACGGCAGCGAGATGTTCGCGGTCCCCATATTTTGCGGCATCTTCCTCTTGCTCATCATCGGCTTCGAGGGTGTGTGGTGACATACTTGACAATGCCTTCTGTTCGTCTGACTGTAATGTGCCCAGTTGCGACGATCATACGGTACTACAGGGGGCGACATCTCATCAAGAAAGTCTTTCCCCTGGTCGATGCTAAGAAGCCATCCCTGTCTCCTTGGTGTCGGGTATGCTATGTGTCTTTCCACACTTGAGGACCAGTCTTACAAGCTCATTTCATATAGGCCGCTCTCTTCCTGGTCTATGCGACGTTGACGCTAGGGTATGCTTCTTCGCCATGAGTATCGAGTTGCCTCGCTCACGCACTGTCCGATAGCGCCTGCGCTATGGATCTCAGGCAAGATATGAACGCCTTCGGTTACATGGTCCAGGCTGCCCGTAGGTCTTTATACCGTATCTCTCTTGTGTTCTGCGGTTGATAAATTGCCCATAGTACCGCTGGCCGCTTTCCTCATATTCGGTTTGCAGAAGGTGCGTCCAGCGATCACAACATGAGATATCCGCGCTGAAGCAGCCATACACAATCATGTCAGGACGTCATCTTCACATGGCTATTCTGGAATCGCAAGAATAAGTGGACCCCAGACGATCCTGCCATCCGAATCTCGACGGAGTCCAGGCGTGTCACACGTACGCTCTCGTTCATGTCTAGCACGACGATCGACTCGACTACGCCAATCGCGACGCATCCTTCGTCAAGCATACACTCGCACCCAGGAGGCTCAATCGTATGACGATTGCCACAGGACGAACAGGAACATGGTCGCTACATCGCTAAGATGCGACGGGGACGAGGCAAAACTCCGCTATGGGCCAGGCCACAGGAGTGCACATGCAGTGCGCCCCTTTGAATCACGAAGATGAGGCCGCCAGATCCTCCAGGGCAGAAAGGCATGCCGACATGGAATGCGCCGGACGCGGAGCGAGGGAGGCTGCTGCTGTAGATCTCCGAAGACCCTCTTGAAGGGTCCACCGCACATGGGCCTGTGGCTTCGGGTCACGCGGGTTGAGGCAGGAAGGAGCGTCGTAGTTCAGGAGAGAAGGAGATAAATAGTCCCAGAATATACACAGACCACGTCCAAAACCCTCGCACGGCCGTGTCACGCCCCGCCGCTGCAATGGCCTTCAGCATCATACTATTGATATGGAGACGACGTACGCACACTAGGATGTTGTTACTGCGCAGAGAGAGTCAGCAGAATGTCAGAACGGTCGGCAAATGGGACATACATTGGGATGTGGATGAGCTTGACGATGTAGCCGATGAAACCCATGACTGCGAAGCCAATGGCTACCGCCTTGGAGATCTGGATGAACTCTGAGAAATGGTGTCAGGGTCAACGAAGTCGTCTCATGCCAGGAAAGCCGACCTTTGCGGGAGGGTTTTGTACACCGAGTGAGGAACTGTAGACGAATGTCAGAGTGCACTCCACCTAGGGCACTACAATGTGCACACCTGCTGTCCGTCGTGAATGAACTCCTGCGGGACCTCGATGAATTCCTTGAGCTTCTCGGACATTTTGGAGGACGAGGGAGTGCGGGTTGTGTGGGGTAAAGGGAGAACGTTGCTGGAAGTCGCGGGCTCGGATGCGTGGTCGACGTGTAACTCGCCCGATCACGAGACCATCTAGCACGCCCTCTCGTTAGCGCCCGCGCACTTCTTCTGTTCTGCACACTCGGCCAGCCGTCCTCGACCCCCGCGTTCTCCGTCATCTGCTTGTGCTTGGTCTCTGGTGGATGGGAAGGTGTGTACCACATGGATTCTGGAGAAATGCGGAACGTAAAACTCGTCCACAGCACCTTATGAATGTTCTTGAGGAGGGCATTCGTTGAAGGCAGAAGATCCGCTCTCAGCCTTACTGTCCGCCCGTCCAGGACCCTCCATGCTCGTGCGGGAACGGATCGTCCAGCCCGTCGTGCTGGTTCTTTCTCTGGAGCGTCCTCACCGCCTCTGTCACGTTTTGCTTTCGAGGACGCTGCAGAGGATGCCAGGGACAACTCGCTGAGCTCCATGATCGGCCAATTCCTGCAGGCCATCACTTCCGAGCAGAAACGACATGTGCTCGCGACGTACGACAAGCTTGTCTCCAGTGTAAAGTCCACCGGTGGCGCCGAAACCCTCCTTTCTACCGAGGACCGTCGCAGACTACAGAAGGCCCTTATCCTCCTGGCTCAGGCGGGAACAGTTGAGAGTCTCCGCCTCCTCTCGGACGCAATCCACCTCGCTGCCTACATGCTCGACATGAGCGCAAACGATTACGCCGAATACGTGTTCTGGCGTCTTCTCTCCGAACGCGACTTGAATGCGGCCTATGCATGGCTGGTCGCGTCTGCGGAGATGGAGGACCTCGCATACGCGTCAGACCTCCCGTCGTGGCATCAACTCCTCGAGGCAGCAGCTGAGCTGTCGGACCCCGATCTGCTCAGGACTACCCTTCGATCCATGAACCATCATGACCTACAGCCGACACAAACAACCTCCTCCGTGATTTTCGCAGCGCTCTTCCGCGGTCCACGTCCTGCTGTCTCTGCAAGTCTTCATACGAAACTCGAGCTCCCTCCTCCTCTCTGGCTAGTCAAACGCGTAATCAGCTTAGTCGCTTCGTACGGAGTACCCTACGATGCTGCCACTCTTCACCTGATCACCACTGGGTACAACCAAGCGAAGCGGCCGAGGGCGGCAAAGGAAGCGGAGGTCGTGTACACTACCACGTTGGGTGACACACCGGCAAACTCGCAGGAGCGCTTCAACGAAATGCTAGAGGAGGTTGCCAAGCGTGAAACCCGCGAACGTGTTACCCGAGCGTACAAGCGAGCCGTCCAGCTGGGGTTGAGACCTTCGGAGGTCACCTTCCTGGCTGTCATGGGCGACTCCAAGCAGCTTTCCGACCTGAGGCATTGGCAACATGTGTTGGGAATCAAACCGACCCCGCGCGTCGTCGCAGAGCTCATGGAACGGCGAAGCAAGGACAATCTGCCAGTCATCGAGGTGTTCAAGCATGCGATGTCCGAGGGATTGCCTTTCACTAGTTCCATGCTTCATCCTCTCGTCAAATCCTCTCTCGCATCTCGTGGTCTTGAGAAGCCTACCGAGAAGGCGATCGACGGTGCTCTAGCTTTCTATCGCCGTTTCCTCGAGCGCACAGACCTCAAGGAGGAACCGGCACATAGGCACAAAGTAGAAAACCGTGGGACGGCCGATCCTCAAGGAAGCTCGGACGACACGACTTCGAGCTCTCGGTCAAAGGAGAAGGATATCTCTCCAGACGTAGCTACCTACCAACTCCTCCTGCGCGCTCTCACGATCTCGAGCAATACGGCCAAGTATCTTCCTGTCGCAGTGTCCCTTCTCGAAGACATGCAGAAGTTCAACATAGCGCTCGATTCGCAGACGGCCGCCAGTACCCTCATCCTGCTCATGTCCTCGTCCGCCACGCCGGCGGAAGCCTTCCGCATGTACACTCTGATAGCGCGACCAAAGGACACAGAGACGCCCGTCTTGAACGAGGAAGGCTACGTCGCCGTCCTCAACGCCTTCCTTAAGCTCCCTACGTGGCCCAACGGCATACCCTCCGTGCGGTTATACTCCGACATCCTCGCGGACATGCGCAAATACGGCGTTCGTCTGGGCCCGAAGGTGTATACCGTCCTCATCGGCCAACTGGCCAAGCTCGCGACCGCCGCGTCCGCCTCGGGCGACACGGAGGCGCGAGAGCAGATCGCGCAGTCAATCACTCGCGTGCACAACCACATCAACCTGAACACGTCGTTCACTCCCGACACCGCGCTCTGGAACCAGCTCATGGACGCGTACCAGCGCGCGGGGTGCTTCATGAAGGCGTGTCGGATCTGGCAGACCCTCTTCGTCTCCGCGCAGTTCAACACCGCGAGCGTCAGCATCATCCTCGACGCATGTGCTTGGGCGCAGGCGTACGACATGGCGGTGCGAGTGTACGGCGCGCTCATGGAGGTCGGGTTCCCCATGAACCTCAAGAACTGGAACACGTACCTGGAGTGTCTCTGCCGTCTGGATCGACTGGACGAGGCGATGAAGGTGCTTTGTCTGGAGATGACGGGTCGGGAGGACGGTATAGAGCCCGACAAGGAGTCGGTGCGCATCCTTCTGAAGTTCGCTGTGAAGGAGAACCGCGAGGGCGAGGTCCGCAGCCGCATCAAGCGGTTCTTACCCAAGCTGTACTGGTCGCTACATCCTGAGGGCTGAGTCCTCGTCTTCGTGATGACTATTATATCTCATTCGTTAATGCCGACCCAAGGATGTGTGTTATATTGCGGAAGTACTATGGTATGCAACAGGATAGCAACAGGTATGATACAGAAGACGTGCGTGCGAGGTTGAACAGGACGCGGGGCCGGGCCGGGCCATCTAGTAGAATAGAAAAGCCCAACAGGTAAGGTATCGGTACAGCGTTCAATTTCTAGCGTTGGTCATAGCGAAGATGCGGATTCCTCTACAGAGGGACAGTCACACTGCACGCTCGTCAGTCAGTGATGAGGTGATGGTGCTGAGAACAAAAAAAACTTACGATAAGATGGGTGTCGCCGTAGGCTGGGAGGAGCACAATCAGCATCTGCGGTGATACCTGGGAAGAACATAACTTACCGTCATCGATACGGGAAACAGTAGGCCAGAACTTCTTCTCTAGAAGCCACGGCATGGGATAGGCCGCCGTCTGGCGGGAGTATGGGCTGCGGACACATCAGATACGCTAACAGCGCTGACCACAGGATACTCACCGGTTCCATTCCTCCGCAGCGATCACAGAAATGGGGTGCGGCGCGTTTTTGAGAACGTTGTTGTCCTTCGGTTGCTTGCCGGTGATGATATCTTCAGCCTCCTTGCGTATCTGGATCATAGCATCGCAGAACCTGCAGAAACGCGTTCAACGACCCCACCCAACTGACGCCGCAGATGGACGCACCTATCAATCTCCTCCAGGGTCTCCGACTCAGTGGGCTCGATGAGCATGCAGGTAGAGATGGGCCACGAGCAAGTAGGTGGGTGGAAGCCGTAGTCCTGTAGACGCTTGGCGAAGTCGATGACCTTCAGCCCTGCAGCCTTGTCGAACTCCGCGAGGTCAATCAAGAGCTCATGCGCGACACGACCCTTGCCGTTCTTGTAGCGAAGGCTGTAATGTCCAGAGAGGCGATGCGCCATGTAGTTGGCGTTAAGGAGTGCGATCTTGGACGCATCGGAGAGGCCGGCGCCGCCGAGCATCTTGATGTACGCCCAGGAGATGAGTAGAATGGACGCACTGCCGTAGGGCGCGGCCGCGACCGCGTTGATCGCTTTGTCGCCGCCGGTGGGAATGATCGGATGGGTGGGAAGGAAGGGTGCGAGATGCTCCGCGACACAGATCGGACCAACTCCGGGACCGCCACCACCATGGGGACTGCAGGCGTGGTCAGCTCACGATGCTGCGCCGGAGTGGGCAATTTACGTACATAGCGAAAGTCTTGTGAAGGTTCATATGGCAAACGTCGCCGCCGCAGGTCGCGGGGTTCGTCAAGCCGATCTGCGCGTTCAGGTTGGCGCCGTCCAGGTAGACTTGACCGCCGTTGTCATGAATGATTTTGCATGCCTGGCGTAGGCAACTCAGTAAATGCTCGTCGGCTTAGAAAAGGAGTACAAACATCCTGCACGCCGTCCTCGAAAACTCCGAATGTCGAGGGGTAGGTAATCTGAAGCACGTATGAGCCACATTGCTAGAGCGCAGGTCTCGCCCATCGTACCATGAACGCAGCAAGCTTGTCCTTGTGCTTCTCAGCCTTGGTCTTGAGGTCCTCAAGATCAAGGTTACCATCGGCATGCGTCTTGACGGGAACGACCTTTAGACCAGCCATGACGGCCGACTGCAAGCTCCGATCAGCTTTCGTACGCATACATTGAGCGGATGATACTCACAGCAGGGTTCGTCCCGTGTGCACTGACAGGAATAAGGCACACGTCACGATGGCCTTCGCCACGAGACTCGTGGTAGGCCTTGATGACGGACAATCCTGCATACTCGCCGGCTGCACCGGAGTTGGGCTGGAGAGAACAAGCATGGAAGCCGGTGATCTTGCAGAGGTCCGACTCCAATTCCTGCGTAGGTGGTCAGCCCGTGGACCACTCGGATCTGAGTAGAAGCTTCGCTGACCTTGATGAGCTGCTCATAGCCCTTGACCTGGTCCTTGGGCGCGAAGGGGTGGATTGAGGCGAACTCGGACCACGTGAGCGGGATCATGCTGCTCGTGCTGTTCAGCTTCATCGTGCAGCTGCCCAGAGGAATCATCGCATGTACGAGGCCGAGGTCCTTCGACTGCAGGTGGTAGATGTACCGGAGCATCTCCGTCTCGGAGTGATGAGTATTGAACACCGGGTGGGGCAGGAACTTGGAGGTCCTGCGGAGGTTCTCGGGGATCGCAGGGGTCGTGGCTGGGGTGAGGTCGTTCAAAGACACAGGCGGGAGCGAGGCAGCAGACGCGAAGACGTTGATGAGCCCTATCACATCCTCAGCGCCGACGCTCTCGTCGAGGGTCAGGCCGACATGATAGTCATCGATCCTGCGCAGATTGATACCGGCAGCCAGTGCAGCGGAGTGGATGACCTCAGCGTCCTTGACCACACCGTTCACATTGAAGGTGAGGGTATCGAAGTACCGCGTGTTGACCGCCTTGTAGCCATAGTTCTCCACCGCGCTCTTAATGATTTGCGCGAAGCCATGGACCTTCTGTGCGATGCGCTGCAAGTTGACCGGACCGTGGTAGACGGCGTACATCGCGGCCATGTTGGCAAGGAGGGCCTGGCTGGTGCAGATGTTGCTGGTGGCCTTCTCGCGACGAATGTGCTGCTCACGAGCTATTTCATAATCAGTCCTTGACCGGCGATGCATTGGCGGTAGAGCTCACTCTGAAGGGCCAGACGATAGGCCGGCTTGCCATTGACGTCGCGACTCCTGCCGATGAGACGACCGGGCATCTTCCGCTTCAGCTTATCCGTGCACGCAAAGAACGCTGCGTGGGGTCCGCCATAGCCCGCCGGAACACCGAACCGTGCAGAGTTACCCAGGACAATGTCGGCACCCCACTCCCCCGGCGGCTTGAGCATCGTAAGCGCCAGAAGGTCGGTAGCGCACACGAGCAGGGCGCCTGCAGCGTGGACAGAATCCGCCAAACCGGAGAAATCCTTGACAGCACCGTTGACGTCGGGATACTGGACGAGCACACCGCAGAGATCAGCACGGAGCGCTTCGTCGTTGAGGTCGGTCAGCGCGTCTCCTATGTGCAACTTGATACCGAAGCCCTTCGCGCGCGTCCTCAGAACTGCAATGGTCTGGGGCGCGACACCGCCATCCACGAAGAAGGTCCGTTTCTTGCCGTTCGAGCCGGTGAATGCCATGACCATACCCTCTGCGGCGGCCGTAGCCTCGTCGAGAAGGGAGGCGTTCGCGATGTCCATGGAAGTCAACGACATCACCATTGTTTGGAAGTTGACCAGGGACTCAAGACGTCCTGCTCAGCCATGTCAAAGGCGCGTATGAATGGAACATGGGATGACCTCATACCTTGCGCGATCTCGGGCTGATAGGGAGTGTAAGGCGTGTACCAAGCCGGGCTTTCCATGACCTGCGCGACACAGCTGTCAGAGGAATTCGAGCGCGGCATGGCTGCAGTACTCACGTTGCGCAAGATCACCGGGGGCACGACCGCGTTATGGTAGCCCATACCGATGAAACTCTTGAACGGTTTGTTAGCCCTTCCGAGCTCCTTGGCTCTCTGGAAGAGCTCCGTCTCGCTGAGGGCTGGGATCGACTCGTTGCTCACGGACGCTGACGAGACTCTGATCTTCTCGGGCACGGTGTCTGCGACAAACGCGTCCATGGAGTCGTAGCCTAACTTTGCGAGCATGTGCGCGACCTCATTGTCGTCAGGACCAATGTGGCGGTCCGAGAACGTGTCCAGGGAGGCGAAGAGAGATGAGGGTGCCTTCGCGGTCGCCAAGCCGCGCACCGGGGCCTTCAGCTGAGCAGGACGTGCATACTGGACGATGTTCCTCGAGACGAGGGCGCAGACGTTACGAAGGACCGCCATGGGCGGGAGAGGGGAACCCTGCGACCCGGGAAAGGGGCTGGGAGGGGACGCGGGGAAGAGAGGAGGGATGGGGAGGGGCAGACGTTGAGGGGGGCCATTTTGACCATGATGTGTTCACCGAGCCATTCACCGAGTAAAAGCAAACGCTTATCGTGCTACACAGTGCCCAGCCCTCCTCCCCTTCGCCAATCCCGCCCTCCGGCGCTCCGCCAGCGTCTCTCCCGAGCCGAGATTCCCACTCTTTCTGACACTCGTTCTCGCAGCATCCCTCGTCTGAAAAATCGCTGAACACCTTGTAGAGATGTAGGACAGTACGATGCAGCTATCATCCGTTTCGCGCTCATCTTTGCTTAGCGTATGGGCTGTCAAAGGCAAACGGACCTAGCAAGCGGAGCGGTCACGAGTGGGCATCCACATGGTGAAAAAGTTCTTTCATCACTGACTCGGCTCCGTCGCCCTTCCGTCCCGACGCTTTATTGCCTTTCCTGGCAGGCACTCCCGACAAACGTTGTGACACGTCGTCGGCACAGCTTTCGCTCTCCAGTAGATGTTCTGCAGTTCAAGCTTGTCAAGCTTCAGCGTCAGTATCGTTTTCTTTGGTGCTTGCGACTGCTGCGTGCCAGCCATCTCGAACCCATCCGAATCTCGCCGTCCGCAGATAACCGAGCGCAGGCACCTTATCGTGTTCGCACAAGTGAAGATCGCTCATTCTGGTAGGTCTCGTAAGTAGTACGCCCGCTGTCACAGTGCGCGAAGATTGCACCCTGGCGACCATAGCCACGCTCGTTTCATAATCTACAGGCAGTCGAATGGCGCCATCTGACAACGCGGCAGTCGAAGTTGTAGAATTTACGTCACGGTCATGGCATGAGTGCCATCCCGTCGGCGTAGGCGAACCGTATAAATCCTACTACATCCTCCGACTGCTTCCTACAAGGGAGATCGTCGTCCTTGTCAGTTATAGCGAGGGCTTTTATGATCAGTGCGCACTCACGGTGGGTCTTCCGTGCCGTGCAGGTCGGCGCCGTAGCTTAGCCCATCCTGTTCGATGTCCTGCGCAATGGCGCGTAGACCCTGGTTCGCGGAACGAACCCCCGCATCCCTGAGTTTCACTTCATACTGCTCCGCAAGAGCTGTAATGTTGGAGAGCGCTTGAGATGCGCGCGCTTGGCCTCCAGAGAGACGCTTCTCCAAGGCGCTAGTGTGGGGTCTGGCGAGCTTGTCCAGAAGTACCTTCTGCTTGCGGAACACATCAGCAGATCGCACCACCTCGTACTGCATATTGTACATGGTGAGTATCCTAGGGTGGCGCGAGCAAGTGGTGCACATACGACGATCTCATGCACCGCCTTCGGGCTGGGGAGCAATTGCTCACTGCGGCAGAGAGCGAAGTCGACCACTAGCAGCGTCTGGAGTGATAGGTTGAGATCATCGGATGAGACCCTCTGGCCATTGCAAAGTTCTGAGACCTGCCTCATGAACTAGTTGCTCTACACCGCCACCTGTGGTCAAACTATCCAACTTGCTGGCTAAAAAGTCGAGTAGCAGGGCTAGGGCGCGCCACAGCTCCTGCCAGTGATATTCTGTGCAGGGGTCAACAGCCGCAATGGTGCCGACAGTGACAGAACCTACCTAGTCGGACATGTTCCTTTTGCAAGTACCACAACAGCCGGTAGCAGGTTCTGATGCATGTACTGCAAGGAGGGCATGGAGTAAGATGTCGGTCGGGCATTCTACGGTGAAAAATCCACGTACATGTAGCATTGGGTCTCTAATCTCTTGTGAAGATTGTGCCGCAACCACAGTATACAGCAATCGAGCATTGCACATAGCGGGGGTCGTGGCGGCTGGAAAGGTGGCAAGGGCGGAGGCCTCTAGTAGCTCAGCGTCAGCGGCGCACAGTTCCTCTGGATCAGCCAGACGTTGCTCGGAAGCGAACCTGGCGACATAGCCGTATCTCGTCTTGGGTATCGTTGCGCAGCGCAACTAATATCTCAGCGCTTTCAGAGATGACTAGCAAGGTATTCATTGCAAGGTTCGCGTAGGCGATGGCACGTGGGGAGGACGAGGATGACGCATGCGACAGAAGGTATGATGATAGAGAGAGAAGGGTGAGTGGGAGGGGTGTGACGGGTGTTGAGGTCTTCCTTTCCTCTTGCGATGTGAGGGTAGCTGCGAAGACCTGGCGGAAGGTCGCGCTGCCGTGCAAGAACTCGAACAGAGGTAATAAGATAACGCAGGCTTCTATAGGTCTTCCACGACATGAGCGTCACCAGGCAACCGCTGTGAGTACTCCAACTTACTGGTTCTTGAACAGCTCTCGAGCAGGGTCAGCCGGTTTGGCGGCCAGCGCGCGATCCGGTCGCAGGGCGGACAACAAAGACCCAAAGGTCGCTGTCAGGGTCGGAGGCGAGTCATCTATGATCTCCTGGTAAGCCCTGTCAACCGCCAGTCAGACTTCTTCCCTCTCCCGCGGAGCGAAGTGTCGACAAACCGGACGACTGCAGCAGAAGCGAAATTAGCGGCCCAGCAGATCTTGCGCATGAGGTCTTCGTTCGTAGTTTCCCGTATGCATCGGAGGTAGGGGTTTAGCTTGGCCGCGTCAGACTTGTGGAAGTTCGCTAGGAGGGCGAGGAGAAGAGCCGCCTCGAAAGTGAATTGTTCCGTCTCAGGCGATGTGATGGTCTGTGAAAGTGATTGGTAGTCAATATGACGGACCATCACGACCAGCTCACCGTAACAATACAGGGAAAGAGGTCGTGGCGAAGAAAGTACGCTCCAGGACTGAGTTGACTGATTCCGCATACGAATGTCACCGCCATCTGTAGCACTTCATGCCGCAGACTAGCTAAACCCCATGAGATTGAAACAATTAGACATCTGCATCTATTCGATCTCACCGGAGGCGGAGGTGTTGCTGAGTACCTCGTCTATAGCAGAAGTGAGACCCTGTTAGAACGTCAGCGCAGTCTCCTTGGGACGTTCAAGCATATCAACAAGTCCCACCTTGAACACTCTGTCGCTCTCGCTAACCCCTCCAGCAAAGACCTCCATGACCTCCCAGCCGGCAAGGTTCTTGCCTAGGAGGACCCGGCTGATCACACTTAGGGTGGTCGCAGCGTGGGTCTTCTTGACCTCATCCGCCTCTTCAGAGCGCAGCACTTGAATGCAGGCATCCACAAGCCCATTGAGAATTGGCTACTGGGATGGGTCTCCGGCCTTAGCGTACGGGTGTCGGAGGAGCCTCGAGGTCGCGTGACGAACCTTGAGCTTTCCTAGGCAGTCCTCTTTGCGGATCTCATTGAGCTTGGTCGAAAGCAGCTCTCTATCGACATCGAGGGCCAGTAGGTCAGACCAGAACCTCTCTGCGTCGTGATTTGGGTCGAGTTGCTCCGGTGTGTGACCCTTCGAGTCCGTGGTGAGTCTATAGCAGACAACGACTTATATCAGGGAGCATACCTGGAGGAGCCGGTGGTATGTTGCCGCGAACTTGGATGCGAACTGGATAGAATCGCGACGCTCCATGGCCTACGCGCACGACCCTGAGGCTTGTGTACAATCGGCACGAACGCGATTGACCCTCTGCAACTACCGATTTCTCTTGATTGGTCTCTCCTTCAGGTGCCGAGTGCTGTATCTCGGCGGCTATCGCGGCGACGAATGAACTCGTTCCCGCCAAGTTGGCAGCGATCGAGCGTAGTGGCCACGTCTCCGGGGCTGGTCTCAGTGGCAGTGTCACCCCATACATGGAAAGCGGGCGCTGCATGCAAAGGCCCGGGGAACGCCAGTACATGCGCACGAGCATATCCAGCGCAGGTCAATTATACAGAACAACAGAGATATCACACACAGTAGGCTACAACGGAACACGGCAGGACCCAAGTCGATTCTATGTGGTACCTGTAAGTCCTGCATCAACCATCTCCGCCACCCATCCCTGGAACGTCTCATGCCGCAACCGCACATCCTCCATCAGGTATCGGATACCGATGAATGCCTTCCTCCCCCGTCGCTCGCCCTCCATGTCGCTAACTGTCCTCTTGTTGCGCTCGTCTTCCGCATCTTCCTCGGGATCATCCACGACGCCGGGGAACCCGAAGTGGTCCTCGTCTGCGCGGGGAGCGGTGTCCGAAGAGGCGAACGAGGCTCGGAAAAGCACCCGCAGACACAGCAGAGCAGTGAGCGAGGTCGGCGGAGGGTCGACGTGGGGGCGCATATACGTGACTCGGGTAGAGCGGGCGGGTGGGATGGGGCGTGTCGTAGGGTCAGGGACGGGATGGGGATATCCAGGTGCAGGGAGAGTGACGGTGTCGGGCTGCGATGGATGTTTCGGCGGAGGCTGCATGTCTGGCAAATGCGTGAGTACGTGACCGCGCATCTGAGCTTTCGTGATGTCGCTCTGTTGGCATGTGGCCCACAGGCAGGGCATGTGGGTCCCTTCAAACGGCGTGATGTGTTGGTCGAGGATATGCTCGTACAATGCACCCGTGGACGCAAAGGCCTCTGCGGAACACTGGGAGCGGTCCCATTGACACTTGAACTGCGCGCTCGCGGATAGGTCTTTCCGGCGGTCCACGCCGCGAACGACAAATCGCTGAGGAGGCCCAGGAAGTACCATGGCTTGCGCTTGGGGGAAGACTGTCGTGACATTCTTGATGACGTCTGAGGCAACAAGCAGGGGATAGCGGTCCTGGTAGGGCAGGAACACATCTTTGTAGAGGTTCCAGAAATCCACCTGCGTCAATTCTCCATCCGCTTTGGCCACGAACATGGTTTTCATCCTATATAGTATATGTGAGCGAGGAGGTGGTGGCGACCTGGTGTACAGACTGACCATTCGTAGCATCGCTGCGGTTCCGGCATTGTGAGAAGCGTGTCAAGCTCCTCCTTGGTTAGGTCGTGATCCTTCGCAGTGTACGACTGCGCAGGGGCAGTATACGCAGGGAGGCCGATCTCAAACGATACATCCTCCTCCATCTGATCGGCGAGGATGAGTGAGACCAACAGCCTCAGCGTGCCAGGCATGCGAGGATGCAGCAAGAACGCTTTTGTCATCGGAGGGTACGACAGATGAGCATACATGTAGTTCAAGGCAGCGTCGAGGAGATCCTTGTCGAGAATGAGAGGGAGGACATTCATAGAGGTTTCCAGCGCCGGCGAGTCTGCCGTGAGGTGAGAGGCATTGCCAGGGCTTGAGTACATGATGGTGAGAGCGGTCAAGGCGGCGATGATGAGGGAGCGGTTGGAGGAGAAGCCAGCGATTTCTTGCAGAGGAGCTATTGGGCTAGCCTTTGGAGAGGCGTTTGGTGGGGGGAGGATGATGCTGACGGCAATAGACTGGAGGATCTCTATGACATAGAGGAGGAACTCGGAATTCGCGTCCGAGTCTGGCTTGAGGTCGTGCAAGGTGCAGAGTATGAGGTCGCGAGTCTTGGGGTGAATCGCAAGTCCTTCCGCATTCGACGGATGCATGGCTGCATTTCGAAGGATGAAGAGGGATTCGATGGCATGCCGCCGTTTGCGTTCCTTGTGCGCAGGGAGGGCGAAGAAGACTGACTCGTCGGTGAACTGCCTCGCACCCTCCTTTGTGTACCATTCTGGCCATTCAAAGAGGGCGTCCGTCAGACCTGGGATGGCCCTGAGCATGAACTGCTCGTTCTGACAAAGCCTGCAGAGACGGTCGAGCGCCCAGGCCACCTCGGAGTCGATGCCGGAGCGCAGAGAGAGTAGCATGCGGTTGTTCGGGGTGGCCTCGGTATACCATCCTGTGTGACAATATTCTCGTTATGCAGCATGATGCAGATAGTAGGAGCACTGACGTTCGTAGTCATCGGTGAGGTTCGGGCGGGGATGGATGGGCGCAGGAGTTTGGCGACGGTAGCCGGCCGTTTGGGAGGCTGTGGCATATGTTGTCATGATGTCCGAGACGTACGGAGGCAGAGGCCCGGTCGGCGTGACCGAAAGAGGAGCAAGCGCGAGGAGGAGGATGGGAGGAAAGGGCAAGACGCGTCGAACGCGTCGCGCACGTGAAGGATTTGCACGGGCGCTTGACCGGGGCCGCACGCGAAGGACCGCGTCTCACCCGAGCGGTCCTCTCACAAGAGCCACCATGACCTCTGCTCGGTGGCCGAGCTTGCTTTCGAAGGCAATGCATTTCTTATGCTCTGTATAGCGGCTCCAGTCAATGCGGGTGACGGCTCGCTGCTACCGAGGCCTGGCACATAAACCGGCGCCGCGGTGAGTCCCGCTCATCTCCCCGTCGCGTTCGCTAGAGTCGGACTCTTGTCGCTGCTACGGCACTCACACTTCTACACCGACTGCACCGACTGAACAGTAAGCTGGTTTCATCCACATTTCTGTTCACATCGCTGAAGCTCACATAGGACGAGGGAGTGTTTATGGATGCATTCGCGGCATATCGTCCTCTCCGCCAAGCCCCGACTCTCATGCAAGATCTGCTTCGCCATGTTTTCGACCACCTTACTGATCCGCAGACCCTCGCCCGTGCGGCATCCGTTTGTCGCGCCTGGAGTATACTGGCCCAAGCCGTCCTCTACCGGGAGATTGAGTACTCCCCTTTGGCAAACGATCGGAGAGAACGACTCTCGCTCGCACTATGCGGACACGTCCACACCTGCTCTCTTTGGTCCGTCGGCTCTGCCTATTTACTGTGTGGACGCACTCCCCGACGCCGGAGCTTTGCGACTGGATAGAGCGGATACCCCCGGACTGTCTCCTGGAGTTCAAGTGGACCTGGGAGCGAGGACATCCTATTCCTTCCGTGCTGGATTCGCCCGCCGTACGGGCGACCCGTTGCGTAGAGCTCCAGGGGCGGCTGTATACAATGGATAGCGTCCGGTCTATCCTCGAGCTTCCGTTCCTCGAGAGAATGTCGCTGGAACTGAAGGGAGATGAACGGGGGTGCTTAGTGAATGTCACGCCTACCAAACTCAGGCATCTCCATCTCATCGCCCAGGGAGGATATTCACGAGCCGTCGACATGCTCCTTTCTGCCGTTGGACCTCGCCTCGAATCTCTTCGCCTGGTTTGCGGCTTAGGGGACGATTCCGAACGGGACGGCCGGCTGGTCTCCTGTCTGGCCACACACTGCCCCGATCTCAAACGCCTCGAAATCGAGGCGATCGCATCTCCCCAGGCCCCTGTCCCGTTCGCCGGTGCGCTCGTTCGACAGTGCCGATCGCTCGAGTACCTCCGCTGCACCGAAGGAACCTTCACATCCGCATTATTTCAAGATATCCCGCCGAGCGTCAGGGTCCTCGCGCTGGCAATCGCTCCTGCGTTGAACGCTCCCCTGCTCGAATTCCTTCAGGCCGCGGCCCCGGGTCGAGGCGGGCTGGCTACGTTGGAACTCATCGGTGATGCTGACTCAGAGTGTAACAGATGTATCGAGGACGCCTGCTCCAAGCGTGGGCTCAGGTTCCGACTCTGTCCCGGGTGAAGGGGGACGACCGTCCGTGTTCCGCTCGCAGATTGCTGTACTGCTTCGTGTGCGTACTTCACCAGCGTATGCAGTATACTGCAGCGTAATTCGCTCTACCGTCAGCCCTGCAGATACGACAGAATTCGCTCTCATCCCAGTAGCGCAGCCGGCGACAGACAGATGCACGATGTAGATACGTACGAGTGCGCCTACATAGCATACATACACGTTACTACTGAATCCCTCAAGTACATCTGAGCGAGCCCTAAAGAAACAGAGTCCAACTCATGAGGATAACGTCCAGACATTGTACAACACGAAGGTCCACAGCCCAGAGCAAGGACGCCATAGTACGCACAGCCAGTTATCCCAAGAACTCGTCTACGCAGTCCAGCGCCTCCTTCCAGAAGCGGTCTACGACGTTCCCCTCAAAACCGTTACTGTCATACCCCAAGCTGATCCACAGGCGTCCCTTGAACGTGTACCCGAAGAGAAGCATCGCGCCCTGGCGCTGCCGCGAACCTGTCGTCAGGGTGTGCAGCTCCGTGTCTGGGAACGCGGCGTGCTTGTAGATGCCATCGAGATTCCCTAGGAGGGAGAGCCCGATAAGGGCAGCAGACGAGGACTTGGCGCGCACAGGGAACACCGGCTCGGTCGGAGGTGAGCTAGGCGCCGCTGGTGCGGGAGGAACCCACGTTCCCTGCTCGCGCTCGTCGTCCTCCTTGGCCCACGCCCGAGCGCGCTCGCCCCGCTCTTTCGCCATCTCCTGCGTCCGGGACGCGACGAGCGGATTCTTCGCCGCACGCATGCTCTGGTCCTTCGCCTGCCGTGCGCGGAGCCAGAACGTCGGCTCGACAGGCCCGGCAGAGGGGAGGAAGCTCGGCAGCACAACATTGAAGTAGCCGATGGCAAGGTACCAGTACGAGTCCCAAGGCGCGGCGCGCTTGATGGAGAAGTACGGGCGGAGGTTGAGGGCGGAGTACATCAGCGTGGGGGCCGTCTTGCTCCCGCTACCCATGCGGGCCCATGCGACGTTGCAGATAGCGAAGAGCGCCGCGGAGATTGAGACCCCATTGGCCTTGCACTTCTTCAGAATAGCCTTCGTGCGCTCTTCCGGGAAGGCCACGGTGGGGACGATGGTGAGGCGCTCGGGGTGTTTCCACCGGGGGAAGACCTGGCCACCTATGAGCCGCTGCTGCGACAGCCGGAAGTCCACATTGGCCGCAACGCGGCGGAACTTAAGGGAGGGAAGCGGCATGTTATCTTCGAGCGCGCTGGGAAGAACGCACTGCGGGTCCGGCGTAAGTGGCCGCACAAAAACTCTACGACGAGAACGGAAACTCACCTCCTCAGGGGCGTTGCTCCAGCGGGCATGCCATTCCTCTTCGAGCATGTCTCGCAACTCGTCATCGGACTTCGCGCCACCGAGTAATCCGAAGAAGTCGTTCGCGAATTGGTGGAGCGCCATGCCGTCGCCCAGGAAGTGCATTGCGCAGATGAGCAGCTCATACTCGCGCTTTGGCTCGACAGGGACCTCTTCCTCGAACGCCGAATCTGCCTCAAACAGCACGGTGGTGGGGGAGGGCGTCCGGGGCGGTGTGGGCATCAGGATCGGGGAGCTCGGAGGTTCCGACAGAATGAGGTATGACAGCCTGGTGTTCGAAAGGGTGCGTGGGCCGTTCAGATACGCGTCAATAAGCTCTGGAAGTCGCATGGCGGCGTCAGCGCGTGGGTTAGGTCGGAGCAAGCAGTGTACCAACCATCCTTAGACTGATTGCGATACTCCAGGTTGACGGCCGCGTCGCAGTAGGCGTCTGCTGCGGAGGAGGGAGCATCATAGCTGCGCGGTACGTTCTAGGATGAGGGGCGCCCACATGAAACAACAAGGAATGTACGTACATGAACCTAACATCGTCGTAGTCGCGCATCTCCGCGCGAGCGCAGAGCATAGGGTGACGAAGGCGCAGAATGGCCCACACGGTGCACACCCGGCCGCGCTGAGCGATGTGCCGAGGCGCCTTGAAGCCAAGGTGCAGATACCTGTGCGAGACGTCAGTGTCATTCAGAGCGCACGCGGGCGTACGCCACTCACATGTCGTTCACGCCGGTCTGCCTGGACGGAAGGAAGTACGAGAGCTCAGTCTCTCCCATCTTCCGTTCGTAGCGATGCTTCCGCGACGGGCCAGCAGCACCGTCGTCTACGTCAGACCGAGAGTCGTCGAGACGGAATTTGTCCGAGACATAGTCGGGAAAGTCGGTGGCGGACGGAGGCGGGGTGGGCAGCTCAGCGATGTTGGACATGATGACGCTATACAGGTGGAACGGAGACCAATCCCAATGGCCTTGTGCTCGAACCGCGCGGTATAAGAACCCAGACAGGCGTCGGAGGGGCCAGGGGCGGCCACAGAGCGGGGCGGAAAGCAGGGGTAGACAGGAGGCACACGCCGCTCAAGGAGCCCGCAATAAATGGCAGCTAGCGCAATCACAGCAGAACGCGACCGACCATGGCTCCGCCCTGCCGTTCTCCAGTGGCTAATGAAATCTTTCGAGATTGCATTCGAGGCCGCGCTCGAGCCGGCCACGGAGCTACTCTGGTAGAGGGCATCTGAGATTCCGGGATGGCGGCGATGTCGACTGGGCTCACTCGATTGAGATGTCATACTGTCGGCGGGTAATTTACTCGAGGAAGAGGATTTCCCAGGTACATCGACAATCACGACCCCGCGGCGAGAAGTCGGCGAGGAGGTCAGGAAACGGCATGGCTGTGGGGAAAGGCAATTAGTGAGGATACAGGCCAGAGTTTAATCCGCTCTTCCCCGGATAATGTCACGCTCACCATGTACCCTATTCATGGGGTTAGGGTCAGCACAGTACTGAGCGCGTCCGCCCGGCGGCACGGGAGTCGGGACGATGTACTCCCGTTCAGATCGACCCGTTATTTCGTTGGATCGTTCACTCTTCACGGTCCTGTACCAGATCGTACCTGCGTACTCGACAAACAGGCTACACATCGGTTCCTGGCTCTGCTGCACCCTGCGGGAACATCGTACCTGCACAGGTACGGCGATCTCGAGTGATCGAGTCGGTCCCGTTCAAAATTGGTAAGGATCGCCTGCCGTATGCGGAAGGCCTGCTAGCATTATCGGGAGGTTAGCTCGAGGGGCTCATTGCTCAGGAGCAGACATTGGGGCCACAGTACGCCGGGAGCAACGCTCTCATCGACAGCGAACGATATGCATGTCGAAACTCCTCTTAACTTGCGAAGGGACGTCGGAGACTTGCATAGCGGTTCCCTAGCACGTCATGGACGGGCAGAAGCACCATCAAACCTGGAATACGGGCCTTACACTCGCTGTGCTGAGCAGCGGAAATGCACTGCGTGACACTCAAGCGTAAAGGCACACTACAGACTGGTCAATCGCCCTCCATAGCTCCGCGGTAGTCCCTGAACGAGACAGCATTCTGACGGCTCCTTAGAGACAGAATGCACCAAATGCGATCGAATAGGCCTCGTACGTGCCCCTGTACAACCACGTCCCCCTCAGCGATTGCCAAAAATACGTTCACGGTGGCGGCCGCATGCGCTGTCGCGGGCTGCCCATGCGCCGTCCGGCGACGTTCCATAACGCGCCACACGCCGCATAGGCGACTCACGAGAATCACCACGCACCTGTGACACTCCGCCGAGAACTCGAAGTCGACGTCGGTCAATTATCGTGCGAGGTTAACTGAGCGTTGGGCGTGATTGCTGGGCACCCCTTATGACGGCATAGACGTCGGCATACTAGCTGCCGTACGGGCACGGGCGACCGTACGGCGTACACCAGCCTCCGTTAGGGCCGATGCTCCAGCCCATCAACTCGATGCCCATGACCTGCAGCCTCATGCCCGGAATCAGAGAATCAGAACCAATGACTTTGCAGAGCACACATGCACAGTTATGCTCACCCACAGCTCGGCGCGAGAAGCTAGTGGCTCCGCGTCGCGGGCCTCATGCCTCGAACAGTTCGGAACTCTCGGAGAAGGGCGAAGCGAGACATCAGGACGGACGCATGATGACACACGCAGACATACGCTAAAGCGGGTGTGATTGTGGCGGAATGCTCTGGCCATGGACGGATGGGACAGCGGAGACATCGATAATGGGATGGGCAAGGCACGCACTGAATGGGTATCAGGCTTGCTGCATGGACGTACGTCGGCTTGGGACGCTTCAGCTTCCCATAGGCATGAGAAGGGACGTCAAGAGGAGAGCAAGGAAGAGCGCTGCGCACAGCCGCCACAGGCGGCCATGGGGAGCGAAGGCTCTGAGACGGCAGAAGGCGCGCAAAGGCCGTTCCAGGTCCCTCTTCGCGAGTGGGCACACTTGTCCCGAACGGATGGAGGACGCAATACGTACGAGGAGTGGCGCCAAGGGTTCCACGGTCCAGCATGTCCGGTAGACTCTATGATGCGCGGAGAAACGCCACAAATGCTCCCGACGAGTCCCAGAGTACGAGGATAGAAGCGGGAGCGATATTGTATGTGACAGAGCACATGCTGAACGCGAGACAACGTCCTAAAACTCCGTCGCAATGATAGCAAGCAGCTGGGCTTCCTGTCTAGAGAGTCTGATGACGAAACAACGAAGAGTCCCCTTCCCTCGGCAACCCACCCAGACTCGGACGGCGTCGCAACGACGACGCGCGTCAAATACTCACTGAAGCCGCCAGTTGCCACCAACGCATGGCGACTACGAATCGAGCGCGGATGCGCGAAGCCAGCGGACTCTAAGCGGGATGTCTCCTCTTCTCATCCTGCCAATCGTGCGCCTCCTCTTCGATCTGGTCGAGACGGAGATCACCATTTGCTTCAATGTCGTCTTTCGGTGCGAGCGGTGCCGGGCGCGTCGGGGCTGGTGTGGTCTCGACAGACTTCACCCATGTGTAGTACATGGTCCCGACGGCGATTACGAGGATAGAGATACCGCGATTCCTGTGCGCGAACATGGCGATTAGCAAGCGCTCATGGGCGTGAGACGAAACGCCCGATCGCAAGGGGGATAGAGGGGACAGGAAGTAGGAAGCAAGGCACGACTGAGAGACGTATCAGGCAAGAGGTGCTTACGCGGTAAACAAGTCCTTGAAGAGCCACACGCCTAGGAGCGTCTGGATGGCGGAGCGAGCAGCCTGGGATATGGCAGTGATGTCGGAGGCAGGGGGGACCAGGAAAGGCGCTGAAGTCAGCGATTGGGCTCGTGGTGAGGTGTAGCGATAGACTCACGCTAGAGAACATATGGGTGACAGGGCTCGTAACCTTGATGCTAAGCAGCCCAGCGACACAAAGGAGGAAACCGAAGACGCCTGTGATGAGACTCCCCCACGCGAATACCTCGGCGTTCCACTCCGGAGTCCTTGCAAGCTGCGACAGCTTCGAGAGCTCACCCTGGAGCAGAATGAACGGCCCAAGGAGGAGTGCGGAGCCAAGGTTCTGCCAATAGGCGAGCTGGATGGTAGAGTTCTGAGCATGCGGTAGCGAGAGCTTTATGAGGACAGCGTGAATCGCAATGAAGAGCGAAGATAGGACGCCGTAGGTGATAGCAAGGCGGCTCGGAGCCTCGTGCCAACGGTCAGCAGAGGCGGAGTTAGGTGCGACGCCGATGAAAAATCCAGCCGTGACGATCACCGCAGCCAGAAGGACTCGCAAGGACGGCAAGGAGCGACTGTTGATCGAAGACACAATGATAGTGAGGGGTAGGACCATGCCCCTGGCAATCTACTCGCGACGAAACGTCAGTCACTGACTGCTGCAAAGGCGGCCAACTGCGTACCTGGAAGAAAGATGCGTCGACGCCACGAAGGCAGAGGATGTTGAAGACCAGCCCGACAACGTTAACGATGGTCACCGGCGCGAGCTTTTTGGCGGTCCTCCACTCCAACTTCGGTATCTCTACCTTTTTGGTAATGAAAGCCGCCCCATGCAGGAGCACAACAGCAAGGGTTAGCTGAACGAGTAGGAAGAACAGGGGCAGGTCGGGAGAAGAGTTCAGCACGGCTTTGTTACTGGAATATAGCCGTCAGAACAATCCCGCTGTGGTGAAGGTCGTCATCGCAGACTTACACGAAGACCATCTAGGTAGCGCAAGTAAGCCTATGCAGAGACGAGCACCAAACGGATGCAGATGACGTACGACGAGTGCTGCAGACATGTAGAAGGAGACCACGCCGGCCACCTGCCATGTCTGAGGGCTGCTGTCCTTGCCGTCCATGCTAATGGGAGGTGGAGAGATGGGCGGGAGGGTGGGGTACCGTGCACTGCGCCGACGTTGGACTCCGGTGAGGGTCAATATGGGCGAGCGCGAATAGACTCGACCGACCGCACTCGGAGAATATAGGTGGAAATGTATTAAGGGGGAAGGGGCGGATAGACAGGGCCTAAGTGCCGGCGGTAGGGGTTGACGGGGATGGCTAGCCCCTTGCCAGTTGTGCCTGTCGAACGGCTGAATATCGCCCGGAGATTGAGATCGCGGGGAACGAGGCAATGTCATTCCGAGACTCCCGGGGAAACGCTATATTCGGGGCATTTGGGAATATCCGCAATACCCATGCCCATGCGCAGAACACCGTGCTGGATCGATGGAGTGACCGCTGACCAGATGACTGTAGGGCGCACCGCTGACAGCACCCAGATGGTGCGATTCTACCGGGCTATGCGAGCGATGCGCCGTGCAGGTGACAGTGTAGACAGCGCTAGAGATGCGGGCGACATGGCGGCTGAAGGGAGGACGACGAGTGTGGGACGCCGGACGCTCGCAAGTCGCTGATTGAGGGGTCGTCCACGCCCGTGCAGATGTGACACGCCGCCTTCGGAGGTGACCGCGGACATGCCAGATCGGGGTGTTGTGTGACAGGGCATCTGAGATCGGGAGGTCGATCCGGCTGGGAAAGGCGTGGGTGGCCCAGACGCCCGAGCCACAGGTTTGCAGAGAGCCACCGTCGACTTGAAGCCTCGAGACATGCTACGGATCTCCCGCTCTGTTCCCCCGCCCCATCTAATATTCATCCGCCTCCGCCCTGGCTGATACTTGTTCTCCTTCAGCCACCTCCCCCCTTTTCGCAAGTGCTACAAGCCATGCCACCAGCGAGCGGGAAGTCCGCCTATACCCATGCTCGGTCAGAGTCGAGCATGCCGCTCCTCCCGTACGCGGACAATACCCCGCCCTCGTCGCCTGCATCCCACTCCTTCACGCCGCGGTACATGTTCCACTTCGCGCACAAGCGACGTCTGTTCGTCACCGCCTGCCTGTCCCTTGCTGCTATCGTTCTTGTCACCCTCTCTTTCACCACACTCGCTGCAGAGGAACGAAACCTAGCCGTCCCTGCAGGCGAGCACTCGCAGCCCCCGTCGGACGTCGACATCTCGTCGCCGGTTGCCCATGATATAAATCCGGAGCTAGTAGAGGACGAGGGGCTGGAGAAACCGCAGTACTCCCCGTTCGTACTTGGTCCTCCCACCCAGAGTTTCCGGGATAATCTACGGAACGATACGAAGTACATCACCTCCTGGATTTCTGCAGGATGGAGTGCGTAATGCTCTCACTCCCTGCTCGTCGCCTTCGTTCACTCACCGTTGCTCCCAGCCAACGATGTCATGACGTACGCCAACCTCATCTACCTCGGCGCGGTCACGGACCGTGTCCCGGTCATCGGCATGTTCACGCCCTCCCACATCGGCGGTGACGCTGCGCCCATCCTCTTCGGCGAAGTGTTCGACGTCCCTCGATTTAACAGGGAGTCAGGCATTCAAATTGTGGAGTGGCACGAGGTGAAAGATCCTGAGAGCCCAGTGGTCGACGACCTGGGCTGCTGGAACGTCTGGGAAGCCGTTCAATTTAACGAGCACTTTCCCAGAGGAAGCTCAGTGCCGGACTGGCTCAAGCTCGGTAAGATCGCATCCGTTGGAGCCGCACTTCTGCTCGCAGCTCACCCGAGTCCAATTTGGCAGACATCTCGTACACGAAGGCCCCAAGTTGGATCAAGATGATCCCGGACTACCCGCACGACATGTGCAGTACGTTCTGGTCGCTGGCACGCCTCAGTTTCCCAGAGGAACGTTCCAAGAGTATCGGCAACCCCTTGCCCTCTCCCACCCACAACGTCACCCTCGACCCTGATGACCATATGCTCTGCTTCGATTACCTGTACTATGCGTGTGCGCAACAGGTAAGCATACGACGCCAGCATCGTGAGCCCCACTAACCCTCGCTTGGGATAGTCGTCCGACCTTGAACACGATTATGCACCGACATGGAGATATGTCTTGAAGTATCTCCATTGGACCAAGCGTATCGAGCAGATCGCCGCGAACTATGTCAAGCAGGTATTCGGGTTGCCCGAGGAAGCTGAAGTACCACCCGTTAGTTCTTGCTTCGCGCATCTCTCGTCAAGGCGTAAGCGTTCTGATCGTTCTGACCGCTATTGCTTCTTCAGTACATCGCTATTCATGTCCGTCACGGTGACTTTGCGAACTGGTGCTGGCAAGCAGAGAATCCTGAGGATTGCTTCGCGCCATTACCCGTCATCGCACGGCGTGTCAGGTAAGCAGTGCCCTGAATCGGACTCCCCCACCTCACACCGACCTCCGTTTCCAGAGAGGTCCAGGAGGAACTGCGCCAGCGCAAGGGTGTCGATATTCCCATGACGCGCGTTATCATCACCAGCGACGAGAAAGACCCCGCATGGTGGGGAGAGGTCGCAGCACTGGGGTGGCGCACCGTTGACCACGAGGCCGCTCGCACCGTAGAGAGATTCGGGCGGTGGTACCCGGTCGTTCTCGATGCTGCGATCCAGTCCGGGGCGCTCGGGTTCGTTGGTACCGACCGCTCTACTTACTCCATCGTCTCGCGCCGAAGGGTCGACGACTGGCAGGACGGTGCGACTCGCATGGTGCTCTGGGGGTACAAGGGTGCAGATGACCATTGAAGGTGTGCGGTGGAGTATCGTTTCTTCGGGACTTGACGGTGTCAGACGGACGTTGTGCTACATTTATTCTTTACGCCTTCGCTGTACATGCTTTGCTAGACACCGTAGTTTATGAATGCATGATACCTCACGCTCTCGCCGACCGAGGTCCCCCGTCAACGCGTATAAGCGCCCTCAGGAGAGGCGCTCCTACGCGACGCGACGCGTCCAATTCAGGCTCTTTGTGCTACCACCTCGAGCTCCTAAGCAAGTCCTTGTGCCATGGCATCGTCTGGCACACGACAAGAGCTCCCTCTGGAACTCTACACGTACATATTCAGCTTCTTTGGCCCCCATCGCAAGTTGGGCCTGCAGACGCTGCTCAGTCTCCTGTCGACAAGCCATTACCTCCGCGCCGCCGCCTCCGCGTCAATGATCTGGAAGCCCTACTACGAAACGCGTTACACCCAAGCCGTGCCAGAGAACGAGGAGCGCAGAAAGGCGCAGTACGGCGACGACTACCGTCTCCTCTACTTTGCGCGGCGCGAGCTCGACCACCGCGCCCTGCGTCTCTTGGACGAGATCCGCACAGAGATCCCAGGGCGGAACGCGAAGGCATGCGTCCTGGTCAAGGAGTACTCCTTCGATGTCTGGGATGCGCTTCGCCTCGAAACGCAGCTGTCTCTGCCCTCGTACTTCCGCAGGGGGAACTCGAAAGACAAGCGCACGGCTCATGCCCACGCGATGCCGCGGACGTACTGGGCACGCGTGGCGCAAGGGGTCATTGCCCGCTACTGGGCGGTGAAGATGTGGCAAAGGGTTGCGTCCGGAGACTGGTCCGTGTCTTTTGAAGAGATGCTGTCGGGATTCTCAGCATTCTTTGACTGGTCTCCGATGGAGGTGCGCGTGCATGTAGTTTTACCGGTGCAAAGCTCCTCAACGACGACTGAACAGATCTCCGAGAAGTTGGATGAAGTGGCCGAAGATTGTCGCGACGCGCTTGAAGAGGCGGAGGTTCGGCTGGACCAAGAGGACCCGGACTTCGACCTGCGAGCCGTCTGCAGTGCAGTTGTGGACTACATGGCAGAAGAGGGCTGGCTAGCAGACGATTGTAAGCAGCCCGCCTCAAAGCCTTGTCATGCGCACCTTTCACTTAGACTCCGCAGCAGACGATCCAGACCTGGACGAGCACCTGCTGAACTCCTTCCCGCACACCCTACTCACTGCAGCGCCGCAGTCCTTCCCGCTAAGCGTCCTGTCGAAGACCTGGTTGTTCATCGGAATATGTCGTCGCCTCAAAATCGTCGCCTACCCGACCCGTCTCCCGCCCAACGACACGGTCTGCTGCGTCCGGTCGTCCCAAGCGCAGGAACCTATCATCGTCAACTTTCGTAAAGGTGCTCCTTTGTACACTCGCGGGCCTGAGGTACCCTTCTTCAAGCGCATGGTCGAGGCCGGTTTCCCGGAAGACATGGCATCGAGCGCCTTCGTTCCGCTCCCGGCCATCGTGTTTTTCCTGGAGGCCGTACACAACGTTGGCCACGACTTGCAGAGGTATCACGACAACGAGATCGGGCCCTGGGACAACGACGACGAGGAGAGGGAGCTCCTCGCGGCCCATGCGATGCAATGCGCTGTCGCTGTCACGCACAACGACCAAGATGGCAGCCCTATGATTTTCCCGGACCGCATGGCAGAGATTCTGCCCCTTGACGGCGAGCCAATCTTCCTGGATGCGCTGTTCAGCCACTGCGAGGCACTAGGGGCGCAGCACGAGGAGTTCGTGGTAGAGCTCAAGGAGAGTATCCGACGTATTGAAGACGTGGATGCCCGAGCTATGCGTCGATCCAAGTACCCAGGGCAGATGATCAGGCATTTCGCTGGGCAAATCGTACATAACGAGTCTCTGGAAGAGGACGGGTGCGTGATTGATTGGCAGGTACGCCGGGCTCCTGGTGTTCAGCGGATGAGAATTTGTCGACTGATGTCGGGTTGCTCAGTATGCCCCAGCGCGGATGAATGCTGGAGAGGAAGATGATGAGGAGGCTCGTGAAGATCCTATACGCTACCGAGTCCTCTCTATGGATCTCGTCGAATTCGGTGAGTATGGCGACCTGTTCGGATCTCCGTCGATACTGAGTCCATCATCGGCGACAGTGAGAGAACCCACGGACTATGAGACCGGAGGGTTGACCAAGCAGGCCGCTCGAGACCTCTACTACTCCTGGAAGCACTTTGGACGATATTTCGAAGATGTGTCCATGGAAGATATGAAGGAGGATGTGGATGGGCAGAAGCTTCCGACGAGACTTGTCCTGACGGCCGAGATGCGGGCTCTGTACCCTGAGGACGTCGACTTCCGCCCTCCGTAACCTGTTGCAGAGAATGAGCTTGAGAAGGAGCTTTGATGTTATGACTACATGTTGATTGGCTGGATAGGTTGCCCTCTTCCTCAGATCTCGCGCAGGCCGGCTCCGAGTCGAGTCTGACCGACGGATGCGCGACCCTGAACCGCCTACAGTACTGGTCGCATTAAGGGACGCGCAGCTATCGTTGCTTCGACGAGTGGTCTCCCGCGAAGGGAACGACTGACACGCTGGATCCAGCAGGAATCCCGCGCCAGCTCATACTAGTATGTGAAGGCGTTCGAAGGCGATCAGCTCGGAGTCGGTATCTGCATCGGTAAGGTCGGCCCGGAAGTACTAACGTCCTTGCAATAATGGTCATCCCACGTTTTGTCTTCGACCGCGATACGCACATTCGCCCAGCTCCAGCTGTTAAACAAATACACATCTCAGGCACTAGGTGTACCATCGACCATGGGGCCCAACCTCCCTGTAGAGCTCTATGTCCAGATTCTCAATGAGCTCCCCGGCAAAGAGTCATCTAGCCTCGCCACTGTGGTCAGTTTCCTTTCAGCGAACTCCTTACTTCGCGCAGCAGCCCTAGAGAAATCCGTATGGGAGAACCTCTACCGTTGTCGTTACACGCACTCCGATGATGCCAACGAGGAGGCGCGGCGTGAGCGGTTGCAGGGAGACGTTCGGTCGATGTTCATCGAGCGCTACAATGGGGATCGCGCCGCCCTCCGCCTGCTCAGCCTCATCAGAACTGGGGAGGGCGACCGACAAGCTATTGCAAGTCAAATCGTGCGGGAGATGTCCTTTGACGTCTGGGATGCGCTAGAGTCCGAAAGGCACGTTCCTATCCCCAAGCTGTTGCGCGATCCCACCGAGGATACGGAGGAGGAGGCTGCTCCTCACGCACTTCCGAGGCGTTTCTGGGCAAAGGCTCTAAAGGGTGCTATCGCCCGTAGCTACGCGGTTCAGCTCTGGACTAGCATGCGTGTAGAAGAAGAGGCGCATACCTTTGACGATGTCTTGCTCGGCTTCTCCGCCTTTATGGACGTCTCTCCGAAAGAGGTCGGTCTTATTCGCCTCGTAATGTGGGCATATGTCCTGATAAACCCGGCAGATACTAGCTCAGCTGGACGATTTGGCCTCTCGATGCCGTCAGCAACTGATAGGTCAAGGCAGAGAGTTAGACCCTCAGAATCCGCGCTATGACCTACGGGCCCTCATACTCTCAGTCCGCGAGTTCATGCAGTGCGAAGGGTTTGCTGTTGCCACAGGTATGCCCTCAATGCAGATACCGCTGGATGTCTCTTATACGACTGGTCGCAGGTCAAGCATTCCTGAACCCCTACAACCAGTTCCCCCCGCATCTCCTCGGACCGGGGCGCTCTGCGACGATTCCCATGTCGATGAATTGGGTCTTTGCCGCCATCTGTCGGCGTATCGGAGTGCAGGCTGGTCCAACGAACACCCCTGGAAAAGTGCTCTGTCACATCAGGTGTCCGGATTCTGAGAAAGGCGACATGCTGTTCGACGTCTGTGCAGACACTCCGCCGAAGGTGTTCTCTAGCAGGACTCCCGACACCATGCTTGCTGAGGCAGGCATGACGCTCGCCTCCAGAGCCGATGCCGTCCGCCCCGCCTCCCTTGGCATCATGGTCCGGCGTGCAGCGTACAACATATTCCACGTCACGCGGATGGGCCAATTCGAACCAGGAACGCCTGGAGACCCACAACGTCGAGCCGACTACGCTGCGTCGGTCGCGCTCGCATCCGTATGTGATCCTCGGGAGGTCCAAGCTGAGCCCGGACGTCCGTTCCTGCAGGCTTTGCCTCCAGTTCCTCCCGATTGTCCTCTGGACAAGCAGGCGGTCCTCCTCGATATGTTGCCTTACCTACCTCAGGCGGCGCATGCCGATCCCAGTCCGATCGTTGGCCCATTTCCCCATTGCCGTGCAACTCTGGATCCGCCGAAGCACAGACCTTACGCAGCCTTTGGGGGCTTTGTGGGACAGGTCGTATCCATGGGAGCTAATGACTTGGGATGCATATTCGGATGGGAGGTATGCTACGCCTTTTGTAATCGTGGCGTCGTTTTAGCATGCTCACGAGGTCCCAAGATAGTGGAGAGAGTGAACAGACCTCCGACGAGTATCTACTACGTGCTTTCGCGCATGGGCATCATACCATGTCACCTTCGAGGTATGTCATGGTCCTCGGACTCGTTCGTCTCAGACCATATCATTGACCAATGCGTCGCCCAAGACTTCAGTCAGGTCGACCTCGCCCCGCTCACAGTAGAAGGCGCACGACGCCTTCGAGCGGAGCTGAGCTGTTTCGACCAATACTTCGAAGATGTTGCCATACCTCGCGAAGACGGGGTCGGTGGACGCCTGATTCCTTCAGTAGAGTTACAGACAGCGTATCCGGATGATTTGGAGTATGGCGCTCGCTGGACAGAACAGGAACTCGAGCGAGCTGGAAGTACAGGAGCAGTGGTTGCATAGTGGAAACTATCAGTAGCCGGATGTTTTGAGTGCTTCCGAGTCACCACCGTACTACACGATATGTAGCCGATGTAGTCCTATATAGGCCGCACTGAAGGTATCTACAACTCCGGTGTCGTGTGGTACCATCCGCTCGTTGGCATCAATGTCGTCCGGCCGTCGTGGGCCACCGCATGCCCTGGGTGCAACCGGCGACCGGCGCTTGCATGGTGGAGGGTCGACTGCCGGGCCTACCTCTGCGTAGCGCGACCGGAGTCAATCCGGCCTGTTGCGCCAGGAAGGCAGCCCGTTCATGAGGCCTGGGTCTGAACGCAAGACCGCGTGGTATGATGCTCCCAGCTGATACGCCTGAGAACGCGCGAATCAGAGTGTTGGCCTCTTGCATTCAGGGCTCGACGCGTACCAAGGATAGCAGGCAGGTTGTGCGACCTCGAGAGATGCCTTCTACGGCTGCGGGGCAAGAGGTATCGCGGATCGCATCTTGATGAGTTCCATGAGCGACATGTTCACGAGCGAGCGGTACTTGTACTTCTTGCCCATCGCAACGATATGCCCGTTGATGAAGTCGATCTCCGTGGGTCGGCGCAACTTCACATCCATGTACATCGACGAGTAGTTGTTCTTCGTCATCTCCACAACCCGGGAGATCTCCCTACGCATGACTGCAGCCTCAAGCTGACGCGGGAAGGGTGTTGGACGGAAGGCGGCGTCAGTCTGCTCCTTGGAGGTGCGCATTTGGTAGTGAACTTCCGCGAGCCATTGGCTGCGGAAAACGCGCTCTGCCTCCCGACAAACACGGTCTGCGATGACACTCCCATACTCGGTGGCGAAGACCTCACCGTTCCTGCACTGGAGAAGGGCGGAAACGGGGTTGACAAAGGCGTTCACCACCAGTTTGCTGAGCATCGCGATGCGGACGTCCTGGAAGGGCTCCCATGACGCCCTTAGACCGGGAGCATTCTGGAGAGCAGCGATGGTGTTGCGGAGGTTGAGATACCGCGTGGGGGGGTGCGCACCGGGGGACACGTCGGCGATATCGTTCAGAGAGAGCTGGGCATCTGTATACCTGTCCGAGGCGGAATACGAGGCTTCGTAGTTGTGGCCCGACGTGTCAGGCACGATCCCGAGCTGAATCCTGCCGACTGCAGTGTGGACGGAGTGGAGAAAACCCTTGGAGTAGAGGCCGTGGGTATTCGAGCAGAGGACAAAGTTGGGGCGGTCCGCAGGCTCAGGGAATACATCTTTGATGACTGTCTCGTACACGCCCATGCCGTTGTTGAGGAGGACAATTGTGCTATCGCGGCTAAGATGCCTTCTGAGCTTGCGTACCACGGAACGCACTGCGAAGGCCTTGGTAGTGACGACGAGAGAGTCGATGGGACCTATCGCGTCACGGACGGCCGGGTCGTCATGTGCATGCATCTCCGCGGGAGCAAAGTCGCTTTTCCGAGAGCGCGTTCGCGGTTCGCCATATGGGAGGTGTGCGATGCCATCCTGGGTGACTACGGCGCCGTCCCTCTCGATGGACAAGAGCGCGCCGTCTGGGTCATTCGGAATAAGTTGGCTGGTCTCCGAGCGATGAAGAGCGACGACGGAGTGTCTAGGATGGAGGGAGCGACGGAGATGGAAGGCGACGAAGTTGCCCACAGCGCCGATGCCGACGACGTGGATTCGCATCGACGCCGAACGTCGCGAGGCCGGGTGTGGTCGCTGTGCAGAACGACGAGGGCGGAAAAGCGCCGGGCGCGTCGGGACGGGCGGGCGGGAAAGCGCGCCGGAGAATGCCGCGGTGGCCGGAAAAGGGAGGCGACCAAGAAAGGGAGCGCGCCGAAGTATTCCCGGGGAGGGGATATGATATCATTTGACCTTCGCACTCACCGACACGTAGTACTGACATCGATTCGATGGACATCGATACAAGCACATCGTCACCCTCGCCGCCACGGCCCGCGTCCCAGCAGCGCACCGGCTCCCCTCGCCGCGTCCTCAAATAGCGGGGCCCCTCCTTTCCTTTCCCCATCCCTCCTCTCTCGCTCCTCCCATCTATCCTCGCGTCTCACAATCGACATGACCACCGTCACCCTCAAGCGCACCGGCGACAAGGTGAGCCCTTTGTACTCACCATTCGCTAACTTCAGCTCATGTCTCGCTGGACATCCTCAGATGCCTCTTGTAGGGTAAGGACTCCGTGAACGCATCTGTACCCCTCCAGACCTGACCTCTTGCACCTTGCACTCCCAGCTTCGGTCTCTGGAAGGTGAGCTTAGAATTTCCTGCTCGGGGAATGCATGAAACTAACCGTCATGCTGTAGGTCACAAAGGAGACTTGCGCCGACGTACGTTCATATCAAGAGTCAGCAGATGGAGCGGAACGCATGCTAATGCGTTCGATGTAGACCGTCTATAACGCGATTAAGGAGGGTTACCGCCTCTTTGATGGCGCTTCTGACTACGGCAACGAGAAGGAGGCCGGCGAGGGTCTTGCGCGTGCTATCAAGGATGGTCTCGTGAAGCGCGAGGATGTCTGTGAGTGTACAACTCTATATTGCTCGGTACACATCACTGACATCGAGGAAAGGGATCACGTCCAAGGTGTGATGAAACTCACTCTGATTGGTTAACGGACACTGATAGCATGGGAAACCAGCTCTGGAACACTAACCACGCAAAGGAGCACGTAAGCGCGCCGTTCATCGGGCTACCGAATCCCGCAGGCGATACTGATCTGTTGGACCATAGGTTGAGGAGGCCTGCAAGTACTCTCTCTCGCTCTGGGGTCTCGACTACTTCGATCTCTACCTTGTCCACTTCCCCATCTCGCTCGAGTACATTCCTCCCAACGTCAAGTTCCCCCCTGAGTGGTGGGGCCTTGATGGCAAGATCCACCCTGGTGAGTATGAACCCTCTTCCAGATATTATACGCGTCCTGACCCCCGTTTAGTTAAGGTCCCGTTCCAGGAGACCTGGACCGAGATGGAGAAGCTCGCCGACAAGGGCTTGGCGAAGAACATTGGTCTGAGGTGCGTCGCCCATGCCTCCACGCTATCCTCGAGACTCATAGCGCTCTGCAGCAATGCCCAGGGCGCGCTCATTTACGACGTGCACCGTTATGCCCGCATCGAGCCCCAGGTTCTGCAGGTTGAGATTCACCCCTACCTCACCCAAGAGGCCCTCATCAAGTACTGCAAGCTTCTTGGCATCGCCATCACGGCCTATTCGTCCTTCGGTCCCCAGAGCTACGTCGAGCTCGGCGCGCACAAGGGCGCGACGAGCCTGCTTGAGCACGACGTAGTCGGGAAGATCGCCGCTAAGAACCAAAAGAGTGAGACTTATTGATAGACAGCCTCGGCGGGGATCTAACTCGTTTGCAGCCCCCGCGCAGGTTCTCCTCCGCTGGGCTCTTCAGCAGGGTCTGGCTGTGATCCCGAAGTCGAACAACCATCAGCGTCTCGTCCAGAACCTGGCTTGCACCTCGTTTGAGCTGTCTGCTGAAGACATGCAGGCGATAAGCTCGCTGAACATCAACCTCCGCGTGAGTAATTTCGTCTGACGGTCTCAAAGAGAGTGGCTAGACTAACTGGATGATTGCGCAGCTCAACGACCCGGTTGATCTCGAGCCTAGCCTGGCGATCTTCGCTTGAGCGAATTTTGAGTCGTTGGGAGTCACCCAGTGTCAGTGAAGAATTGTGTGATATCGCAGTCATGTGTAGGATAGTTGAATGCCGAGAGTCAACGTGTGCCATCCGCGCTGCGCCTGACGGCACAAGTTGTTGGGTCTAAATTCGTAAGGCCGACGGCATGGATCTTGCCCTTTGCGCAGCTGTGGCTCGTCGCGGGAGGTGAGTCGAAGCGACGAGAGTGTCGGGCCCGGCGGGACGGAGGTGATCGAGTTGCGCAATGCGGTGCCGAGGTACGCGACGGGTACGCGCAGTGGGCGTCTATGCGCCCCGGATTCTCGATCGCGCACTGCGCAGCGGAGTTCGAACTGACTAGACACCACTCTCCAAGGCAGTATATAAGGAACGGCTCAGATCCCACCGCCCCCCCACCAATCTCGCCATGTCTCCCATCCAGTTCAAGTTCACCAAGCCTCCTGATGGTCTTGTGCGCCGCGTCACCTTCCAGGACAGGCCGTCTTGGAACGAGCTCGCCGCGAAGATCGAATCCCTGTACAATATTCCTGTTCAAAGTATCGGAGTCTCGTATGTCGATACCGACGGCGACGAAGTCACTCTCAGCTCCGAAGAGGAACTTCAGGACTTCTATCAGTCCGCTGCGATGCAGAGGAAGGACAGAGAGCCTCTCATCCTCGTCAAGTTCACGGTACGCGACCTCGATGCACTCCGCAGCGATAAGCCGCTCCCTGAGACCCCGCGGACGACGTCCGATCTGAACTACCGCAACACCTTCGGGCGCTCTGTTCCTGTCCTCTTCGAGATGGAAGTAGACGACGGCTGGCAGCCTATCCCGAGCGGTCTTGCTGGTCTTTTCGCCGGCCCCGTGCCCCCCGCTCCTGCAGACAGTCCGCACGCATTCGTCGAGGTGCTCGACAGCGACGCCGACATCTCTCAGTCGCAGGATAAGGATAAGGCCCGCACGTCCACATTCACGGAGTCTAGCCTTCCTGAGATCAATCCTTCCCCCACCACCGACAAGGGCAAGGGTAGAGCTCGGACGGAGGATTTCCAGTCTGACTCCGATACCATCTCGTCCAACCGGTCTGTCGTCGGCGAGGAGACTGGATCAAAGCATCCCATCCACGTCTTCAATGTCAACCGCCGCAAGTCTGACGACATCTTCGGAGTGACCAGGTCTCGTAGTCGAAGTGGTACCGCGACAGCCCCGAGGACGCCTCCGCCGAAGTCCAAGACGCCCACCGGGGCTGCTAATCAACCCGCCAGTGGCGCCCCCGACGACCCGCCTCTCCCTGACCTTGAGAACATGTCGAGTCCCCCCACCAACATTGCACACGACGTCGCGAATTTGTTCAGTACTCTGTCCAATATCCTTGCGTCTCACCCCGAACTTTCCGAAGGTATCCGTAACATCGTCCGCAACGCTTCCAACGGTACGTACTGGCAGGCTCACCGCGACTCCGTTGTTAGGGCGGCCGAGGAAATGCGTCGCAGCGCCCTCGTGAGCGCCGAAGAGCTGCGGCAGGCCGCTACTGACAGCAGACGCTCTGCGGAAGAGGCCGCCGGTCGTCGTGTGGCGGACGCCTTGGGCAACGTCATTCGTGTCATCGCAGACATCACAGGTAATCCCGCTGCAGGTGCCCATGCTCGTGGCGCCGCCGGTGCTGGCAACGACCCCGCAACGTCTACTCCCATCGCCGAACGCGATCCGTCTGGTGCCCACAGCCGTTGGAACGATCCCTGGCTGTCAGGCTTCGGTGCTCACCGTGGCCGAGGCGCATTCGGCGGTCGTGGCCGTGGCGGACACGCTCATATGCGCGGCCGCCACGGGTCTGTCGGATCCTGGGGTACCTTCGGCTCGCGCTGGGGTGAGTGGGGTGACATGGGGCCGCGTGGTCAACATCCGTTCGCTCGCTTCCCGCCCCCTCCTGGACCGCCTCCGGCTCACAACCGTCCTGAGCGTGCTGCTGGGCCTCCGCCGCCCCCTGGTCCACCTCCTGCCGGTGTACCTCCTCCACCGCCGCCTCCTCACCACGGTCCGCATGGTATTGCTGGGATATTCGACCCTCCTGCTGACAGTCCTGTTCAAGGGCCCCCTCCACATCATCATCATCACCATCCGCCCCACGGCCATGGTCACTTCGGGCCGCCGCCTTTCGGCCGCCATCACCACATGCATTCCGAAGGCGAATGGAGCGGCAGAGACCCGTTCTCCATGCGCTCGCCTCCCTTTGGCTGGCCCCATCACATCCCTCCCGTCGACGCCGACTGGGCTGACACCGTCCCATCTCTTCCCCCGCCTCCGCCTCCGCCTCCTCCCCCAGCCCCTACAGCGAATGCGAATATGCAGGCGGCCGAAGTTACCATGTACGGCGCGTCGCCAGTGGAATCGCCTGACGCCGCTAAGAAGGCGCTCCAGGATGCGAAGGAGCGTTACCTCGCTGAGAAGGAGCGCTACCGCCGCATCAGGGAGGAACGCAAGAAGCGGCGCATGAACGTCTCGACGGACAGGTACGTGTGCATGACGCGTGGATTCTCTCGTAGGAACATGCGTGCTGACCTCCGCTTCAGCGAGATGAGGGACGTGCAGGACAGCCCGGTTAGCGTGAATAACGTTCCGGAGCCGTCGGTGCGCCCAGCAGCAGCGGAGCCGTCCACTATGCAGCGCCGCACCACTATCGACGGCGAGGCGCAAATCATCAGCAATGCGCGGGGCCCCTTCCCCCAGCTGGAGCTCTACAGCGTTCCCCGTCGGTCGCACACGATACACGGCACGGGCCACGCTCGAGATGCTTCTTTCAGTACGGATGCCAACTCTGCTGCTATAGCGCGCGCCGTAGACTCTATCACCAGGCGCCTCAACGATGTACGTGTCCCTCGTCCTCACCATCCAGTTCACCGTTTACTGATGCGCTTTGCTCCAGATGGGGTTCACTCTTTCTCAGTATCCCGCTTTGTCCTCGAAGGTCGAGGCTCGCGTTTCCCGTTCTGGTGAGGTGAGCCAGGAGCGCGAGGACAACATCGTCGGCGAAATCGTCGAGGAGCTCGTTCAGACCTCACCGCGTCCCCAGGAGGCTCAACCCTCTGGCTCTGGCTCTAGGGCGACGTGAGGCTATCTCGGGTCGATCCCATAAGAGGTGTAAGATGTGCGATAGGAGGGTATGCTTATGAGTTCTCGTTATCGGACGGTGATGCTTGTTGTACGATGCTGCGTTGCTGAAGCTCGCGAGAGTTCGGTACGATACTTGTGTGTTTCTTCCCTGTAACAACCCTCTTGAAAACCCACAAAACTCCTGCTTCCCTTCGTTGTCTAAGGTAGGTCCTTCGTAACCACAAAATCGGTTTGCGCTGTCGTCAACTTCGTATAATATATCGGTCTCGTATCGTTCGTTTTATCGAGTGTGGCTGTGTGTGGTCGTCAAAACAAGTCAGCGTAAGCCCAGAACGCGACGGAAAGTATGTGACGAGGTAGCATTCTTCAAGCTCATATCCTCGAGCTGATAACATGAGGTACCAGCAGGGGGGCGTCATGACCATCAGCAACGCCTTGCAGATGCCAGGATGCCGAAGACGCAGTGTGCCACTCCCAGCTCCTTGCCTCATCAAGATCTGTCGCACGATCACGAAGCGCATGTGCTAGGTGAACGCGTCGGATAGGACTTAGGCTACCTGTTGGAATGCCGGTGAAGACTTCAAGTGCGCGTGGTTACGGTAGTAGAATTATCAGGGACGGATTGAAGCACCCCCGCTGACACCGTACGGCTCCCTGGACGTGAAGTCGGTCTGGAGGGCGTGTCGACGATACCTGCAGGAACCTTGTGGTCAGCTCCATACTCAGAATGATCTAAGGAGTGACCGACCCAATGCACCAGATCTGACGGGGCGGGAGTGTACTACATAGCTTAGTACTGTAGGTCCTGGCGTAAGCAAACCGAGTCTATACATGCCCTACGCACTAGCCGTTTTGCTGCAGACGATTCATGGCGACAGGGAGATGTAATGGCACTCAGGAGACCACTTCGAGTGTGTTTGGGAGATGCTAGCTGAGCAACGACCGCACGCGGTGGATAGTAGCGTCACGCAATCCTGGACGCAAAGCGGACGGGCGCTTACAATACTGGGGTTGTGCCACTCAGATTGACATCGCCCTCGCGAATCTTCAGCTCATGCATGAAAGGCACGCATAGATTCCCTCTTCACACCTAGAAGAGTCTGTGATCTCTGGACGAAGGTATTGAGCGCTAGCGTGATCTTATGAAGGGGTCCGCGCGCAAGTTGTCGGTCATCCGTCGGCGGCTGACACCGTGCAGAGTATCGAAGGCCGCGCTCGGACAACCCAGCGTGTTCATATCGATGCGGGTTGCACCTGGCCCCTCAGCATACTGGTATAAAGAGGATTCCCATAGCGGCAATAATCCTGCACACTCCTACTACTGTAGCGCTCACAGTAAGTCAAGCATTCGAGAATCATATGCTGATCGTTCAAAGCTGTAGACTCACTAGGGCCAGGCGCTACCGCTCAAACAAATGCATCGCGGAAGCAAGTCGTGCTGCTCCCTCCCACGCGATTCCGGCGCACGAGTGTCAGAAGAGTACGCAACGTGGTGAGCGCGGCACGGAGATTTTGCCCTCGTTTCCAGCACGCCGGACGGCTGCGGGTGCCACTCGGATAGGATGTGAGCGCGAACAGCCTGTGAGCACGAGGGATAGTCGTGATGTCCTCTCGCTTTCCGGTCCCAGGTCGCCTTAATAGCACGCCCATGACGGATCTCTTGACACCGTTCCGGCATAGGCGTGAGTCGACGCTGGCAAATTCCGCTTGCTTTGTCGCTCTGTTCCAGGGGCGGCCGTGTCCGACCTGAATACGGTCCTGCGCTAGATGTGAGTAAGATTGATCATCCTCGGAGCGTGCCAGCTGAACAAATTGCGTCGCAGATGATACGCTCCCCTGTGTTCCGCCGACGCCGGCCAACAAATGGGCGCGGGAGCGTTTCCTGGACTGTATGTCAGTATAAAAGTGCCATAAAACGAGCGGTTGGAATCTTTCACCTCCTGCTGCGAAAGCACGATAAAGGAGCGATCTCTTCAGTCGCCCAAAAGCGTCTGTCGTGCACGTCGCCTATTGTCCGCATTTCTAGGAAAGCCCCGCCGATGCAACGTGGGCTCCTCCGATAACTCGACCTCATTGCGCCCGACACGGGCAACGGTGCTCCCTCCACGCACTGGAGGCATTCTCGGTGAGTTTGACGGTTGTGGCAGGGTGTGAAAAGGCTGCTGCAGGCGAGGAGAGCTAACGCTGAAATGGCAGGACACCCACACAGCCAAACAAGAGTATTTGGTAAGTTGCCCATATACCCTGGCGTTTTTCCCGCGCCTCTACTCATCGATTTCCGCCATGCCACACGCAGCGAGTACAAGTCCATTGCTCTCCGAAGTACAAGGTCGTCAAGCTTGGACTCCGCCCCTCATTGTCGCCCCTTCCCTCCCGGATACTTAACGCTCTCCATCTGCCCCGAAGGCTGCGATACCCGAACACGACCCCGCCTGGGAGAGAAGCAGAGCTCTCGAGACTTACGCGAAGGTGCGCCTCGCCCTCCCTCAGACGCGCCGAGCGCGCTGCTCACCGCAGTGGCCACTCGAAGATGGCCTTTCTTTCACAGCTTCCCGTCTTCCACCTGCTCAACCAATCCCGCAATCCCATGGAGCAATGGGATTCAGACGAACTCATCAGAACTTATCTCAAGAACGGCCACGAGCCGCAGAAGCAGCCCGACCCAGAGCTCATACGGACGCGGCTCAAGATGTTCCGTGTGCGCATGTTCGAGCTCGAAAAGCTCCGTGCGCGCATCCTCCCCGCGACCAGCTACGAGTTCGACCGCGAGCTCGCGGCGGTCATGTACAAGCGCAAGCTCCTCCTCTGGATGTCCTTCCCCATCCGCGATCTCCCCGCCGAAATCCTCACCACCATCTTCCGCCTCGTCGTCTGGAGCTCGACGGGCGCGGATCAGGCAACGCAGCACCGCCTGTGGCTTACGTGGGTCTGCAAACGCTTCCGCGAGGTCGCGCTCGCCGATTCGACGCTCTGGAACTCAGTGTGGTTCCGCGACTCGGCGCCTTGGAAGCGTTCGCTCGCGTTCATCGAGCGCGCTGGTACGGCCCCTCTCGACATACGCATCAACGAGAAGGAGAGGCCGGAAGACCTCCCAGAACATCTCACCGCGAACTACCCCATCATCACCGTCGACCAGATCAACATCATCCTCGACGTCCTCATCCCGAGAGTGCCACAGCTCCGGATACTCGTCGTCGTTCTGGAGGACATGGACGTTATCGAGACGTTCATGCGGCGCTTCTCGTCTGCTGGTCCGCCCGAGATTCTCGAGCGCTTCGAAATGCACCGAACTGGGGCGCCGTACCTGTGGCCCAGGGAGAAGAGTCAGGAAGCCGGTGCCGAATACCCCCTCAGCGGTTACCCAACTCCGAAACTGCGCTGGCTTTCCCTGAACGGGCTCTCGATCGACTGGAACAGGCTCCCGCCAACGAACCTCAGGACGATCGACCTGCGCCGGATGTGTGTCCAGGCGTGCCCCACGCCGGACCGCTGGTCGGAGATGCTCGCGGCGTCTCCGGAGCTGTTCAAGCTCTCGCTCGACGCGGCTGGTCCTCAGTGGACGGCGCAGCGTCTGGAGAGCATCCGCGCGATCGACCTCCCGTGCCTGCGCGACCTGATCATCGGCGACATGAGCTGCCTGTACGCGCTGCAGATCCTCGCGCACATGAACGCGCCGCGGGTGATGAGCCTGGCGCTCATGACGCTTACCGGCCAGGACTACGGGCCGCTGATGGAGATGATGACGGGGCGATTCCCCGAGGTGCGGCTGCTCCAGATCCAGGGCATGGAGCTGAACAAGACGGACGTGAACGTGCGACGGGCGGTGAAGTGGTTCGAGTCGATGCCGCGCCTGAAGCTGTTCAAGTTCTCGCAGACGAAGCCGTACCTGCTCGAGGCGCTGCTCGCGGACCCGCGCGAGTACCGCACGCCGGACGAGATGGAAGTACAGGTGGCGGACGGCCAGGAAGAGACGCGGCCGATCATCTGTCCCGAGCTCGAGGCGCTCTACTTCCAGCAGCAGGGGGACAAGGAGGTGTCGACGATCGTGAAGGGCCGGAAGGAGCTCGGGGTGCCGCTGAGGAGGGTGTACACGCCGAATACGAACCAGCCGAACGTGACGCCGGAGGAGATGGCGAGGATCCGCGAGCACGTCGGGCAGCTGTTCGTGATATACCACATGCTAGTCACCGAGGAGGAGGACGTCATTCACGAGGAGATGGCGAACTCGCTGGGACTCGCTGTGGCCTGGCGTCGGTATAAGAGGTAGAGGGGGCATGAAGTGATGTCGCATCTAATAGTTGACGCTTGAGTACTTATTGCTTGTATATAGTGTAGCTGTATCGCTAACGAAGGCCTGCGTGCGTGTGCTACCATGTATCTACGCCTAATGAGCTACAATAGTATAACACGACTTTGCCTCCCGAGCGATGCAAAGGGATGCGTGTTTTTGTATCCGAGGACGATGTGCTGTTCTCTTGATGCAGACGCGACGCGACTGTTTGCATGCCAGAGGGGAACGCAAACAAAGGACCTGCCACATGCACGTGACGGAATCAAAGGAACGCGTGACGCGCGATGTTTGGCGCCGTATACGCGCGGGGGACGCGACGCGGTTCGACGTTCAACGGCCGATCGCGTCTACGCGCCTTCCCAACCACGGTCCTATTCCAACGTCCCCCGCGCATGGCCAGTCTCTCGTAGTATCCACCATCTTCCCCCTCAAGCCCAACGCCTCAAGCCCTCAAGCCTCCAAGACATCAAGACTGCAAGCAACGCCTCGAGCACCATGATACCTCCTCGATCCCCCACCGTCTCCGCCTGTTCTGCCGACTCGATTATGACCGCGCCGCCGCAATTATCGTTTGGTCAACCGTCGACGCGCAAGCGGCTCGCACCCGCGCAGACGAGCGTGCTCGTGTCCGTCTTCGAAATGAAGACACACCCCTCACGAGAAGAGCGCGCGCTGCTCGCTGCAGAGCTCGGCATGTACGTTCCCTCCATGCCCAACTTCCGCGCCCGTACTCGTGCTGACAGCGATTGCTTTCAGGGAACTCAAGGCTGTCAACGCTTGGTTCCAAAACAAGCGGCGCACCTTGAAGAAGAACTGCGGGGGGTGCGGTTGGTCCAAGGGCTCGTTGCCGGAGAACAAGCACGTCCGCCCCGCGAACGGACCGAAGACGTTCTCGCGTAGCGAGTCCCCCATCTCTCTCGAGCGCGTCGTCTCCTCGCACGAGCTGCCCTACAAGCCTAAACCTCTGCATGCACCGCGCGCCCCCGTCACCCCGCGGCGGAGGGTGACAGCGACGGAAGAGGTCAAGAAGTCGCGGGAGATCTGGGAGTACCTGCCGTCCTCCCCACCTACGCGTCCGTCGTCGCCCGGTCACGTCGACCCTGTTCTATCGCTGGGAGCGCGCGCGAAGAGGAGTCGTTCGTTGGAGTGGGCCTGCGCCAAAGCCCGGGTGGGACGCAAGGTGTCGAAGACCCGGCCTGCGAGATTGGAGGAGGACGAAGACGAGGACGTGCCCATGCTCGTCTTGAGCGGTACACCAAGAGAGGAGGGCTCGTTTGGCGACGCGGGGACCGACACGGAAGAGGAAGAGGAGGAGGCCATTACGCCCAACGTCAGCACCGAGCTCCTTCCCCCTCTGCTGGCCTCTCCTGAAGATGGCGGGAAGGCGCTGGGGAAGGACGTGGACATGGAGGCGGCCATGGCGCTGTTGCGGTTCATGGCGCCCAAGGCTTGACCGGACTCGGGGATGGAAGGGGACGCGCACAAGTGTACGAACACCGGACTGGAACCTTCGGAGGGATTCTGTACTGTACGCTGAACGACGTAGACTCGCATGTGGATTGCATCGTGCGACCGCGGGCGAGGTTCCGAGTATAGCTAGAGACGACGTAACGACTAGTACTATTTACGACGGTACATTATTCCTGGGGGTGCGGTGTTGCATGTTGTCTTGATACCGTCGCATACGGCATGAAACAAGCAGTATACCTCGAGGATAGTGTGCATACCATGCATGGGCGAGCATGTTCCAGTTGCGGCTGGCCGAGCTGGTCGGGACGCTGTGGAATGTTGGCCGCCGTCGCCAGTCTGACCTCGGCGACTGTCACCGGATGCCTTGGCACAGCCGCGCAGGCCAGAAATGCCCGGTCTAAAAACATAACTCACCGCCATGGTCCGCCATCTCCCTCCCCTCTCCCTCTCCCCCCTCTCCCCCCGTAAAGCCTCCGCTCACAGGCGCACCTCGCCCTGGGGAATCGTCGTATAACTCTGCCAGCAACGTCGTCAGCGATCCGCTCCTGCGACAAGTCTCTCCTTTGAACAGACTCTAGCCTACCCCGCACTCAGCGGCCTCTGAGCAGCTCACACCCGCTCCCATGGCCGACTACGCAAACGAGACGTCGGGTCTCACCACCTCCCGACCAAAGACGCGCAGCCGCAAATGGCTCTGGATCGGCGTCCCCGTCGCGATCGTCGTCATCCTCGCCGCCGTCCTCGGAGGCGTCCTCGGCAGCCGCGCCCACAAGAACAACAGCAACAACTCGTCGAGCGCCGCCGCCGCGGGATCTTCACCGACCGGCGAAGCGGCGGCCAGCCAGGCTGCGAGCATTAAGGAAGCCGTCGGTCTCTTCCCGACTGCCACGGACAGCCAATACCTCCTCCCCCTATACCCCTCTACGGTACGCAAACTGCTTTGCAGGACAGAGAGGCAACTGTACTCACCATTCGCAGACTAATACCGCCGCTTTCACCACCCCGACCTTCCACGAGTCTAGCAACGCCGCGCTCGCATGGCCAAAGGACTCCTTCCAGCCGTCGAATCCGAAGCCGACCTCTGTGCGCCAGGACCGCCCGCGTCTCATCGCCCCCTCGTACAAGTGGGCTGCCCTCCCCCAGCTCATCCAGAGCGACCCCTACCTCAAGTTCTGGAATGAGACCATCTTCGGCAACGCGACGGCCTACTTCGACCTGCAGCCGGTGCAATACCACATGGACGGTAGCAGCGGGATCCTCGACAACGCGCGCGAGATCAAGATGCGGGTCAAGGCGTTCGCATATGTGTACCGGATGACGAACGACACGAAGTGGCTGGACAGGGCATACAGCGAGCTCCAGGTGAGTACTCGTCCTTATGTATGCGGGGAGGCTCCGCTCAAGCGCCGTCTCCATTCAAGAACGCCGTGAGCGACTCGTTTGGGCCATCAGGGCAGGACAAATGGAATCCGACGCACTTCCTCGACACCGCGGAGTTTACGGCGGCATTCGCGATCGCCTACGACTGGCTGCACGATGCGTGGTCCGATGACCAGCGGAGCCAGATCCTGTCGAGCATGAAGACGTACGGCCTCGAGGTCGGCCTGAACGCGTTCTCGAACTCGTCCACTGGCTGGTGGGCAAACAATATCGAGGGCAACTGGAACTGCGTATGCAACAGCGGCCTCACGATGGGCGCGCTCGCCATCCTCGGCGACGACACCGACAACCTCGCTGAGCAGATCCTCGGCAAGACCATCCCCAACGCGCTGTCGAACTGCATCTGGGCCGTCTCCTCCGACGGTACCTGGTCAGAGACCGCCAACTATTGGTACTTCGGTACAACCGGCCTCGCTGAGATGACCGCCTCCCTGATGACCGCGACGGGCTCCGACTACGGCTTGTTGCAAAACAACCCGAACCTGAACCTTACCGGTCTCTACCACATGTACGTGACAGGCCCGGGCTCGCTCTTCGCATACGGCGACCACGGCCCGAACAAATTCTCCACGACTGCGAACTCGATCCTCTTCTGGGGCGACGTGCTGAACCGGCCCGAGTACGTGCTCTTCCAGCGGGACCAGCACGACGCGCCGGAGCCGTGGAGCATGTTCTGGTACGACCCGACGGTCGCGGGCGCGTTCTGGGACGGCATGCCGCTCGACCACTTCTTCGACAACAGCACGGACCAGTGGGGCGCGATGCGCAGCAGCTGGACGGACGAGAACGCGCTCTACGTCGCGATGAAGGCGGGAACGCTCCAGGGCCACCAGACGCACAACGACCTCGACGTGGGCGACTTTGTGCTCGACGCGCTCGGCACGCGCTGGGCCGGCGAACTCGGCTCGGGCGACTACCTCTCTACGGGCTACTTCTCGAGCGACGCGCAGGATAGTCAGCGCTGGCTGTACTACCGCAAGCGGACCGAGGGCCAGAACACGGTGCTCGTCAACAAGGCGAACCAGCTCGTCACTGCGCAGCCGACTGTGAACCACGACTCGTCGGGTACTCAGCAGGGCTCAAGCACGGTCTTTGACGTGCCCAACGACTCGACGGCGTACTTCACGATCGACATGAAGAGTGCCTACGACAACGTGTGAGTACTACTGTAGCACGCTCCGTGCCTCAGGTTACTCATATGACCGTCGTGTCCAGGAACTCGTTCAAGCGTGGCATCCGGATGCTCAACGGCCGCAAGCAGGTCCTGCTGCAGGACGACATCGACGCCTCCGGAGACATCATGTGGCGGATGCACACGAACGCGACAGTCGACGCCTCGGGCACGTCCGCGACGCTCACGATCGGCGACAAGAAGCTGCAGATGAGCATCCTGAACCCTCCCGATGGCGCGAGCATCACGACGGGCGAGGCCGTGCGCTTCGAGGACGACCCGCCCCTGCCGTCCGGACAGTCCGACCAGCCGAACCCGGGCGTCACGGTGGTGATGATCAGCCTGCCGGCGGGCAAGTACAGCTTGCAAGTCCTCTTCAACCCGCAGTGGGATGGCATGTCGGCGAGCGACTTTGTCACGCCGCCGTCAGTACCAGTCGACAGTTGGTCATTGACAAGCCACAACTAGTTGTGGACTTTTCGCTCTTTCCTCCCTGGCGTCTGAACGGACTGTTGATTTGAGCGTTGACAATGACTATCATGGACTGTGGTTAGCACGAGGTGCAGTGGCTACCCCCGGACTCTCGTATACTACGTCGACGTATAGTAACTATTTGTGGCAACAGTCCACGAGATGTACCCTGGGCACGTTTGCCCTGTCTTCAGCAAATGTACATCGCCATTTCTCCTTTGTCCGTCGTCCGAGGTACAGCGCGGAGTCTATGCTTCATGAGGCTGACATCGTACGATTGAACGCGATCGCGGAATCCCTCGGTAAGCTCGCTTCCTCCTCGGCGGCTGACCATGCTGCTGACCATGGCCGCGTCAGCCCAGCTGTGGCAGCAAAACAGCGTTCACAGGCCAGGCGTGAGCTTCAGATGTACGACCTCACCTGAGACTATGCCGACCATGCCCTCAAATTCGCCTCGCAAGACCCGCTCGCGCTCTCGCCTCGTCTCCGGCAGCTACGACTACGAAGAGTCGGTCGTGGACGGCTCGTCGGCACAGGCATCCCCAGCAACGTGCCTCGGATACACGACCATTCCAGTTATGAAGGCCTCGTCCATGGAACCGGCTTCGGGCGAGCATGCGGGAGGTGAGAAGAGGGCGCGACACAGAATCAACGAGTTCCAGCTTGCGAGGCTGGAGGAGCTGTACCGGGAGAACACGCACCCAAGTAGGCAGGCCAAAGAAGACCTGGCTAGAGAGATCGGGATGTGCGTATATCCTGCGCGGTGCTTTCTGTCGCTGATGAGTCCTCGTCGTGCCGCCTATGCTCTGACCACTGGCTGTGCGCAACTCCTCTCTTCACCAGGACCGTCAAGAGCGTCCTGATATGGTTCCAAAACAGACGGCAGGACCGGAGACGGAAGACTACCAAGTCGGCCAAGGCATCGTTGGGGCGTGCCGAGGGTGCCCAAGGACGGAACTCCCAAACAACTGGCAAGCTGCCGAAGCCGAAGCATACCTCCGGGAGGAAGGAGCTAGCTGCTGCTGCTGCGGGAGCATCTGCATCTGCAGAACCTATAGTCCAACCACGGACCGGCGCGGCCGTTCGTCGGGATCGTCCTGCAACATACACTCTTAAGCCCCACTCATCTCCCCTCTCTTCGCGAAGCGAAGGCGAGACGATGAACGTCGACGATCCTTCCTCGTCTTCAAGCTGCACCGCAGCAACATCTGTGCACGCCAAGCACCTGCCTCAGACTCAGGTCGCCCGGTCGCCCAGCAGTTCCCTGGACTCTTCCTCCTCAGACTCTCCCCATGCGCTCTGGAGATGCATCGTGAAGTCGCCACCACCGCCACCGCCTCCCTTCGAAGCAATTCCGAAGGCGGGCCTTGGGACGTCTCGACGGCCCTTTGGAAACCTGCACAGCGAGCAGGTGACGTCGCGTAAGCCTGATCTGGAATGGGCGTGCGCGAACTCGGCGGCGCGGCGCAAACATGGGTACTACGTCTATCGCGACGAAGATGACTCTGACGGCGAGAGCAGCGAGCTTGAAAGTCAACCTGCTACGGTGACGAGGAACTCTAGCACTCTACGAGTCAAGCGGAAGCGAAGCGCAATGGAGACTTTGCCTGGTTCCCCCCGTGGCCATTCCTAGGGAGTACGACTTGCTCTTCCCTCCGGACCTTTTACTGGGTGCCTCTCTGCTGCTCACGCTCAAACACTCTGCCCGCGCTGCTAGTGAAGCTTGAGAACTCGAGGGCACACTATCTATTCTTGCTCGGATTTTTATCTCTAGGGGCTCGGCACGACGCCTTGGTTTTTCGCGGTCTCTTGGGTCTCATCTTGGGTCCTATGGTGGGAGTCAGCTTGCTTTGCCTACCGATACAGGCGTACTTCCTGACCTCGTTCTCACCTGGATCCATCTCACATATCTAACTGCCCTCCTGTACAGACTACACTTCACCTGCTCCAATGTGATGACACGCTCAGGGACGATAGGAAAATGCTTGTTGCATATGGGACAACACCACGACATGACAGCTACCAATGCAGATGAATATGCTACTTGCGATGACGAGAATCGGCCCAGATCGATGCTTGCACGAGCCAATTGCAGAGGCTCTACGAGCGATGCATGTTGGGGATAATTACAGTCCCTAACCCAGAGCTCTACTCGGCCCTCCCACTCAACCGAGTGACTTTTTCCGTTTCTTCCCCGCCTTAACGGCTGGAGAGGCGTCCGACTCTGATGGCGCTGGCTGGCTGGGCGTGTACGCATCACCACCACGTCCTGTCCCGTTAGGTGTCGGCTTTGTCTTGGACGAAGCAGGAGGGGTCGAAGGGGCAGTTCTGACTCCGTTGACGTGGGGAGGAACACCATTCGGCTTGTGGATGCCATTGACGTGCGGGAACGCTGGCGGAGGCATCGATGAAGGTGGACCTGAGAGACGATCCGCATGAGCAAAGACGTCAAGGAGGGCCGGAGACAGACGCACCTTTGATCGCGGATTGGATGAATATCTCCACAAAGCCATTCATCTCCTGCCTGTCCACGACGCGGTCGAGCGGCGCGCCACTCTTGGCCGGCCGCGCAGCTGTCTCGCCATCCTCGTCGACGTCCATCTCGTCCTCCTCCTGTTCCCGCTCCTCGTGCTCGTCCGCATCGTCTGGCCGAGTCGCGAGGAACCCGTCCATGACAGCATCGAAGAGCGTCTCGAGAGGCGGCATGAGATGTGCGGGCGCGTCGAATGCTTGCGCGATCTCTTTCCCCTTCCAGGGCTTCGCGGTGCTTGTCGCAGCAGCAGCGGACGTAGAAGGCGCAGACGCGAGGTCCGCGAACGCAGACGCGCCGAAGATGTCGTGGAAGAGCGTGCGCTTTCCAACGGCCACATCGCGCGTGATACCCTGGGCGGACGCCCCTTCTTCCTCAGGCACCTGGACGTCGTCTCCGAAGACGACGACACTCCATGTGTCGGTGATACCTACTAGCGTGAAGCCTGCAGGATCTGTCGGGAAGAAGCCAGACGACGGCACGGGGACAGCGGAACGGAGATGGAAGGGTAGCGTGCGGATGGCGACAGGATAGGATGTCGAAGGGTGGAAGATGAGGACCCTCGTCGAGGGAGACTCGGTGTTCGTCGAGGGCGAGATGCGCTCCATCACGGCGAACTGGTCTTCCGTAGGGTGGACCACGGGCTCTATCGCTGTTTGGCTGCGGTAGTGCCATCGTACTGAAGAACGGAGTGATGAACAACGAGAACTACATGGGACGTGGAGGAGCACTCACGGTTTTGCAACACGAGGTCCCACAGGAGGACGTCCCTTGGCCCACTGATCACCATGTAACGGCCGCTCGACCCTAGGAACTGCACGCGACACATGGTCGCACACTCTGGGCATGTGAGGACTTGATGAAGCGCGTTCGTATCGGGGTCATATATCGCAACATGCGAGCCGACGGAGACGGCGAGCAATGAGCCGTCAGGCGACCACGAGACGTCTGAGGGGGTCTCGGTGCGGAAGCGGAGCGTTGAACGAGCGACCCAATACTCTGGAAACTAAGGATCAGGATAGAAGAGTAGATCACACGAAGGATAACACGCACCTTCGACGCCCTCAGCCTTCGTCTTCACCGAACGGATCCTCCACGTCTTGATATTGCCGTCCTCACCTGTGGTTGCGAGCAGCAGATCGTCCTGCGTTCGCGCATACGGCCTGAACGCGACCCCGGTGACTTTCTTCAGCCCGTGCGGCCTATCGATGCGAGTGTTCAATATCCAGAAGCCGGCTTTGCGGTCCCACTGCCATATCTTCATGTACACTTCGGCGCGGAAGGACTCATCGGCTTCTCTGGAATCTACCGTGGCCATCCAGTCGCCGGAATCGGAGAGCACGGCACGCTCGACGCGAGCAGGCTGTAGAGGCTTCTCGTCTCTTCTTGAAACCCGGTTCGAGGGTGAGACTTCTAGTTCTGACAGGAGGCGGGATGTGGAGGGGGAAAAGGTCTGTAATGAGGAAGGGTGGGAGGAAGGGAGAATGAGGGTTGAGGAAAGCGAGTGGATAGCAAGCGGTACAGCAGTTGATGTGGATGGTCTATCATGAGATATTGCAGGATCTAGACAAGGGGTCAGCAATGGCGAGTGCGAAATAGACATGCCATACGCACCTAGCTTGATGCGAGCTATTGACCGCGAGATTTTGAGCGTGGAAGCACGGACAAAGACAAACGAAGCGTCTGCCAGGCCAAGCAGGTACTCCTCCTCCGCTCCCTTGTTCAGCAGAGAGATGTGCACGATGGGCGAGCCCACTCGCGGCACAAACTCCTTTTTGCCTGTATGCAGCTGCCAGATGACCAGCACCGCTTCCTCGCCACCACTGAGCAAATATGCACCATTCGGCGTGAACGCCAGGGATGAGACAGCATGTGCGTGCCAGTGCAGGGTCGTCGTCTGCGCAGTCTTCTCCACCCCAGCAGTCTTCACGGCGATAGACTCGTTCAGACAGTACCATAGTCGGATGCACCCAGTAGCATCGCCCGTCGCGAAGTATTCCTCCGAGGGATGGAAAGCCAGACAGGTCAACCGCTCAGGCGAGACAAACTTCGTGAAGCCAGCCTTGAGGTCCACAGTGCGACAGACATAGGCTTTGTGGCCAGCAGTAGCGACTAACCATGCACCGCTCGGAGAGATCGCCAGACCCGTCGTCGACCTAGTCTTGCCCACACCGACGATCTCCGAAGACACTTGCACCGGTGCCGCTGCCGTCGCCGCAGTGGGCTTGAGCGATACCCGCAGAACGGCGACATTGTCCTCCTCGGTCGCGACATTTGCTGCAAAACGCTCAACGGACGCACTTTCGACGCGAGGTGAGACGGCGCACCTTTGCTCGTCTTCTTTTTCGTCGGTCGCGCGGCAGCGACGAAGACGTGATCCCGAAACTTCTCGTGCGCGGTCAGGTGGAAGATGGGTTGCGAGACGCAGATCGTCTGCAGGAGGGAGGCGTCCAGGAAGTCCCATACTCGGATGTAACCATCCAGAGAGCCTGTGATCAGCTGGAACGGGTTGTGTGGGTTCAGGATCGCGGACGTGACAACATCTGATTGCAGCGAGCTCCCCGCGGCATCGGACACACTCGTAGGAGGGGGAGTCAGGGTCGACACGACCTCTCCAGTCGCAACGGAGTGAATCTTCACGGAGGGACCAGCGGCGGAGAAGAAGTAGCTGCACAGAAGTCAGTCAAGTCCCCCAACAACATACATTTTGACCGCTGCGCACCTTCCGTCCTTGGTGAAGATAGGCGGCACCCTACTCGCCGACGAGTCCGTCAAAGACTTCCACGACCACACCTCCGCGTCCTCGAGCTCTTTCGCCTTCGCCTTCTTCCGCTTGCGAGGGTTCGGAGCCGGCGGCGCCGTTCCAGCGGGGGGTATATCCTGAGACGCTTTTGCGGGAGAGCTCTGCGCGTCCGTCGCAGTCATCGCACGCGTCCGGTCGACAGCCACAGGCATGGTCGGGAGTCGGGACCTGGTGAGGGCGGGGAGCAAGGCGTTCTTTCCAAAAATTTGCCACGTGCCCGAAATGGCAATCCGAGTCGGGCAGCGCGCTCGGGCGCTTCCTCGTGGCGCGCGCGCGCCGGTGGCGGTGATTTCATGACCAGCGTGTCCCGAAACGGCGTCGTGGTAGAATGCATTGCGGCGTATATACACAAGCTCAGCTACAGCAACGCGTCAACGTGGAAGGGAATGTGAAGGAGCGGGGTGGCATGGCATGTAGTGGTCATAATTGTCATCGTGAAATTGATACAGTGCAGCATGATGGCAGGGTATCGCAGCGTGAAGTACATATAAGCCATACTCCTAGGCAAGGGTCCGCGAGCACGTAACCCACTACTCGTCACAACAGCGGAAAAGGAATGGAATCGGAGAAGAGTACAGACTATAACAAACTGAGGCATTTACCAAATCTGAGGGGCGGCGGGTAGATAGTCAGCGGGGAGGAGGAAGGCGTCGATGCCGTTGGCGCCGAACGACGCGCCGCCGAGACTCTGGTCGGAGAGCCACACAGGCAGCTGCTCGTTCGAGGTCGTCTCGAAGCCGCGCCATATGGTCTCGATATTCGTCGCGTACTGTTGGGCGTACGGGTGCGGCGGGCCCATAGGCACATGACCGACGGCGTCGGGATGTCCCTGTCCCTGGTACGGCGGCTCGAACGTCGGAGACGTGGGAGGCTGCGACGTCGCGGACTGGCTGACTGCGTCCGAGGAGTAGCCACCCGCATCGCTGACAGATCGATGTCTCTGGTCCCTCGCCATCGTCGGCGAGCGGGAGGTCGAAACGGACTGTCTCCTCTTCCTGAATCGCTTCAACATCAACTGCAAAGTCAACGCATAGCGCTTCCCGGGGACTAGCAAACACGAGTCAGGACAACGTCTTTTGGTGTCATGCGTGATCCGGCATACCTTCAGAGAGAAGAGCCGAGAGCTGCTCAACGAGAGCCCGGATCTCGTGGGTGTTACATTGGTCGGGGCTACCCGCACGATCAGCATTAGTTGCACCAGCTTCCGGCGAAGGCTACTCACAAGAGACGACACAAGCGGAGCAGGAATGATGCCGAGAATGTTGCAGTGGCATGGGTATAATGCACCGCTGCCATAGAACGCATTAGTCCGATAGGACACGAGGTGATACATGTTACAACGCACCATATTTCATGCCTTCCCTGTACGACGGAGAGTTCACAGTGATATCCAAGATCTGACGACCGATCTGAATCGAGCGGATAGCGAGCTCGCGCTGCGCAGGCGGCATCTTCTGGACGTCCTCCGGGCCATCGATGCCTCTCAGAGCCGTGGCGTTGTGGAACAGCTCCGCGTGCAGGTGTTGGATCTGCAGACTCTGGCGATAGAACGCTGCAACAGAACGTCATGTCAGTCTCGGTCGAATCCACCAACTAGCGGACAGAACGCACCAGCATCTTCGTATTTCTGCGAGAACGCCTGGTCCCACGTGGCGTACCAGTTGCGGAACTCCATATCGGCCTCGTGCAGGACGTTGAACGTGATCTCGTCCACGGCGCGGTCGAAGAGCGGCGCGAGATTGTTGTGGACACGCTCGCGGATGGCCATGAGCTCGACAGTCGAGACGAGCCGCATGTCGTCCTCGATCGCGAGCGGATGCTGAAGAAGCAACCGGCATTGCCAGATGCTCTCGTCGTCCTTGAGGATGGACGGGCGGCCGGTGCCGTAGGACATCCTGAGCAGCAAGTGGGCGTCAGTAATAGATGAGTTTGTATTGTCCGCTGGATAACGCACTGATGCTCGAAAAGATAGAGACAGAACCATGTCCTCGAGGCCACGACGAGCTGCCTATCTTTGGCAGACGTCGAGGCCTTGCCTACCTTCATGCGCTTCAGGAGCTCAGGCCACGCCTTGTGCATGGCTGCAGTCCTGTCAATATTAGCACCCGTCCAGCCTCTCTCAGAAAGCAGCGGCGACTCACACAACTCCATCGCCATCCGCACGGCGTGCCCGCCGCTCAGCCAACCATTGTCCGACCATCCAGACACGAGCACTGAACAAAGCACAAGTCAGCGCCACGCCACCAATCGAAGATTGCCGCCTTTCTCACCCATCGCCTGGACAGCCTCCTGGCGCGTGACCGGCGAGAAGAGGGTCGCGCACGAGATGGCCTGGACCTCTTCCAAGCACTTCAAGAATACGTCGCTGGGGTTGCCTGCAAAAATACCGCCCAGCTCAGCATCGAGTCCCCCTGAACTTTGACCACTCGAAACGAAACCTACCGCCACCGTCCCTGACCTTGGCGGCGACCATGCAAATGCAGTCCACCGCGAACGGCGAGCGCTCGTGCAGCGCATCGTACGTGTCCACGCTCGCGTCGAACACGGGCAGGAACGTCGAGCACCCGTGGTAGAATCTGCGCAAGGGGGGCCACGCGCTATCAGCACTCCCACATCCCAGACCGGCATATCCTCGGCACGACGTACATCCTGAAGAGCTCACGGGCCTCCGCTTCGGAGATGATCTTCTTTGTCACTACTGCAAAGGGGCGCCCATTCAGTCAGCCTGCGGCGCTTCGCAAGATAGATCGAGGGCCGGGACCCCTTACCGTCGGGGAACGTCGTCGATCGCGGCACCAAATGGTGCACCTTCCTGCGCTTCGCAGGACGGGCCTGCCGCGGTTCGGGCGAAGACGTGCGCGCACGGCTGGGCGCCTCGCTTTCTACGCCGTTCTCCTGCAGCGGCAGCGCACACCAGTCAGCTGCGTGTCATTAGAGCTCATAACCCTATCGGTCACAGACCTTGGCGGCCCGCTCAATGGCGACATCGGCCAGGCCTCGCAGGACTTCCCAGGGTGCGACAAGCCCTGATGCAGGAAGCTCCCCACCCTCCTCTTCGGCGTCAGAAGAATCCGCACTAGTGGCAGCGGAAGGGGGTGGCAGGCCTCGTTTTGTTCCAGAGCTGGCTTCCTGCGGGCGCCCCTGCTGACGTCCGTTATCCGCTGCATTGTAACGCATGGAGGACACGTTTGTTGGTTGTGACCGCGGAGGACCCATAGACTCGATGCTCGAGAAGGGGGGTAAACTTGGTCCGTGCGTGCCCGGATGTTGTTGGCCTGTGGCGCCGTTGTTGTACACCATACCAGGGGGCGGCCCTTGAGGATGCATGTCGCCAGGACCGGCGGGTCTGTGACTCTGGGGGACGTTCGGAGGCGGATACATGGGCGGATGGGGTTCTCTATGCACCCGTTGGGCAACCGAATTAGGCATGACATGACCGGAGGTCAAAGTACTTGTGGCTATAGCATGCATGGTGTGGGTAGTATCCACCGCAAGCTGAGCAGGATGCGCACCAGTGGAAGGCGTAGACACCGCCGGTGACCCCAGACTCTGTCCTCCGGGCGAGTGGTGGGCAAACGGAGGATAGGTCGACGGCGAACGCGACGTGACTGGTACGCCGCCGCCGCCACGGAGATGCGAGACGATCTCGAGCAAGGTGTTCTGGATTGCAGTCTGGGTCGCGCGAATGTCAGCGACATGAGATTCAAGACTTCGTATACGTCTACCAGGCTGCATTCAGCGGGCTCGTCGCGACACAGAACGCGGCAGGACTCACTCCAATCCAGCTTCTCCCGTCAGACTGGCCTCCCTCGTCGGTTTCTCAAACAAACACTCCAGTCCGGCGTGCCGACAACGTCTGCAGGGAGGATTCTCCGCGCCCTCGCAGCGCATCTTCTGCTTGCGACAGGCATTCTGTATGACGATGAGGTGTGAGTGGGGCCCCGATCGACGGGAAGGGGATCTCTATGGGACATACACATGCACCTGGAATGATTACGGTGAATACGGTCCGATGGGCGACGGAGGCTGCGATAGAATGGATGGGGGATTATGTACTTACGGGGCACCCTGTTCAACGTTCTGACGACTGGCTTCTGGTCGGGTTTCTGGTCCGGTTTCGGACCCATACTGTCCATGTCCTCCTGCTTCTTGACGTTCATGTTGGTGCTGGAGCTGCTGGAGCTGCCGCTGCCGACTGGATCCATGGCTGATAAGGGATGGTGTGTGCGCGATGTCGGGCGTGATGGCGGGAGCGTGTGCGCCGCGCGCGCTGGCGGGAGGGGGGACGCGGGGAGGGAGGAGGACGGGACGGAGACGGAGATGGGGGACGGGGACGGAGAGATGGGACGGAGGGAGGGTGGTGTATGGACGGCGTGCAAACAAGGCCAACTTGAAGCGCGGGCGTGCGCAGAGCTGGGCTCAGCTGGGGACAGACGCACACGTTCCTGCAGATGCCCCCCTGCCGCGTTCTGCAGCGCATCGCACCCTTCGTCTCCCTTTTGCGATCATCTCCCGTTCCAGAACGCACGGCATCTCTTGCCAGCTGGGAAATACGCCAGCCCTCGTCCTATCACACATCGCCCTGTCCTCTCCTCTCTCCATCCTCGCGATCTGCGCTCATATCTCCAGACGCTTCCTCGCCACGCATGTGTTCCTCGGCGTGCTCACCGTCTCCCCTTCTGGTCCCGCAAACGCCCCATCTTCAAGAAGCTGCCCACGAGTCACCCATTACTCTCGCTTCTCCTGTCAGAAGATTTCGCCACACCCTGATTGTCGCTCGCACTATGCACAATGCTCTACGTCCTCCTGCAGCAACTGGGAATATCTGAGCCCACGACCAACGGTCTTACCACACGTACCCCTTCCTCGGCTGGAGTGAGCTTCGAAATCATGCACGGTTAAACTACTCCAGCACCGCCGTGACCTATGATGCTCTCAAGCTTTCCAGCTTCTGGCAGGTTTCGTTCGTTCTACTGACTGCGAGGGTTATCGTCCTATCCAGTTCTAGCTGTCAATGGGGCGATAGCGGCCCTCTACTGCTGGGCCCAGCAGCGCGCATGTCACCGACGACGCATCAATGACATTCGTCTGCGACCCTAGGCCTGCCTTCTGTATCCGCCGATTCCGCCCATCCCTGCGTATTGGCTCACAGCACGAACATGCCTCGGGCGTCCAGTAGATACAGCGGGTCCGGTGGGCTGATATCGGATGTACTGCGCACCTTTCACGAGCACTTTGTCCGGCGCAGCTGCCTCTCCTGCCGCTCGTTGATACGCCATTCCGCCGCGTGCGCCATGCCCCTTCATTTGCGAGCCCCGGTCTCGTTCCTGTCGCCATGCAGCGTCCCCGGTGTGAGAATAGTACCAGAGCTGACCTCAAAATCGCGTCCGGTGACAAATTGCGCTGAGATGTGGCAGAGGGACTACCGGAGACCGTTTGTACGAGCTCATCCGGTCCCACGAGCGGGACGGGATGCCGTCCCGCTCCGGCACGCGGGCGCTCCGAAGACGCGTGACGGGCGCCCCGGCGCTGCCATTTGGAGCATCCCGGTCATTGTGGCTGCGCGAGTCGCGACGCGCGTCAGCGCTCGGCCAGCGCGCGACATTAACGTCGACACGACGACGTTCACGGACACGTCGTCAGAAAGAAACCACCACCAGCTCCTTGCACTCATTCGGAAACGCAGCCAGTATCCAGCTGAGAGATTGACCACAGAAGACGTGCAAAGATGTTGATGTCTATGCTCTCGCACGTCCTCAGGTAAGTCATCGTGTGGCCTGTCCCATCCTCGGCCGCGGCATACCGGATAGCACCGTGTCTGACATGATACGTCTCCGTCCTTCGTAGCGCGTGGTTCGCGTTCCTGCTGCCCAGCTATGCGACTTGGAAGGCCCTCGCCCACCGTCCCATCTCAGAGCCGGATCTCGAGCGGTGGGGCATGTACTGGTCCGTCGTCGGAGCCTTCGTCGCAGTCGAGTACATTTCGGGGTGGCTGCTTGACTGGTCAGTACTACAGCTAGAAGCGGTTCTGTATCACACGCCGCAGCACGCTCACATACATGTGCCCCTATCGGATCTAGGATCCCGTTCTACTGGGAAGTCAGGACGGTCTTCCTCCTCTTCCTCGCCCTCCCGCAGACCCAGGTGCGTCTTCATGCTTCCCTACCGTCCTCTCTCTCTTCATAGTCTGAACATTCACCCGCATACAGGGCTCTACGTGGGTGTACACCACGTACCTCCAGCCCTTCCTCCTGAGGAACCAAGCAGACATCGACGCGAGCATCTCCGCGGCACAGACCAATGTTCTCACCTTCATCCAGTCCCGCCTCCAGGTCTTCTGGCAGACTTTCTGGGACCTAGCCACCAAGGCCTCCGCCAACCCCAACCAGCCGCGTGCCCCCGGTGCAGCCCCGCAGCCCGCCGCTGGCGGGAGCGGTGCGAACCCGGTCGATGTCGCACGTTCGCTGTGGGCTTCGTACGGCTCGTCCTTGCTCGGCGCCTTCCAGCAGGCCGCGAAGCCCGCTACCGGAGCCCAGCCTGCCAGCGCCGGGAGCGCTGCTGCCCCTCCTCCACCCAGCCGTCCTGCCGGTACGGCCACGCCGTACGACATGGGCTCGTCGAGCTCGGTCCAGGTCAATCAAAACGCGTTCTCCGCCGAGATGGTGAACAACTTCTCTCCGTCTCCGAGCGCATCTTCGACCAGCCTCCCCCCTCCTCGTTTCCCCGAGCCCGAGGTGCCAGCTGCGTGAGCTGCCTACCGGGCGTGGGGCGTAGGGTCGTTCGTTCAGCGTTGCGCGATCGGGACTAATTGAAGCGATGCTTTGAGCTTGAGCTTCAGGCTTCGAGGGCTATCGGGTTCCAGCGGACATTATGCCAGTAGCAAGTACTGTATCGGAGATGACAATGGACAATAGGGTTGACAACGGTCTGGAGCTTTGCAGGCGTGTACAAATGAAGCGACGATAACCAACAGATTGTGCAACGTGTCGGAGAGTTCTCAGATATCTAGTCCCACCGTCGCCTTGTTCATATCACCCCTCTGAGCTGGATGCCGGCATAGTGAGTCTTCTGCGCGTGCTCGATCATGTCCTGCGAAAGGCCTGTAAGTCGGCGGGATAGGAGCAAAGAGAGCGCGTCCCGGCGTACCTCGGGATTAGCGTAGGTGTTGTTGCACATCACGGAGCCGTCGACATACTGGCATACATACAATATCTCGTCCGGGTCTTGGGACGTGTCGAGGTCGTGAGGACCGGTAGAAGCGTCGCCGTCCTCGCTGCTTGAAAGGCTCGCCTTCCTCGACAACGGAGCGCTGTCCTGCGCTTCCTCCGCGTCTGCATCGGCATCGGCATCAGCATCTGCGTCTGCGTCTTCCTCCCACCTCGCCCGCTCCGCAGTCATCTGCGCGACAATGCTCGCCATCTTCTCCATGTCCGCGCGCACAATCTCCGCGTCCCTCCTCAAGCGCTCGTTCTCCTCGCGCAAGCCCGGCTCCAGCGCGGCGCGCCTGCGCACCTCGTCGTCCGTCCGCTCGTCCTTTGCGGTGAGCACCCGGCACTGAGCCTGCCACTTCTCGGCCTCCTCGCGCAGCCTCTGGACCTGTCGTTCGAACGTCCCGCGGATCATGGCGAGGCCGTCGCGCACCTGACTCTCAGCGAGCGTCGCACGTTCCTCGAGCTGCTCGTTCTCCTTGGCCAGTCGAGCGGCGTGCGTCGACGCTTCGGAGTAGAGGTTTTTGAAAAGGTCGCGATCGTCTTCGGCATACTTGAGACGCCGCTCCCAGTCCCGCTTCGACGTCTCATGGCTGACGGACAATGCGGCGGACTCCTCTTCTGCCCGAGCCAGTCTTCCACCAACCTCGGCGAGCTCCTCTTCCAGGATCGCGATCCGTCGTTGTGCTGCGGCGAGCTCCTCTGCACGTTTCGCGTCGATGGCCGACTGCTGTTCGACAGCCGTTAGCCTCTCGTTCTCCGCGGTCACCTCGGCGATCTCGTTCTGCAATTCCACGAGCGCAGCTTCCAGTTGCGAGACTTGCTCGTCGCGTTCTTCGAGCGCTTCCTTCAGCTCTCGCACCTGTGATTCATACTGCACACGTTGCTTCGAACAAGACATATCAATGTAAGACGACCGCAGTACATGCGATAGCCCGTCAACATACATTGTCGCTCTCCGACGTCAGCTGGGTGAGCTGGAGCTGCAACTCGACCAGTTGGCTCTCCAGTTGCGATATCTGCTCTGACTTGTCATCGGAGACTTCTTGGAGTGCTCTGAGCTCCGCCTGGAATGTGGTCGCCTCCTGCGTGCTGTCATGAATGTCGCAACAAGATGGTAGTGTAGCAGAGACATACCTCGCCTTTCTCCGTCTCCAGATGTGATATCTGTGCTTGGAGCTCCTCGAGCTGACGCTCAAGCTGCGTGAGCTGTTCCTCCTTGTCGTCAAGTAGAGCATTGAGCTCCACGATCTGGCTGTTCAGGGTATTCTTACATGCCGGCCCGTTAGTCGCGACAAATGTTCCTGGAAAGGGGTGGGGCTAACCTGCGATTGACTATCAACTTCCGCTCGTTGTGTGGTACTCGTCGGTGGTAGCTCTTGTAAGGGAACTTCTGGAGAAGTCGCAGTCTCCGCAGCACGTTCCTTCCTAGGAGCTGGGCGCTTTAAGGAATGCTCAGAGTGAGTTCTGCGTGAAGACACGCCGAACTCACTTTATCAAATACGGATACCATCGCCTGTCGGGAACCGCCCTGCTTGTCCGGCGCAGTCAATTCGGGGCCTGTAGAGAACTCTTGACCGTGGTCTTCATCGGCCGTGAAGGGGCCCTGTTCAGGCATGCCCCCATCCCAGTCCACCACTTCGTTCGCGAGCTCTTGCGTGAAGTCGGCTACTTCGATGCTTTCCTGGGTGGAAACGTTGAGCGTGACGCCCTTCCTCCGCGTGTCCTTCTCGGGAGAGCTGAACTCCTCGATCTCGTCGAAGTCGGCGGAGGGAAGGTGTGGACGAAAGACGGACGGCGACAGGCTGGGGACGGGCCGGAGTTCCTTTGCCGATGTGCGCTTGCGCTTCATTTTCGACTTGACAGACGAGGCGCTCTTGGAGGCGCTGAGTTGTCGATCTGGATGCGCACGACCGGGGGTACGGGGAAGATCGAGATTGGACGGCGGACCGTCAGAGGGAGCAGAATCATGCGTATGGGGCTCGAGACTGTCGGGAACAGTTTGAGGTTGGGTTTCGGGCACGATCCCCTCTCTGCTGAACGTGTCGTTGGCAGATGGTCGGCCATGTAAAGCGGCCGTTCGGGTTGGCCTCGATCGACCAGCCCCTGGGCTACTGTGACCGGAAGGACTGGCGCGCTTGTTCAGGCTCGCTCGTGAGCCAGAACGTGGCGAGTTGCGAGAATCAGAAGGAGGAGCGAAGCCGTTCGCCTCCTGCGTGTTCTCTTCCTCTTCCTGAGCGAGGAGTCGCCTGGTGTCTGCTGACAGCTGAAGAGAATCGGTGCGAGACTTTGCTGACTTCAAGGCTTGTAGGAAGGTGGGGTTTGTGAGTTCTTCGTCTTCAGTTTCCGACTCCTCTTCGAATCCAGCCAAACCTGGCGGTTTCCGTGAGTGCGAGCCTTCGGGCCTCCCTGAGCTGGAACCAGGCTTCTTCGAGCGCATCAGCCGCCCAGTCTCTGCCCGTGAAGACGATGCACCGTTGCGCTGGACTTTGTGACTGCTAGAGCGAGAGGGATCCTTCTGTGGATCCTTCCCCTTCGTCGAGGCTTGTCGGGACGGACTAGGGACAACGGGGGAGGCAGACATGCGGAGGGGTTCTGCTGTCGGCGCACGCGATAGCGAGGTCTCGTCGTTCTTGCTCTTGCGGCTGCGCTTCAATTGGCGAGGCGGACCAACCCTCGTTAAGGGAACGGTGGGCCCATTCTCCGTAGCTTCCTCCTCAAAGTCGTCAACAGCTCTGCGCTTGCCCTTCGATGATCGTTCGCGAGGAGCAGTAACATGTGGGACATTGAGCCGCATCGCTGCGTCTTCATCATCCGAGTCCGGTGTCGGTATGGCACTTTTTGCCAACCTCTGTCGAGGGACTGTCTCGGGGCTAGAACCAGATTCAGGTCTCTGTTCAGGTGTGGGAGCCTCGACGTTCTCGACTTCGACTTTGCGCTTCTTCAGGGGGCGCGGCCGGCCGCCGGATGTACCGTCCGCACCCTCATCAAGCGCGTCGAGGTCCGTCTTACGACGCTTTGAACCTTTCGACTCGTCGCGAGGCGTACGGGACGGACCAGGGTGGGGATTCTGCGCGTGGGATGGGGGACGAGTGGTTGCGGACGTAATGGATGCGCTCGTGTTTCGACGCGTCTGACGCGTCGCAGTGGTTGTAGAAGTGCTTGCAGAACGCTTTGTGGACTTGGTCTCGACCTGCCCGCTCGCTTTCGCTGGAACGCGGAGAGGGTGAGCGCCACAACCGCGATGCATATCGAGCGCGACGTACATTTCCTGCCTTTGCCCGCCGTCTTCCTCCTCTTTCTCTCCGCCTTCTTCTCCTTCCACTCGGCAATGAGCTTGTCGTTGCAATCGCGCTTCGGGACCCAGCTCAGCGGCCAAGGCTTCCCAGTCTCCTTGTCCACACCGTCCCACCGCACTTTGAACCAGCCGTTCCGTTCCTGCAGGATTTCGGCGACCTCAAACCATTCATCGTCCTCGTTCTCTGAGCCGAGCTCCTCTTCATGTTCGCTGGATGTGGATGGTTCGTCAAGGTCGCTCTGGAGCATCGTGCCGCGGTACAGGGCTCAGGAGAAGCGTGGCCACCACTCGCGTGGTTAAGTTGATCGGCGGCGCTTGAGTCTTGTCCTCATGCATTGTGGCGCTGCGGCGCACAATGCAGCACGTGCTTCTACGAGTAGCGACGGAGCGCCCGTCGCTCTCCAACTTGCAAGTAAGGCGGTGCGTATTATTATACGTAGCCTCGTCCTGTACGGTACCAACTTTAGAGGACTCTTCACGCAACGTCAGTACGCCGAGACCGCACTGTAGACGCCAGCAGTGTTACAAACCATTGCCCTCTGATGGAGCAAGCGCAAACCACGAGCTGGGGCTCATTTAGCCATGGGCTGGGAGCAGGAGGGTATATAATGACAAGTCCGAATAAGTTACCGCGACAGAGCAAGGTATACAGGTACAACATTTCCGGCATGCTACGCGTTAACCCGATGCTTCCTGAAGGCAGCCTCGACATCGGCAGCAGAATACTCCAGCGTGACCCCAGTATCCTTGTAACACTGGCTGATCCTCTTGTTGAAAAGCTCAGTGATCCTCAGGAGTTCCTCCTCGCATGCCTTCCATACTCCTACCATCACCGTGCCGGGGGCGATACCAGTACTTACACTTGCGTCTTCCGTTGTGGCCTTCTCTGATGCCTCCGTGAAGTGCTTCTCGACGCGTTTGAACAGAGCGTCGATGTACTTCCGCACGTCCTTCGCGGTGTATTCCTTCACAACCTTCTTGAGGGCAGATCGCGAGTAGCTGCTGTTCGACGCAATCTCGGATGGCGCAGTTGTCTTGAGGAGTCGCTCGACACCCTCGAAGTATTCCTGGAGGAGCTGATGAGCGGGAACCCTACATCAGATCGGAACAATAGCTTACGATGATCTTGGCGAATGGCCTCCTCAGTACGATCTTGACGTAGGCATTCAAGTTCTCCTCGTAGATGGCCTCCGCCCGCTTGAGGAACGCGGCTACCGAACCGATCTCTATCTGAGAGATTTCTGCTACGAAGTAGTGCATATTCTCTACAGGGACTTCGTAAGCTGTGCGGATTTAAACCACGGGCTGAGCACGAACCGATGATAATGACGTGGTAATTGAGTTGACCCTTGTCTTCCCCTTCGCCGTCCATCTTCGCCATCTGCTTGAGCGCGTCGAACATGGCCTGCACGATCTTGTCGTATGATGCGTCCACGCTCTGTCGGATCTCGAGAGTGTCTGAGCCGATGAGCTGTGTCTCCACACGGCTGATATAGGTGGGGAAGTATTTGATGAACGGCGCAACGCCCTTGCGTTTCTTGCTGGTGAGCTTGGTCTCCTCGATAGACTTGATGTGATCATTCTGGTAGTGGTAGAATGAGACCTGTGCAGTCCGATACATACTGTGCGACGTACCACACGCCGCTCGAACAGCGCTTTGAGCCGCATATGCTGCTTCTCTAGCAGACTGAGGAAGAACGCGTTCCCTCGCTCTTCGGCGTCGGACTGGAACCTCTCCAGTGATGCTAGCATGCCTACGACCTGCCTGTAGGATATCATCAGTAAGTTGCAAGGACTACCAGTAAGCATTGTAACTCACACGCTATCGCGCGCCATTGCGGTATCGAGCCATGCCTTCAGCTCCATCGGGAGGAAGCCGAAGATGAGATCCATAGCCCCGCGGACGAGCTTCATCGTAGACTGACTCAACCCTGCCCAACGCGCAGCTTGGCGACGGAAGTAGTTCTCCAGAGCCATATGATCGGCGAAGGTTTTCGCCGCGTCGTCGACATGAAGGAAATGGGAGATCCACTCTTCCTCCGCATAGATCGTGCCAGAAAGCTGTTCGAGGACCATGCTCAACGCCTGTACAGGTTATGAGCAGCACGTCCTAGTGAGAACGAGCAGAAAGCATACCTCCGCAGCGCGCAGCTCTCCATCTCCAGCATCCCTCTTATCTCGTCGGCTTTCAAGGGGAGAACGCACAATGGTGCCTGCGCGGCGCATACCCTGCGCGGCTTTGGACGCATTGCTTGTAGGCGTATTTCCCGAAAAGCCTTGAGCAGGGTGATTAGCATTTGCACTCGTTGTCAGCATGGTCATGAAGCCTCACCGTCAAACTCCTCCTCGGGTGGCGCTTTCTTCACTAGAGCCCCATATGCAGAGAGCAAGGCCTTGACCTGCGTGGAGTGCAGCTCGCTGACTGCGGAGAAGTAGGCCTACCAGCAGAGCCCTTTGAGAATGGCGAAGGGACGAAGGATTCTAAGGCCCGCTTACCGCACACAGCTTGGCATATGCACTCTCGTCCATTTCCTTGAGATACAACAATAGGCCGCGGTATCGGTCCAAGTACGTCTCCAGAGCCTTGTGGTCTTTCAGTGCCGGACGGCCCCTCTGCGACTTGACGACGCCGTTGCTCTCGCCCAATAGCATCTTGCCCTGAGGCAAGCTCAGACACACGCACAAGGTAGATCTCATGGTGGAACTCACCTGAGCGGTGAACATGATAGAAAGGTAGTCCAGTATGCGTTTGCAGAATTGAGCGTTGTACTTCTTGTACTCATCCAGTCGCTCCATGGTTGCCGCCATATCTAGTTGAATCCGTCAGAGAGCGTGCACGTCGGCATCTCGAGAGGATACCCACCACGGTCGCGACCGGCGAGTAATGCCTTGTACAACTCGGTAGCCGATGCTTCAAGCTTCTTGATACTGGTCGGATGCTCCAAGGACTCTTGCGTCAATGCCAGCAGCGCGTCGCTATCTACTTGCACAGTTTGCTGCACCCAAGTCAGCACTGGGAACACTAGCACGATGCTGGGAAGGCATACCAGTAACTCCTCCAGCTCGTTGAGTAGCGCTCGTTGATTCTGCGTCTGAACTTGTAGGCCACGGCCTTGACCCTGGATGTAAGCAATGTCGTCGCTGACGGCCTAAAACAGTCTCAGTAAAAGATAGGACGGCGACCGAGTCCCATTGACCTACGTTCAGATGGATTTTGTACGAGGAGACGACACTTTCCATCGTGTCTAGCTCCGCTATGGCATCATCAAGATACTTGAGTACCGTAAGCACTCTGTCGTCACTTTCGATGAACGAGTGGATATTGGCCTGACGACTCCCAGATTAGCACTTATGCGACCAGAAGCTAGGTAATGTGCAGACCTTGTCTAAAGCCATTAGCTCGTCAAGGAGTCTGGCCTCTATCTGCTCCGCAGTCCCGCTCAGTGCTCGGCGACCCAGGATGTCGTCGCTTGCCCACTCGTACCCCTCAAGCATCTCTTCGACGCTCTGCAGAGTGGCTTGTGCGCTCTCGTCCTCGACCTCAGCAGCACCCTCACCCTCAACGTCAACCTCCTCGTGGAGCATAGCATCGCCAGACAGAACGCGATTGAGAGTCGCCTGGTTTGCAGGGTCGAAGAAGGAAACTCGGGTGTTCTCTCGTCTCACTTGCCTAGTGTCGGCGGAGGCCCCGTTAGGACTGCGTGAGGGCTGTGCACGGGACGACTGCGCAGGTGTCGCAGGGGACAAGTTAGGCAGGACGGGGTCGCCATAAGTGGACTTAGGAGAAGGCTGTATGACAGACGAGGCAGGCGACGCTGACCTCGACGGAATGTCCAAGGAGCCACGAGTCGTCGAGTAGCCATTGGTCCGCGCGCTATATTGAGTCAGATTGTCTGACTGCACGGAGGCTGGGCTGGACGGCAGCACTATTGACGGGACTTGACTAGAGGTCGAAGCGGAAGTACGGCTGGAAGCGTCTGTGTTTGATGGCTGGCGAGCATGACGAGGCCGCAGTGCACTGGGTGGGGGCATTGGCTCGCGAGAAGGTGTTCCGGGACGATTGCGTACAGGGGTCCCCGAACGCTCTGGGACAGCCGTGGCAGGCGGTCGTGACATATCAGGGGAATCAGCGCGCGCAGGACTGCGCGGCCTTCTCGGCCGCGAAGATGATCGTAGCCCGGGTGTAGAGGGTGCATATGAGGAAATACCACTCATGCGACCATTCTGTTGTGGCGACTCTGAGTACCCGTTTGCAATGGGCCGACGAGGTGAGGCCGGGGGTAGGGTAGCCCCGCCAGTCGGCGTAGGGGCACGCTCCATACGCGAGAAACTGAGTGGCGGTGGCCTTGATGCTAGTGAGGAGAGATCGAACGAATGGACATTGAAGACGGAAGAGGCAACATACATGCTTCAGCGGGTTCACGGACGCCCACCAGTTCCAGTGGTGCGTTACCTCCAGCCACTGTACGGAAGAGCTGAACCAGTGCAGCTAAGAAGTTGGTCTGGTCTTTCTGATTCTCTGTTTGCCATCGATAGGTCCTTGACATCGTGATATTGAACGCTAGAGGCTACATAACGCATGCGATGAGATTCGTGCGTAGAACGGTGTACCTTACTCACATTCAGCACCTCTAGACCTCGAAGCTCGGTAACCTTCCATGTTTTACCGACGGAGAAAGAACCATTCGCATTCAGTTTGGACTTATGAATGAAGCCCTGTCCGTTATTGGCCTCTGCGAGATTGATTGATGAAGCTACTGAGACATATTCGAAAGCGGACGCGACATACGCGACAAGATGATGTAGCGTGGTTTCTTTCCACCCTCGTCAGCAGGTGCCTCCTCCCAGATCTTGAGATGCGCAACATAGGTCTCCTCGGTCAGCCTGGTGTCAAACACGGAGGAGATGATCCTCTGGCGAACTGAGTCGTTGTCCGCCATGGATTAGAAGCGCCGTGGTTCGCAAATTTAGTCGTGGATAAGTAAAGCAGGTTATGGTCGACTCAAGTTTCAATGGTGTCAGGCAGAAAGCAGACAGGCCAGAAACCACATGCAGCGGATGTTGCACCCAACAATACGATCGCGATTCACAGTCGGTATAGCACCTCTCCCCACGTGCCGACATGATCGAAGTTGTTTGGCTTTGTTGTCCAAAGGCTTTGACGCTCAGCCCGTACGCACCACCGGGGTGCTGGGGTGCTGCTGTATCATACCACCGGGTCTGGGATAGCGACCAATTTGGTGCAGCCCACCGTGCGAGACTGTGCGATCAGGCTTAAGGCTCGCTTGCTCGAAGCTCTACGGGCTCTACCACTAGGACGGCCAGCAGTGAAACTTGGCGTTCTGTTGAAGATGGGCCGTGCTGAGCGCACGCAGACTTCGGGTGGGGATACATCTTTGGCATTAGAAATTCTGTCCGGTCCAACAACCTGTGCAATAAGATTCCCACACAGTCAACAGTACCAGAAAGGTGCATTATGGAAGGGAAGGAGGGACCTGACGACTACTGACGGTCGTATGCTCTGAACGGTCCGGACTGTCCGGGTAAATGTAAGTATAGGCAGACGGGAACTCGCTACAATCAACTTTGATGTTTTATAGCGCACTGAGAGCCTGTTGTATGCCCGTGGCCACTGCCTTCAACGCTCACCCAGGCTTACAAGTACATGACTTTGCGAGTCTCTCCGTCGCCCTGGTGAATAGCCGAATGGTTGATGAGTCACACATGTTTCTCTAGAAAAGTTGTCGCGACAGACTTACCTGGGCCTCAGCTCCGTTGGATGTACTTCCCGATGGGAAGTCAGTGGAGTCGCCAAAGTTGACGTTCGCGAGATTCTGAGTCTGTCATGGAGCACTTAATAAAGATTGCGGTGATCAAAGAAGCAGCTCCTTGTTACTCACTCCTCCAATCCCGATCCCGCGCCCGAAGCGCCTGCCATCATGCTGTAAGGCCTGGCCCACAGCACCGACTGGGGACATCGGTACTTCCATGCTCTTCTGTATGTAGGGGCGACCGTTCAAAGTCGCCAAGAGGCAATTGAGGACCACTGTAGCCTGGGTCACTTCTCTCAAGCATTTCTTGAACCACGATGCATACTCACATTCCGGGTATACCAGGTAAATAGCCATGTATATGAAGTTGTTCGGCCACACGACGAACTGTGACAATTCATGTCAGTTTCCAACGTCAGCCATACCGTGACCGTGAACAACAGCAAGAATACTCACCGAAACGAGACAGAGGAGAGCAGCGATGCTATGAATGGGTTGTCCACAATGGTCCCTTCAACAGGCCAAAATTATTGAGGTACCCACCTCATCAGAGCCCCTGTATTCACCGCATACGTTGCCAGGGTACGTATTATACCGTCTGATCTGCCATCAACACAACAAGGATTGGTGCACTGTACTCTTATACGTTCATTAATGACGCACCTCGTATGCCCCGTCCTCCTGATCACAAGGAGGACACACAGAGTGACGGTGATCAACACATCCGCGGCCATGCTCGTGGAGAAGCTGACAATGAGTAGCCACTGAGTCGACCTTCAGTACCATGGATCCCCCGCAGATCTACTGGGTGATAACGCACAGTATATTCATGGATGCCGAACCAGCTCTGGAGGCTCATGCTAAGAGCATAGTGAGGACGTGACTACTAGAAAAATTATTCATGCGCACGCACCCCAGGAACCCGAGTGCTAGAGGTGCACGGAGTGTGAGGTCACTGATTTATGTGAATACTCTGATACGCCACTGACCAGCTCCGGTTCCTAACGGGGTGATCAATGAATCACCGTAGAAGTGTGAGGCATCTAGTCGAGACATACCTGTTGCAACCAGAATGCTCAAAGCCTATCTTCAACGGCGTCAATGACGCCCTCGATTAGCAGTCGAGGACTCGGAGGTGTGGATAGACTCACGATAGCGGTCGCTAGGAGCCAGTTTTTACCGCTCACTGACGGTATCAGGTCAGCCGAGTAGTAAAAACGGCCCATACATACTCACAGTGCCAAACCCGGTAGCAGAGGACCCTGCGAAAGGATGTAAGGCAAGTAGACAGCTCCTGACGTTTGACTCCCTCACCCTCTTACGAGGCAGTTGTTCAGGCTCTGAAAGCAGCATGGAGAGATGAGCCGGAGCTGAACTCGAGCCCACCATAAGGCGTTCCTACCACTGTGAAAATGCTAGCCGGCTTGTACGGCACATAGCGTCAGCCTGTCTGTGGTTGAGGCGGCAGGTACACAGTGTATAAGGCCACTCACGGCGACAGACCTGTACCACAACGCAGCGTGACCCATGATCAGTGCTCGAAAAAAATGCAGAGGGTGAGAGTCGAGGACGAACCAAGCGGGTTTCAGAATGGCCAACAGGTTACCAAAGTCTGTGATGGTGTACATGTACAGTGTATATGCGATCAAGCACACCCGCAGCGTGTTGAGAACCCTGGTAGACATTACTTGTCCGCTCGATTGCGTCGAAGCCACGTGTGCATCCTCACCAGAGAAAGAACATCTATCCCGCTATCAGACAGTCGGGCCTCCGTGGACACAGCAGGGCGCGACACGCACCAGGCACTTTAAGGCTTTGTGATCAGCCGACGTCCGGGCGAAGTAGATGTATGTCTGCAGGGTAGTCACGCCGTACAAACTACCAGCCGTGAGCTCGACTGGCCGCCTAGCCGGCCGAAGCCCGGTCTCACCAGCATTCCACAAGTACCCCTTTGAAGAACTTGAGCCGACGTCTCATAGGAGTCTAGGAATGCGCATACCGATAAGCAGAGCACCTAGCGAATTATCCATTGAGAGGGTTCCGGTTGGCATAGCTGGAAAAGGTCTCGCTACGTGACGCGTGGCGAACGGAAGATTACGAATCTCGTGAGGGCGGAAACGGGCCTCCGCGTGCACATGAGGATACTTATATACCACTGCTGAGATACGTTCCAGTACTCAGACGGGCAGGCAGAAGGTCTTCAGTAAGTTGCCGCTAGCCATGGCAGTGTAGCCGTCTCCTCGTGACGACAATACTGAATTGCCTCACGATAGCGTTCATACTTATCTGGTTTAAGGAGGTGGGACATGGCAGACGAAGCCTAGGAAGGCGCAGAGCTCCTGCCAGTGCGGAGGAGTATGTCTCCCGAAGTTGCGCCGTACGGCATGTTGCGATGTTGGGGCAGCAAGAAACTTGTTCCATGGACGGCTTCTTGACGAACTGGTGGGCAATTCTGCCATAGAGCGCGAAGACACCGCCTTGAGAAGTATGCTCGAGGCGTGAACATAGTAAGTTATCGGTTCTTTTGGGCGGCCGAGGAACGCCGCGGCCTAGGGAGGTCCTCACCTGATTAAGCCCATCTCAATCACGTCGAGCTCGCTGTTCTTGATACCTCGAAGGAGGCTCTCCTCGAACCTAAATCGGCAGGGCATGGCTTCTGTGGTGGTCACTCGAGGCACGAACACGTTCTTCGTCATTTTGACGTGTGTAACGATGTTGATGATGATGGTATTTATAAGACTCAGCGGCAGGTCACAGGACGGAAAGGGCTCCTGGAGAGCTAGAGCTACGTTCTGACGCCGCAGAACCGCAACAGCGATGTGCAGCATCCGACTTTGATGCAGAACCGTCCAGGCAGTTCTCGTGCAGGCCATGCAGAAGAGAACTCCGGCAGCTGCGGCCTGTTGCGGTCAGCCCATGCTCGAAGACTCGGAGTTGCCTGCCGCCAAAGTGATTGTGCACACTGGAATCAAGCCACGCACCGCTTTTCTTTGCTGCTAGATGGCCATCTCAGCAACAGACGCCACAGGTGTACCTCCTTGCCAAAAAGCACCGCTTCATTCTCGCATCTCCAGAGGCTCGTAGTAGTCCGCCGTCTTCCTACCCCAACGCAAGAACCACCCAGTGACCCCGCCCCCGCCCTCGCCCGCCCTCCGCACCTCGCCGTTGTGCGTGACCTCGTACCGCTTGCCCCTCCACTCCACCTCGTTCCCGACAATCGCCATGAACCAGATCGGCAGCGCCATGAGCTCGCGCCCGGCCCAGGCCGCGAGGAATTGCCAGCGTATGTTCGCGGGGACGGGGTGCCCCGCGAGCGACGCGAACACGTCCATGTCGACGAAGAGCCACGCGAGAAAGTGGGCGGGCAGAAATAACCAGGGCGGGAAGCCGGTGAGGTAACGCAGACCAATAGAGGCGAGAGAGCCGGCGAGCACGGACTCTGTGAGCGGCTCGACGAGGGTCGCGGCGAGTACCATGCGCTTGCGCACGCGCACCCAGCGGATGCGCCGTGCGATGTAGTCCATGAGGGACATGTTCCCGACCGCGTTCTTCGCGACGTCGCAGGAGAGGTCGTGACGCAGGCCGAGCTCGTGCCAGAGGGCGCTGGCGATCATGTTGTCTTCGGCCAGGAAACGTCCGAATGCTGCTAATCCGCGTTCGCCAGGCTGGCACCCGCCGTTCTCAGCGTTTGGGATCGGTCTGAGTGAGCCATCAACTCGCTCCAGGTCGGACTTCCGGTATAGGCAGGACTTGCCGACCACACAGGAGTCTATTGCAACAGTGTTGATAGCGATGTACATCTTGGCGTGGTTCGTGTTGAGGAAGGCCTCCTCGATCCGTGAGCCGAGGGAGTGCTTCGTGACCCAGGCGTACGGCACATGGTGCACAACGCCTATTCGCCGGCGTGGGGGATGTGGTGCACTGGGTGGGGGTTCCAAGATGTCTACGGAACGTGCCAGTGTGCCAGGATCGACCATGACATTCGAGTCAAGTACCCAGAGGATGTCGTGGGCCGCACGATTATAGGCAGTCATCAGGTTGTTGACCTTTGGATTCACGCCGACCGTGATCCCGTTTCCTGATACAGAAGATATCAAGTTGTGGAGGAGCAGAATGCATGTCAGACTGCCACATACGTATAGCGATGTGGGCGTTGATGTGAGGATACTTGGTCATTAGGTCTCGGACGACGGTCAAAGCCTGGTCATCTTCGTCGTCAACACAGAAGAATATCTCGTAGTTGGCGTATTCCTGAGTAAAGGTGGACTCCAGATTTTCATAGAGGTTCGTATCGAGTCCCTTGAGGGGTCGTAGTATAGATACACCAGGAACCGAAGACGCGGGAGCTGAGGCCAGCGGGGAGCGGGGACGCAACCTGTATCTCTTGCGACTGGATCGTATGAGACAGAGATGCGGGTAAGTGCAGACTATGAACGTACGCTGCAATACAGCCCAGGACGCCTAAACTCCAGAGAAAGCCATACCAAGCGAGAGTGGCGAGAGCGAAGGTAAGCTTGAGGACATCCCGAGGTTCCGTATCCAGCATGGCTGAGCAGTCACCACCTTCAGGAGGGCTCGGACTGGGACTATTTACCCCCAATCCGAGAGCACAGAGGGGCGAGGCCAGGGAGTATGCCGAGCAGCTTCAAGAGAAAGGCCGAGTACCCCGAGCCGAGTCCGGACGAGTCGCAGTCCGCAAGCGCTCGCGCACTCGCCTGGGCGCGATCGGCGATCTCAGCGTGACTACATGTGACATAACGCGTCAGTAAGTACGCGGGCGCAGACGCGTGGGATTGCGGGGAGTCGCGAGTCCGAGCGTTCGTCCGAGTCTCTGCTACTGACGATCAGGATCTGCTTCAAGTCCAAACGAGCACCTGCCCTGACGCTCTGTATACCCACTTCTGCATTATGACAGCCTGGAAGACTCCTTTCTCCAGCGGCGTGGCCCACTTTCGTGCCGGAAAGTATCAAGACGCCCTCGAGTGCTTCTCAGAGGTGAGCCCTCCTCTACTTCAAATGAAAGGACGTGGCTAACCCGGCACACAGGCATTGAAACTGGGAGGCGACAGCGCTACGATATATGACTCCCGGGCCGCAGTATACCAGAAACTAGGCAAGCTCAAAGACGCCCTACGTGACGCCAAGGCAGTTATAGACCTCCATCCCGACCGTTGGCAGGTCTGTCTGTAGCTTCCTCCCAGGGCCTTCGACGCTTCTAACACTCCTTCTGGTTTGCTCTACTTCAGGGATATGCACGCTCTGCTCGCCTCTTCTTGCAAGCCCGCAAGTACGACGCTGCTGGCCGCATGGCAGATCTAGCCCTTGAACGCATTCCCTCAGACCAGACCCGTCGCCGCGACGAGATCACCGTCCTTCAAGATGAGATTGTTGGTGCTCAAAGAGTTGCCGCAAAGGCGGCGTCCCGGAAAGCCTACCACTTTGGAAAGCTGCCGGTCGAGATCGCGACCGCCATGTTCTCGATGGTCCTCGAGCAAGACCACGCTTATGTCGTCACGCTCGCTCAGGTCTGCAAGAACTGGCGTGCGACCATCTTGGAGACTCCGGCGTTCTGGAGGATACTCGTCTTGGGAGGACATCATCCCAAGCGCAAGGTCAAGGTCTGGCGCGACCGTGCGAAAGACAGATTCCACGAGCTGGCCTTTCTCGAGACGTTCACCGACCACGAGCCCGTCTTCGAGGATTTACGCCCCATCTCGATGCAATATCTCCGCTCTCTGAGAGTCGAAGGCCAGAGGTTCAACCAGCTCTTAGCCGACTTACCCGCACTCACTCCCCAAGTGCTCGCCTCCCTTCACAGCGTCATAGTGCAATCAGCTAACAAGGAAATCGTCACTCTGTGTCCGGAAAGCGCAGCCGCACTACATTGGCGGCAGCTGCAGCTCTCGGGTTGCTTCATCACCGACTTCCACGAGGTCGCAAACGGCTTGAACAAGCTCGATACCCTCTCCGTCGTCAACTGTTCTTGTATGCACGGATGGCAACACCTCCTCCACATCCTCTCTCGGAACCCAAGTCTCGCAAGCCTGAAACTGATTGATTATAATCCGCATTTGGATCAGTCGGCAGAAGACCTTCCACTTGTGATCCACCTGCCGAGCCTCACTGAGGTCCACATCGAAGACGCATATTCTCTCGCGAATACCCTCCTACCACGTCTCGCCGCTCCCTCTCTCAGCTCCCTCACCCTGTCCTTACACAGGGTCCGCCTCGAAGAATGTTTGCTGTGGCTCTCCGCCGGTCCTGCACGAACCTTGACAACGCTCTCCATCCACAGATCCGCCGTCAACTCCCGGCTCCTGATCGATGTCCTCACGGCAGCTACAGCGCTCGAATCCTTCCGACTCACCGACGTGTGCGATATCGCGTGCCTCGTTCTCAAAGCGCTGTGTACGCCGCTTGACGCGACGACTCCGGAAGGAACGTCGTCCGCGTCGTCGTCCTCCGAGATGCAGTCCGACGAGCGGCCCGCCTGCCGCGTTCGGTGCCCTATGCTTCGTCATCTCGACGTCTCGAACTGTCCAGACGTCTCTGCTTCACCGATCATCAAGCTGGTAAAGATGCGCCACCCGGAGACGCAAACTACCGCTCTCCCCGCTCATGAAGCCGGCACTCACGCGGCGAGCAACGAGCTCCCTGTGCGACCACTGGAGTCCCTGGTTCTCGACGGCTGCCCGAATGTCGACGCAGACGTCCTTCCTTGGCTGAGGTCGGCGGTCCCGTCGGTCAGCTGCATCTACATGAAGAAGAAGGACGCAAAGTGGAAACGCTGAAGCGCCTCGTCGTTCCCCGGGTGGTCATGGATTGCGGACAGCCTAATCTTTACAATCTGTACGGTATAGTGGGTTTGGATTCATTGTAGCTCCGTCAGGCCGAACGCTTCTACCGTGTTCTTCCACGCCTTCTCCGTGATCTGCTCGAAGGGCACACCTTCGTGCAGCTTGTGGACGACCCAAGCGACGCCTCCGATCGCTCCCGGTTCGTTGCGTCCCTTGACAGGACGGCCGTAGACAAACGATTCAGGCTTCGTTGCAGGGGGAAAGTAGAGCGAGTTGAGGGCGGGTGGGAGGGACGACAGGTGGGCTTTGGACGCGTGCGTCGATGTCATCGAGCACCAAGGAGCATCTACGCTGGCAGTGAGCGGGCGAGGGTGTCCGGTAGAATCCCGCACGCGACTTACCAGTCTCTAGCATGAGTTTGTCGGGTCGGATTGACTTCGTAGTAGCAAGATTCTCTGCGGTCTTCAGAGAACACCCGTTCACTCTGAGAACAGGTATGATCAGGCACTTCCGTCGAACGGATGGAATTAGGCCGCTTTACCCTATATGAAAGCCAATGTCCATCTGCGAGTACACATGGATGAGCGAACATGCGAATCCATCCCTTGAGCGTTCACTTACCAATTCAGCAGCTTCCTCAGCGGTTCCGGTGAAGCTGTGGACAACACCGCCGTTTCCGCCCGCTGCCCTGCCACCATCCTTGTCAAAACCCTCCTCGCGAAGAATTTGGACAAAGTCCTTGTGCGCCGCACGAGAGTGCAGGAACAGCGGTAGGTGGTATTTCTTAGCCAGAGCAAGCTGAGAACCTGTACTCGCGTACGATCAGCCACGGATCACAAACAAGTCGAGGCTGGCGGAAGAGACTCACGGAAATGGCGGCGTTGCACATCCTCCGAGGCAAAGTGCGTACGGTCATAATCTGCGGGCCACGTCAGTCCTCAATACTCAACACGGATATCATTTAGAAGGGACATCGACATACCCAAGCCGCACTCGCCCACTGCGACGACTCTACCCTTCCCGGTCAAGTTCGCGGCAATGAGCTTGTCCAGCTCCTCCAGATACTTCTCGGGACCGCCGCGGAACTGGTCGAACTGTTTCGAGCGCGTCGGATGGCACCCCACAGTCGCGTAGAATCCGAGCTGTTTCGCGAGCTCGAGGGCCTCTTTGGACTCGTGCAGGCTGCCGCCGGTGATGATCATCGACTTGACCCCCGCCGCTCGCGATCGCTCGAGCATGGCTTCTAGGTCGTCTGGACAGTGCGTATATGAGGACACCGACGAGGGGGGCGTGCGAGCGATCGCGGCCTGGACGCACCATCGTGTTTCCGCTTGCCGTGGTGCCATCCTCTGAAGATGGGATCGGTCAGGTTCACTGGGAAGTCATACGCGTCTTAGGATTTCGGTCTCATGAGACGTGCAAACCTTCCACTAGCCTGCAATATCTACAAACGCATCGCGAGTTAGTTCAAGCCTGCTAGTAACGGTGGTCGATCGCACCGATGAATCTATACTTCTCCGGGTGCACCTCTTGAGCTGGTGGTTTAGCAGCTACAACGGTGACAGGCATGGTTTCCGGTCTTAGGCTTCCTCTCCCTACAGCCGACGCGGATACGCTGCGGGTATGGCAGTAAGAGAGAGGCTGCGGTAATCGCAGGGAACCTGGAATTCGAAGTAATCGCGGTAGACGCTTGATCGCACAGCTCACGAACCCAATCGCCATTCAGGAACGCGGTGTTACGTATAGCGTTCGACTGCAACTCCCATGCCGACATACAAGATGAAAGGTCTGTCGGATTAGTACGAGGACGGCCCACTGTGTCCAGCGAACAGCTGCAGGTCTCTGCACGAGCTGGATCCGGAGCGAGCATGGGCGCCTCCAGGTGCGCTCTGGGATACTGTACCAATCACATGAGCCCGTCCCGTCCGATCCGCTCTTCTCTCGCCCGCCACAACCTCCCCACGGGGTCACTCGCTCGGGCACACTCACAGTGCATCTGCGCAACCCCAGACCAAGGTCCGGGCTGGCGCGCCTCCGCTGAATCGTCTCCGGCAAGCAAAAGAGCCCGCTCACCAGACCGTCCGGCTCGGCCTGCTCATCTTACTCCCGAGAGCCGGAGTCTTAAGAGCCCTCCCCACGTCGTCCCCTAGCTGAGCGAGCATCCCTCCTGTCCTCGACCGCATCCCCTAGCCCTCTCCGACCATAGCGAACATGTCTGTTGACCGCGTAAAGCAAGTCGTCTCGCACCTCACGCCTGGTGCGGCCAAGGGCCGTGCTGCCCTGCTCCGGAATTCACCCGACGATGTGGTCATAACCATGGCCATCCGCTCGCCCTTGTGCAAGGCGAAGAAGGGAGGATTCAAGGATACCAAGTACGTCATCTCCCACCGTCGCCAGACCAGTCGTGACTGAACGAAGTCTATAGGAGCGATGAGATGCTCTACGAGATGTTCAAGGTAAAGGAAGCGGCACTGCGCCCGACTCGCTTGTAGACTCACGTCGTGCCACAGCAAGCGATCGCACGGTCGACCATCGACCCCTCTCTCATCCAAGACATCACCGTCGGGACAGTGCTGACTGCCGGTGCTCCGTATCAAGCCCGTTATGCTGCCCTCGCAGCCGGCATTCCAGACACCGTCCCCATACAGACTGTGAACAGGTGGTGCTCGTCCGGACTGATGGCCGTCACGGACATCTCCAACAAAATCCGGGCTGGGCAAATCGAGATTGGTCTCGCGGTCGGTTTCGAGAGCATGACGGACAGGTGCGTTCGACGCGTGTCCGTTCATGCCCGACGGTACTGACGTGACTTCTCACACAGCCCTGACCGTGGCGGCCCCCCTCAGAGCGAGGTCATCAAGGCGAGCCAGCTTGCGCGCGATGCTGCCATGCCAATGGGCTGGACGTCCGAGAACGTCGCTGAAGAGTTTGACATTTCCCGCAATGACATGGACGAGCTCGCGGCGCTCTCATACCAGCGCGCCGAGAAGGCCGACAAGGAGGGAATCTTCGCTGCGGAAATCGTTCCCTTCACCGCGTACGTCACGGACCCTGCCACCGGCCAACGGACGACGAAGATCGTGACGAAGGACGATGGAATCCGGTATGGTACGACGAAGGAGAACTTGATGAAAATCAAGCCTGCGTTCCCTCAGTGGGGCCGTGCACAGACAACTGGTGGAAATGCTAGTCAGATCACCGACGGGGCCGCCGCTGTCTTGCTCATGACGAGGCGGAAAGCCGAGCAGCTGGGGTTGAAGATTCTGGCCAAGCACGTCACGACGTCGGTTTGCGGTCTGGCGCCCCGGATTATGGGCATTGGTCCCTCAATCGCGATACCCATGGTGCTGGAGGCTACCGGCCTCAGCAAGGACGACGTCGACCTGTTCGAGGTACGTTTCCTGATCAGGTAGCAAGTGGCAAGAGCTGCGGTTCTAAGACGCACCTGCAGATCAACGAAGCATTCGCGTCAATGTACGTCTATTGCGTCAAGAAGCTCGGTCTCGATATCAACAAGGTCAACGTGAATGGCGGTGCCATCGCCCTCGGCCATCCACTAGATAAGTTCCTACATTGTTTATATTGCGGCAGGCGTGGCTGACGATTCTGGGTCCGTGCACGCTGCACCGGTGCCCGACAGATCGCGACTGGCTTGAACGCGCTCGCTCGGCGGAACGGCAAGGTGAGCTCATCTTGATGTGCGCCGGCTGTGGGCGCATGTGCTTACACCATCCTCTAGATCCTGGTGACCTCGATGTGTGTCGGAACTGGTATGGGTGCTGCTGCAGTGTTCGTGGCAGAGTGATTATGGGCCGCGAGAAGGGACTAGCATTCTGCGCTTTATAGGATAGGATTGTATCGTTACGGAGGCTCCCTCTTGGTTAGTATCGCTTTAACACCACAACCATACGATGGGCGGCGTGCATAGATCGAAAGGGCGTCAAGCTGCGTCAAGCGTCGTGAATTATGGGACCGAGGAGGGCATAGGAAGCGAAAATAGCAGCGGCACGCAGGGGCCGCGCCATGTGCCGGGTGATGCCGAGGAGGAGTAGAAAGGAGGGCGCGGAGTGAGAAACAAACAATCATCCCCGTTTCTGTCTCCCGCCTCTCTCTGTAACGACCGCCCACCACGCCCGCCAGCACCTCGCCTGGCCGGTCCTTTCTCTTCTACATAGCCATCCCAAGCAGTCTACTGCGTCCTCTCCTTTCTTCTCTTACCCGACGAGGCCTGCAGCGCCATGGCCTCGAACAACAACTACGCGTACAACGCGACCTACAATCACAGCAACGCCTCCAACATCCACACGCCCTACGGCTCTGGCGACCCCTACTACAACGAGTCGACTGGTTTCATCAATCCCAATGCTAGTAAGAAACGGACCAGCAACTGGGTGAAGATCGGCATCCCCGTCGCCCTCGTAGTCGTCGCCGCCGCGGTGGTGGGAATCGTTCTTGGCGTGCGCTCCCACAAGTCGTCCTCTGCCTCGTCCAGCGGCGGCTCGTCTGCCGAGGCTGCTGCCAGCCAGGCAGCCAGCGTGAAGAACGAGATTGGCATGTTCGCCACGGCGACGGACAGCCAGTACCTCCTCCCGCTCTACCCTTCCACCGTGAGCAATCTTCTCGGCATGTCTCGAGACTTAGTTTCTGACGTGGACATATCGTCCAGACCAATACCGCCGCATACACTAGCCCCACGTTTAATCCTTCCAACAACGCTGCGCTCGCGTGGCCGTCCGATTCCTTCCAGCCCGCCAACCCCTCGCCCACCGAGGTCCGTACCGACCGCCCTCGCCTTATCGCGCCGTCGTACAAGTGGGACGCGCTCCCTAATCTCATCAAGAACGATCCGTACATGAAGTTCTGGAATGACACCATCTTCGGCAACGCTACTGCGTACTTTGACCTCCCCGTCGTGCAGTACTTCATGGACGGCGATAGCGGTATCCTGGATAACGCGCGCGAGATCAAGATGCGCATCAAGGCATTCGCGTACGTGTACCGCCTGACCAAGGACACCAAGTGGGTAGACAGGGCGTACAAGGAGCTCCAGGTACATACGGCCATCCTAACTCCGCATTACTGAGTTCTGATGGGATCTACAGAACGCAGTCAGCGACTCCTTCGGGCCTTCCGGCGACCAGAAGTGGAACCCTACCCATTTCCTCGACACCGCTGAGTTCACCGCTGCCTTCGGCTACGCGTACGACTGGTTCTACGACGCCTGGAGTGACGACCAGAAGACCGAGATCCGCACCAACATGATCACTTACGGTCTGAACCGTGGTATCATCGCGTACAGCAACAGCGACAACCTCTACACCGGTTGGTGGACAAACAACACGCAGGGCAACTGGAACTGTGTCTGCAACGGTGGTCTCACTGTCGGTGCTCTCGCCATCGTCGACGATGACACTACCGGCACCGCTAAGCAGATTCTCGGCATGACCGTCGATAACGCGAAGCAGAACTGCGCGCAGGCCGTCACATCTGACGGTACGTGGACGGAGACCGCCAACTACTGGTACTTCGGTACTACTGGACACGCCGAGATGGCCTCTTCCCTCATGACCGCCACCGGTTCCGACTACGAGCTCCTGACGGTGAACCCCAACTTCTGGAAGACCGGTCTGTACCACATGTACGTCAACGGCCCTGGCTCGCTCTTCGCCTACGGCGACCACGGCCCCAACAAGTTCTCGACCACCGCCAATGCCATGCTGCTGTACGGCGACTACTTCAAGCACCCCGAGTTCATCCTCTACCAGCGCGACCAGCATGACGCCCCCGAGCCGTGGTCCATGTTCTGGTACAACCCGACGGTTGCTGGTGCGTTCTGGGACGGCATGCCGCTCGACCACTTCTTCACGGACGACCTCGACCAGTGGGCGGCGATGCGGGGCAGCTGGACCGACGAGAGCGCGCTCTACGTCGCGATGAAGTTCGGCAAGAACCAAGGCCATCAGACGCACAACGACCTCGATGTTGGTGACTTCGTCGTCGACGCGCTCGGCACGCGCTGGGCCGGCGAGCTCGGCTCGGGCGACTACCGGTCAGAGAACTACTTCAGCAACGACACACAGGGCAGTGAGCGCTGGTTTTACTACCGCAAGCGCACGGAGGGCCAGAACACGATCCTCGTGAACGCGGACAACCAGCTCGTCAGCGCGGAGCCGAAGATCCTGCAGAACCTCACTTCTGGCACGGCTCAGGGCTCAAGCACCGTCATGGACGTCCCCTCAGACTCTACCGCGCTGTTCACCGGGGACCTCACCAGCGCATACGCCGATACTGCGTAAGTCGTCTTGCCGCTCACGTCCGCAGTCTCATATACTCATTCGTTATTTGCAGTACTTCGTGGAAGCGTGGTGTCCGCCTGCTAAACGGCCGCAAGCAGGTGCTCATCCAGGACGATATCACCGCGTCACAGAGCATCATGTGGCGCATGCACACGAATGCGACCGTGGACGCGTCCGGCACTTCTGCGACGCTGACTATTGGCGACAAGAAGATGCAGATGCAGATCCTGTACGCGCCCGACGGGGCCTCGTTCAGCACTGGCCCCGCGCAGCGGTTGAGCTCGGACCCTCCGCTGATCGACAATCAGGTCGACCAGCCGAACCCGGGCGTGACGGTCGTGATGATCAGCCTGCCGGCGGGCCAGTACAGCTTGCAGGTGCTGATGAACCCGCAGTGGGACGGGATGTCGGCGAGCGACTTCGTGACGCCGCCGTCAGTGCCCATCGACAGCTGGTCATTGACGAGCCACAACGCGTCATAATGGATTGTTGATGGGGTGTTTCGTTTCTCCTGACTTAGCATACTCGATCCTATCTACTTCACGATCAGTGATGGACCGTCTCCGCTCGCACATTGTTCCCTTGTACTTTCTTCTGCTTCGTCCAGTCTGCATGGACTGAAAAGCCCTGGTGAACTGGAGTCGGCGGGTTTTTGTTACTAGCACTACTACGCGTTATACCTTTCCCGCCGAGCGACGGACGGCTGCGTCGAATGTATGGATTGCATACCCTGGAATGCGCGCGTGCATGTGTCTGAGAAGGGTGCAGAGTGCGATGATGGACGGGAGACGTGCGGGCGCTTGGAGCGTGATACGGGCCTCGGTTGCCGTGGCATCGCAGAAGGGGCTGCCAACAAGAGCGGGCGGGCGCCAGCCGTGGGTCGCCTCGCCTCTCCCCGTTTCTGTCTCTCCCCCGCGCTCTCTCCCGCTGGCCTTGCCATCCTCCGCTCCTTTCTGTTTTCCCTCCTTCACAGCAACAAAACAAACCACATCCAGGGGACGCCCCCTCTCCCCGCCGTCCAGTACGTCCACCTCCCCCTCACGCCCTTTTTTCTTCTTTTTCTCCCGGGCTGGTCTCGGTCTATTCCTCCGTGTCCGTTCGTTCTTTTGATTGTCGTCAACCACCGCCCGACGTTCCACTTCGTGTGCCCGACAGCAAAAACTGACCGACAGCCGTACGCAGCGTCCCGCACAACCCCCTCCCCACTCTGCGACACGGTTCCGACCTGTTGAACACACGTAGCCGCCATGTTCGCTCGCTCTAGCAAGGTCGCACTTACACTCCTTTGCCTCGTCGTCGCCCTGGGCTTGGCCACTGTATCCGAGGCGAATTCGCTCGTTCACCCCGCCCGCGACCATGCTGGCCTCTCTCGCATGATCAAGAAGCGCTCCCCGGACGGCCTCCTCCTCTCCCCTATCATCGCACCAGAGGGCGACCCTACGGGCAGCGTCGGCACTGACACTGCCTCTTCCACTGGGACCGGTTCCGTCACCTCGGCGGCGACCTCCACTGGCACGTCGAGCGCGGCCTCATCGACTGGCACCAGCGCGGCTAGCACGTCCACGGATACGGCTTCGGTATGTAACTCTCTCGTCATCCGAGCTGTGTGCAGGGAAGTTGACTCGTTCTCAGGCTGCGTCGTCCACCGGAAGCTTGTCCGCGAGCTCGAGCAGTGGCACTTCGTCCGCGTCCTCGGCCGCGTCCAGCAGCAGCTCGAGCATCGCTTCCTCCAGCTCCTCCCTTCCTACCTCCTCTGCCACGCCTACTCCCACTACCGACCCGAATCTGCAGTTCACGCAGGCGTCAGAGCCCGATACCCCGGCCACTTCTGCTCGCTCTACCTCCACCAACTTCGTCACCGTCACCGCTAGCACCGCTGAGCCCTCCCAGAGCGCCGGTGCCTCCACCAGCGGCGCGGCCTCCACCTCGAGCGGAAAGATCACTCGCACGACCATCATCGTCATCGTCGTCGTCGCGTCGTCGATTGGCCTGATCGCATTCGCCTGGACCGTCTTCCGCAAGTGGAAGCTCCGCCCCTCGTCCAGCTTCGACGACCGCATGCAGCCCATCGACTGGCAGCCGACCGCGCCCGAGGACGGCATCGTCCCGAGCCACCGCCGTGCGGCCTCGAACGCGTCCCACGGTTCGTTCCACTCCTCCGGCCACAGCGATGGCCATGCCCCGTCCCTTCAGCCCGTCCCGGAGCACGACTTCACTGCTGGCGCGGCGACTCTCGCGCCGGTCGGCGGCTACGCCGACCTCCAGCGTGGTCCCAGCCCCCAGCCGACCATGTCCGAGCTCTCGCGCGGCCCGAGTCTGACGCGCCCGGGCTACGACTACGGCGTGCCCCTCCACCACCAGGGCATAGGCGGGTACGAGTACAACAACGGCATGCGCTACTAAGCGTGCCGCTCGGGAATGTGCTCTGTCGTGACTGGCGCAGCGCGTCATTGTACGGATAGGAGCGAAGAAGGGCACAACGATACCTCGACAAGTTCACCTTCTCCTGCCCGTGAGGTCCCGCCGTCTGACAATCTCGACGAGGGGCCTCCCGGGCCTCTTCCCTTTTCTCTTTTGAGCTTCTTGCAATTTCTGTTCTCTGTCACTTTTATCCCAACCGTTTACGCGCCAGGGACGTGCATCCAGATGTGCGTGACCTTCCGCTCCCGCTGGACGCTTCAACGACATCCCGTTCTGTGCCGTTAGTTGACCTCTCTCTACGACGCGGTGTGGCTTGGTGCTTTTCCCAGAGTTCTGTCTCTCCCTCAAGAAGACGACGATGATTATACTACTAGTACTTGATGTGCGTACAGTGACGACCTCGGCAAGACAGTGCGTCGACCCTACGGTCCTACATCGCCCCTGCGTGCCTCGCGTTCCTTCGGGACGGTCAGTCATTTGAGGTCCCAGGTCTGGGCCGCCGAGGCACGAGGCCCTGAAACGCCTATCTTTGGCTATGTTGATTCATGTGTTGGCGTTGATTGTGGTGGTACCTACTACAAGTTTCTGAACAGTGAGTACTATATAGTGATATGTGGTGAGGTTACTGAGTACATGCATGCGGTTGTTCGCGGACTATCGATACAGCAATACGTTTGTCGAATTGTCGGAGAGTCCAGTCCTATCCCGTCCCGTACCGCCCAGCCCCCGGATTTGGTATGCGTTCATGAAGCACATCCCTCATTTCAATCACCGTCTTCGTCTTCCTCGTCCTGATCATCCAGGACCAGCGCGCCGAAGCGGCCTGCGGTCCCTCCGAGCTTCCCGCCGGTCTTGCCCCGAGCACCGCTCGCGTCTCCGGCCGCGCCAGCCTCCGCGTCCTCGTCCTCGTCTTCATCATCCTCGTGCCCTGCCTCACCGCCCTCTCCCTCTTCCTCTTCCTCATCTTCGTCTTCCTCCCCGTCTTCCGAACCCTGCTCGGACAGCGTCGTCTCCGCCTCGTCCGTATGCGGCGTCTCGTGTTCATGCTCCGCTTCGTCGAGGTCAAGCGCGTCTTGGCCGTCATGGGCCCCGATCCAGATCCCTGCCCCCTCTTGCGGCTGGTGCGCCCGGATAGTGCTGGGGTCTGTGCCTGGCGGCCAGAACGCCCAGCGGATCCGGCCCTCGGCGAGCGCGCGGAGGACTGCGGCGGTGGACAGTGATGGCCATGTCAGTATCACGAACACACGGTCGCAGCGGCAGCGGCAGCGGTGGTTTTTGTGCGCGCGGACGTGATTCGGTGTGGTCGGAATGCGAGATGCGCGGATGAGCGAGCGAGAAGACGCGGTCTGTCAGTCTGAAATGTCCGAACGAGCAAAAGGAAGCGACGCACTTGCGTTCCCGGCGCGCTTCACGTCCGGCCTGCCCACCCGCGCCGTGATCCAGCCCTTCTTCGTCGCATACGCCGACAGGATGTCCATCGCCGTCCACACCACCTCCCTTCCCTTCCCCTGTCCCGCGGTCTCGGCGGCGGCAGCAGCAGACCGGGGCTGCATGCCGGCGCGCCACGTGCGCTTGTCCTCCGCGGGGGGCTCGGCGAGCGCGGGGTGCGCGCCCTCGAGCCCGAGGATCGTCTCGAGCGGGAGGAGCTGCGCGGCGTGGTGGATGCAGAGCGGGATCGCGGACACGCGCGAGATGGGGAGGATTCCGCTGAGGACCTGCGGGGCGATTGTCGCGTGAGCATGAACACGCGAGAAGGACGGTCGCCCCGAGAGAAGCGGGAGTACGTACCTGCGTTTCCATCGGTACGTAGTTGGGGAAGACGAGCCCCGGGCAGTCGACCAGCCGGACTTCGGGCGTCCAGAAGAGCGTCTGGAAGTGCTTGGTCTGTGGAGTCGCGCGAGTGCGTCAATTAAGTTTACGATCGTCATGCGAGAGGTAAAGTGGCGAATCGCACCTTTCCAGGCGTGCGCGACGCTCTGACCTTCGTAGTCTCGAAGAGCGCATTCAGGAGGGACGACTTGCCGACGTTGGGTTGTCCTGAGACGCGAATTGTGAGCACCTATACGGAACGAGGCTTCCGCTGAGTCTTACCGATGACTCCAACGGTCAAGAATTCCGGCTCGCTTTCTTCATCCGTGTGTTCTCCGTCCGTATGTCCCTCACCATCTGCCTTGCCCGTCTTGTGCGCCCCGACCGCAGTTCCGACCTTGCCGCCGTGGGCCTTGAGGACCGCGTCCCAGTTCAGCTGCGTCTTCACCCTCGGCTTCCAGTTCTTGAGCCTTTCTGGGTTACTCTTCACCTCTTCCGGCGGCTCCAGGAGCTCCGCATGCGTCTCCCTGAGGGCGTCGACGAGCGCCTTCCGGAACGCAGAGGGGAGATGGGGCTCATGTCCGCGGCGCTTTGAGCCGTTCGCGTCGATGGGCTTCTCAACAAAGGACTCGACCTGAACGACGCGCGCTCCTGGGAAGCGCGCTTGGAGGTAGGAGGTCCACGCGGCGGCACGGTCGGGGCCGGCGATGTCGACTTTGGTGAGCACGAGGACGGTGCGGAGGCGGGAGGCATTGGAGACGCTGGAGAGGTAGGACGAGAGGGCGGGTGGGAAGTGGAGGGTCGGGCAGCGCGAGTCGAGGAGGATGAGTAGGATCTGGGAGATCTCTGTCACGCGCCATCTGTGAGGGTTTATTGGTGTCAGCAGAGGAGTCTGTGAGCGAGACGAAGTGAACTTACAGCTGGCGCCAGACTTCGAGGTTGCGCTCGAAGGAGGTGGGCGCGTGAGGCATCTCGTCCGGCTCCTTGATCTCATCGGATCCCTGGGCGGATCGCTGAGGATTCTTCTCCTCAGGATCGTCGACGCTGCACCAGGCGTTCACGGCCTCGTCGGTCTGCGCGAGCCACTTCTTGAAGAGGCCCTCCTCGTTCGCCTCGACCTCCTTCTTGGACATGTCGTAGCGCCACTTTGGACGCCGGGGGCACGTCAGCTGTGCGACATCCTGGGAGTCGGAGCGCGTGCCGTCAGCGAGGGCATCCGTGGCGATCTTGGGCTGTGTGTCAACGTCCGAGAGGATCGCGGCCTCGGGCTGCAGGGGGCGCGCGAGGGGGAGGTTGGATGCGAGGATCTCCGTCTTCTTGAGAAAGTGCGTGGGGAGCTTGACGAAGGAAGATTCGAGGCGGCGTGCGGACTCTGCGCTGTGCGGGGGCGCGGTCTGAGCCTTGCGGGGCTTGCGGGTGCGTCTGTCTGGCTTGCTGGGTGGGGGAGGGGAGATGTCGCCGCGCTTGACGGCGCGTTTGAGCATCAGCTGCTCCCTGCGCTGCTTGTGTGAGAGCGGCTTGCGTCTGTTGAGCATGATAGCAGGTGCTGCGAACAGAGGGTAGATGTCAGGACAGGGGTCTGATCAGTGCGGATGGATTTGCGGTACCTTGTCTTGTACTGTCTGCGAATGGTGCGGCAGCGTTGGATGAGTGGCAGCAGGAGCAGAGAACGGAGGACGGGACCGAGTGCCAAGCTCCATGACGTACGGTACTCCGATCGTACACCTCGATGCCCCATTTGGCTCTCCCCCAGGGCTTGGCGTGCAGTTCGCGCAACGCAGCAGGTCACTCTCCTCCGTCACGTGCTTCTCGCTGATCTCTCGTCCGCTGCTGCAATAGCCGCAGCGTTGGCTGGGAAACACCCGTCCGTCTCGCTGTGGGCCAGTCTCTCTGGCAGTGTCGAAAACAAAACTCCGAGTGATCCCAGAGTGATCAGTGCCTCAGCTGTTGCCGCATGGTCACCTCCGACTCCTCTGCCGGAACGAACGCTCCTCGGCCTCCGGGGCCCTCGCCTGCCGCCCATCCATGGGTCGGCCCTCCAGCTTCGCGTCGCGTTTGTTCCCCGACAGCCTTGGCGGCCTCGCGCGGGCAATTAGTGGCGGTGAGTTGTGTACTGTTAGCTACGGCTGGCCAGGCACGGTGGGAGCGGGGAAATAAGCGAAGATGGGGATCGGGGAGGACTGCGATGCGAGAATAGAGTTGCCGGGATGCGGGCGCCTTGGGGATACGGAGTGAGGAAGAGTCTGAGTTATTACGGGGACGACAAGGGAAACGGGATCTGCCACCGCTCGGCCACACGCCCGCCCAGGATATTCCAATATATCCGCTTCCCCTCGGGGCCAGTCCAGCCTTGCCCATGTCGCCCTCCTTCTCTCCTTCATCCTCTCTCTCCCTCTCCCTCTCCCGACCCATGCCCATCCCCTCCCCGCTGCACTCTCATGGGTCCCCCGCATCCACACGCTCCCCGCAACACCCGTCTCAGCTACTCCTCCTCCGCCGCTGCATCCCACAGAGGGCCCCGCGGCAAGGAGCACCAGTTCATATACCGCAACGGCTCAAAGCTGCACGCCTACGACAGGGACAAGGCCCCATATCCGTCCTCGTTTGATCGCGACGTCGTCGAGCTGTACGTATACACGCGTATACACACACACACCGGCTACCAATCCGTGCGCTGACGTCCGCGCCTCGTGCAGCCAATGTATGGACAACGCCATGATTGTGGCGTCCAAGGGCTCCGCGTCCTTCATCGACTTCAAGGACAAGCCCCCCTCCAGGTGTCTCGATATCGGCACAGGCGTACGCATCGCGCGCCCGCTCTCGCTGTTCTCCGGCGTTGATCGGCTGTTCCTCTAGCTCGGGCTCTGGGTGCTATCGTCCGCAAAGGCATGGCCAGACGCGACATTCGTGAGCTCGTCTGCCTGGCACCCACAAAGTGCTCTCGTTGACAGTCCAGTCAGGTCGGGCTAGACATGGTCAATATACAAGTGCCGTTACAAGTCGTCGAACCTGAAATTGCCGATCGCGTAGAATGGGTGCACACTAATATGTACGTCATCGCGGCATCTCTCATGAGCGCTCGATTATAGACCTTGTGCCAGCTTGAGGAACAAGCTACCGTTCGATGACGACGAGTTTGACCATGTGCATGTGCAATGTCTGGCTTTGGGCATACCCGAAAACAAGGTTGGTGAGCAGCAGTGGCCTCCGAGACTAGCTTATTCAGGTTACCCTGCAGTGGCATTCTGTCTTCGAAGTAAGTCTGAAGGGTTGAGAATGCGTGCGGTCCTTGACGCCAATCTTCAGGAAATACGGAGAGTGATGAAACCTGGTGCGACTATTGAGATTCTGGAGGAAGGTATATGCGCACCCTGCGGCTTCTATCGCCACAGAGAGCTGATTTCAGCCTAGATGCAATATTCCCTGTACTACCACGGTGGTACACCGACCCTCTGCGGGCGCACGCCCGCGGCCCCTCGACCATATACCCTGGCGCTATTCAGCAGCCGCTCTCATACCCCGAGCCCTTTGATACCTCCAAACTTGCGCACGAGCACGAGTTCCTCGAGACCTTGTTTAATGACGTCTGGGCCAATAGATTCATCAATCCCACGCCCAGCTGTAAGCGCGGTTCTCGAAGCCCTGGCTTTGTCCTTCACTGACCTCGTCGGCCCGCAGCATGCATCCCGGGATACTTTGGCGCATTCTTCGACCGGGTATTGTCGCCGCCGGTCATGAACTTCTCGACCCCGCCGCTGGCGCCGTTCGCACCTCTTCCAGGTGTGAATGCCAGCGCAATGCGAAACCACCATCCCAGGAGCAGCAACGGCTCTCCAGAGCCCTCGGCGGGTAGCATGTCGAGCCTGCTGACTCCGTTGATGATAGACAATGTGCTGGACCTCTCGCTCACCCACTCTCCCACGTCGACGCAGCCAACGTCGGCGGGGAGCATCAGGGAAGCAATCTCTCCCTCGCCATCCATGAGCTCCCTCCGTCAGGAACGCGGCGTGAACGGCCTCACCAACGGGAACGGCAACAGCAACGGACACAGCGCGGGACCTGCCACCGCAAAGTCCACCCGGCGGGACTCCGAGGCCAAGTCCGTGCGCTCGACGAACAGCCACACGGGCTCGCACTCGTCCACGCACTCCGCGTCGCGGGCGAATCGGCGCCCGTCCGTGATGCTCTTCGCGTCGTCAGAGGACAGCACGTCCGTCGGGGGCGAGCACGCGATCGACCTGATCCCGTTCGACAGCATGCAGAGCCAGGGCGAGCACTCGCAGTTCATGCACCTCTATAGGGCGGTCACGTTCGTGCTGTCGACGAAGGAGGCGATGTGGGAGGAGCTGCTGGCGCGGGTGGAGGCGCGCGACGAGGAGCTGAGAAGGTTTGGATGGAGGAAGGAGGACTATAACGAGCAGGCGAGCAGAGCGCGGTTCGAGCTCGCCGTGGATCAGTACCAGAGGTGCGCCCCGCTGCTCAGCGCTCACTGTTGTGCAGGGTCTGTTGCAGTGCTGACGCTGCGTTCTGCAGCGACATGCGCGGTCGAATAGCATTGTGGCACTCACTCGTGAAGAACGGCTGGGAGCTCCCGCCGCGTGATCCCCTCACGAAGGTCGAGATCGTGGAGGAGATGCAGCTCCGCGAAGAGATTCTCGCCGCGCAGCGCCTCGCGGACACGGGCGAGCCGGAGCCGCCATGTCGGAAGGTGCGGCTGCTCGTCGGGGTGAAGGAGTCGTGACATGCGTACGTATCGGATAGGGTTTATGCCTATGTTTTCGCGTAGTGAGAGGGGTTGACGTCGTGGGGTTGTAGCTACTATGCACATATGGCCGCGCAGGATCACTTATTAATATGTATACCAGACACCACGAGCACGTAGACTGTACATGTATGCTATGGCTTTCTGCATTCCCGCCTCCTTCAAGGCTGTATGAGGGGTATTGTAGCGTGCGTATTTGGTGCGTACGGTGAGTTCTTGCCACTCTCATGCACCACGAATTTCCGAGTCGCTTGATGGCCTCTCATTCAGCGGTCGCTCCAGATCGTCAGCGTCAGCCCCTTCCCTGAGCCTCTCCAACCAAGTACGACTTACCGATCATTTACGATCATGGTTAGGTTGGTTGCTGGCATGGATTTCAACTCGGACTGGCGCACACGTCTCAGTGGGTCGTCAGCCTCTTTCTCGGGCGAGCCATGGTATAGTACCTGCGGCGCGCCGTTGACCTCTCTCTTCCTATCCGTCTCCTGCGGTCACAATTTCTAAAAGCCGGTCTTTGTAGTGGTCGTACTGTTTTAAATCACTCGCAGATCAGCCTCATTCTACCGTCATGGCTGAGCCGCCCCGCAAGCGGAGCGTCCAATGGACCTCACCTTCTACCGAGGCTTCCGACCGCCGCGAGCAGTCAGCACCTCCTGCGGCGCGCCCGTATCGCAAGTACCCGACCCCGCATCCCAAGAAGCTATCCGACGCGTCCTCGTATTTCGATGGCGTGCACGAGGCCAGCTCCAGCCCGGATGCCGGAGAGCTCCCAGTCCCCAGCAGTCAACCTCGCATACCCGCCGAACCTCCCCGCGCGGCCACTAACGACCACCCGAAGCGGAGCGGACTCCTTCGCCGGTCGTCTACCATGGACTCGGAGATCAAGGAGCGCCACGAGCTGGTGCGCGCCCAAGCTCAAGCGCGGGCCAGGCGGGCTACTCTGCCGCGGCGGTCGTCCACCATGAACTCTGGAGTCAGCGATGATACGAACACTGTGGGGCGCTCGTTCAGTTCCCTCGAGGAGGGCGGGGAAAGGGCTCGGCCTCGTAGGCGCAGCAGTACGAGTGGCGGCGTCGTGGGCTCGCTCATCCGGTTCGGGATGGAACATGGGCTGTCCTCGGGACGCATCCACGTCCCGCATGTGCATGTGCACGTCCCGGGGGACCACAAGTTCTCTGTGACGTCTACTTCGACGCTGTACGAACGCGATGACAGAGAGGAAAGGGACCGCGCGGCGTATGGCTCGGGGGCGAACAAGAGCTACAAGGACAGAGCGCGGTTGCTGAGGGAAAGAAGGCGGGCGCAGATCGTGCATCACGTCGAAGGTCGGTAATGTCCTGTGGTCTCATCTGCGATGTGGACGCATGTACTGACGGCCTTGGTTGCGGCAGACTACGTCTCACGACAGAAGTTCATCCTTCGTCTCGCCAAGGCCCTCCTCTCCTTCGGCGCGCCGTCGCATCGGATCGAGTCGCAGCTGCACTCGGCAGGGGACATCCTGGACGTGCAGGTCGGGTTCGTACACCTCCCGAACTTGATCATGGTCACCTTCATGGACTCGGACACGCGCACGTCCGAGACGCACTTCGTCCGCGCAGGCGGACGCGTCGCGCTCACGTCGCTGCACAAGGTCCACTTGGTCTACCGCGACGTGCTGCACGACAAGATCGGCGCGACCGAGGGCTGCGAGCAGCTCAAGAAGATCTTGCAGGCGAAGCCGCTGTACGACATTTGGACGCGCTGCTTGTTGGCGTTCTTCTGCGCGTCCATCATTTGCGTGCTTTCGTTCGGCGGGTCGATCGTGGATATGTTCGTTAGCGGGCTGAGTGCGTCGGTGCTACAGTACCTTGGGCTCAACGCGGCGGCGAAGAGTTCGATCTATGCGAACGTCTACGAGTGAGTCCCACCACATGCTAACATGCCGGGGGTGCTAACCTCATCTTAACAGGATCTCCGTGTCAATCATCGTCTCCTTTATCGCTCGCCTCCTGGGGACACTGCCAGGGAACATTTTTTGCTACAGCGCCATTTCCTCCGCCGGAGTCGTCCTCATTCTGCCTGGCTTCACCATCCGTAAGCGTCCTCTTGCCGTCCGCGAACCCCCTTTGTAACGGAACGCATCCAACAGTGATTTCTGCTCTCGAGCTGACCTCCAGGAACATCCTTTGTGGCTCTGTGCGGATGGTGTACGCGATCATCTACACCCTGTTCCTCGTATGTTCTGCCACTCCGCACCGAATCAGTTCATCAGTTGACACCGAATGCAGGGCTTTGGCCTCACGATCGGTTCCGACTTCTATCTCCTGGTCAATCCGAAGGCGCGGCACAATCTCGCGGCCACAGCCATGCTGGACTCCGAGACCTTCCATGGGTTTATCATCAACAGCAATGCTTCCACGGCTCTCTCACAGCTCGGAGGCACCTTCACGTTCATGGAGACTGCGGACTCTGGAACGAGCCACATCATCAAAGGTCGGGACACATGTTCCACCCCTGGGCTACTCCTAAACTAACTCACCTCTTCCAAGGATGCTACCGCAATCCATCGTGGCCGTGGTACAGGCAGCCGTTCCCGTGGTGGACGATGCTCTTCCTGGTCCCAATATACTCTACCTGCTCCTCCATCGCGAACCTGCAGTCCATCCGGAGCATCCAGTTGCCCGTCATGGTGGCCTTCTCCTGCGCCGCCTACGCCGCCAACAAGGGTGCGAACTATCTGATATCTGACCGTGGCGACATCGTCTCTGCCTTTGGCGCACTCATCATCGGCCTATGCGGGAATATCTACTCCCGCCTCATCGGAGGGACAGCCTTCACTTCCATGGTGACTGGTGTCCTTTTCCTGGTGCCGGTAAGCACTCCTGCCTTCCTTTCACAGCGCTTCCAACGACTCATCTTTCGTCCATCTAGTCGGCTATCGGTAACGGAGGAGGGCTCATCCAGAACTACAGCAGTTCTGCGCAGCAGTACTCCGGTAGTTTCGAGCTCGGAATCCGAATGATACAAGTCGCCATAGGCGTCACCATCGGGCTCTTCGTCGCACAGATCCTCGTGTATGCGCTCGGGAGACGCAAGAACGCCGCCCACTTTGCGTTCTAGACGGTATTAGCGTACAGGATGAATACATGGATATCGATGCTGCTCTCTATACCTAGTCGTCGGCACCGCTGACAGTCCGTCTCATCACATGCCCAGATAGCAAGAAACATGAACAACGAAGGAAGGTTATGAGAAGTGTATAGTACGGAAAATAACAACGATGGGATAAGGTATATTCGTATAACTTATGAAGCGAAGAGCTGCTGAAGCTCTTCCAGGCGCCGAGCCTGAATGTCGGACTTGCTCAGCGGTGGGCCCAACGTGAGATTCGCAAGCTCCGTCTTCTTCTTTTGGACTTCAAGAAGACGAGCCTCAATCGAGTTCTCGATGATGAGCTTGATAGTGGTGACGGGGCGAGTTTGACCGAGGCGATGCTGTGCGACACTTCAATATCTTGCTAGCAGGAAAGGTTTGAGGAAACTTACAATGCGGTCCACGGCTTGGTTTTCCACGGCAGGATTCCTGAGCGAGGTAGAGAGATTGAGGTGCATTCCTAACGGTTTCGATGGATGACACTCACCAGTACGGATCCATGAGGTAGACACGCTGAGCAGCCGTGAGATTGAGGCCGACACCACCGGCCTTCAAGCTGACGAGCAGCACTTCGCATCCGGGATCGTGCTTGAGCGCGTCCATAGCTCGTGTCCGCTCATCACGCTTCATAGTTCCGTCAAGACGGTCGTAGCGGATGTGCGCTATCTCGAGAGCGTCTTCGATTCTGGGTTACTCGCGTCAGAGAAGTCCCGGAAGCTTAAATCTGTTAGCTACTCACTTGTCAAGCATGCTGGTCCATTGCGAGCTACGATAGCATGGTCAGTAGGTACCACGATCAGAGGTGGACGGAGTGCTACATACAAGACAACCGTCTTCGTAACGCCGTCATCGAGACAGTTGCCCTCATTGTCGACCATCTGCACCTCGACCGAGCTTGGGTCGTAGTTCGCCGAGTATGGATTGGCCTTCGAGAACTGAATAAGGTCGTTTAGGAGCGCCTTGACCTTCGTAGACGGGTGGAAGTCCTCAAGTGCGATACCCTTCTGGCGCTTCTCCTTCTTCCCACTCTTCTTCTTCGGGCCGCCGGCCATGACGGTCTCAAGCAGGCTGCAGTCGAGATCAATCTGCACCACGTCCGAGGGTGAAAGAGGAGCCTGGCATGTCGAACAGCAACGGCTGATATCCGGTGGGACGTTCGGCCACCCGGGGAATGTCGAGTTGCGGAAGCAATGCAGACAGTAAAGATGTGGACAGCGGGTGAGAACAGGATGGGGAGTGGATGGGCTGTTCTGACGCGTGGAGGTTCGCGAGCCCGACGCTTTCGGTTTCCGCCCTCGCCTAGCGGGGACGGCAGGGGCATCCACCTCAGCCAGGCCTTCGTTGTTGCCATCTGTGGGAAGCGAGAGTTCGCATGCGCACTCTATGCACTGTGCGGTACCGGCCTCCTTCAGTAATGAGAAGATGAGGGCCGCGCGTTGGAGGTTGATGCCCTCGCGGGCAACGCTAGCCACCACATCCTCGTAGGCAGGTGTGGCGTCGCCGGGCAGCCCGAGTCCTTTATTCTGGACGAGCTCGAAGTGGTCGCATATCTGGCGGAGGCGGAGGATCTTCTGCAAAATGCCGACGTAGTTCTTCATGAGCTCATTCTTGGACGAGAGCTCGTGGAACTCCGCCTTGGACTCCGTGAAAAAGCGGTCGTAGATTGCCTGCTCCTGCTCGTCGAATTTCAGGTAGCGAAGCTCGTCGCGACGCGGAGGCAACGAGAGAATCTTCTTGCCGTCCTCGGCACGCGACTCCTTCGTGCGGCGAAGGGTGATGCACTTCATGATAGTTTGCAAGCGAGCAACACCGAGTGGTTGCGCGAACTTCACGGGAGTTCCGATATACTCGTTCCAGATGTTCTTGTCGTCGAAAGGCGATAGCCGCAGGAATTTGATCAGAGCGTAGACATCGTCGAGCTTATTCTGAACAGGTGTGCCAGTGAGGCAGAGCCGACGGTCCGCAACGAGATCGCAGGACGCCCGACACCCGACTGTACTCGTCTCCTTGATGGAGCTACAGTCACGACATACACGTTAGTACTGAACGAGACGAGGTGTGAGTGTCAACTTACTGGGCCTCGTCAAGGACAACCCTAAACCAGTGAATGCTCTGCAGTGGGCTGGTCGCCTCGACGACAGGTCCTGTAGCTTTCTTCCGCTTCTTCGCAGCCTTCTTGGCCTTTGGAGGTCTACCCACCGGCCTACCCGTCTCGTCTATTTCGATGATGCCGTCACTGCTAGCGCCATCCTCATCGTCATCGTCATCAGCGGCCTCCAAGCTCCTCGTCTGCTTCGAGAACTCGGAAGCGAGCGTGGAATACGTCGTGATCACTGCGTCGAAGTCCGCCAAGAAAGCGGGGTCAAGGCGTCGCGCGTTCCCGTGGTATACATAGACGCGCAACGGAGGCCCTTCGCGTACGCGACCAAAGGAGGGCTTGATATCGGGCTGAATATCGGGCTTGATGTCCACCTGGGAGCCGGTAGGCGTCGAGAAAGTCGACGTTGGGGGTTGCGACGACGGATTTGACCCTCCCTGCCCACCGCATACAATCACCTCCCCGCGCCAATGCTCCTTGAACTGATCCTCCCAGTTGACCACGGTTGAGAGCGGGCAGATGATCAGCGTCGCACGGCTCTTCATCTTGATACGACATGCCCGTGTGTATTGCGCTTCTACACGATCCTGTTCTCGCGCAGCCTTTGCCTTCGCCTTGGACGAAGAGCTGGCAGGTGCCGACGCCATCGGGGGAATGTTCCATACACTGCCCTGGAAGTGCGACGCGAGCAATGCTGGGTCGGAAGAGTTCGGAGGGGGCGTTTGTGGAGGTGTGAGCGGGGCATCGGCAAAAGCGCGGGCGGAGCGCATCGTCGCCGCAATGAGCGAGACACACGTTATGGTCTTTCCCAGACCCATCTACATTGGCAAAAGTCGGCTTAGTTCAGCTTTCAAGCAGAAAATTGCAATGCGGCGCTGAGCGGTCAGGAATGATTGACTTACATCGTCAGCCAGGATTGCTCCTTTCGCCTCCTCCGGTTTGGTGAACACCTCAGCCTGGGTGACGATATTAACCCACGACGTTTGGTGTGAGAGCGGATTGGTCCTCTCTTGCCACAGCGAGAGCTTCTTGCCGCCAACACTCTCCCACTCCTGTTCCTTGGCGAGCAGGAATGTGAGAGCCTTGCGTTGATGGGGGTAGAGCTCCGTGGCGATTTCGGGGGCTGTGTGAAGACCGCATTGCGGTTGAGCCAGTCGGAATAGCGCATATAGTGAGGGCACCTACGAGGGTCTGCTTCTTCGAGCTCGTCACCGCCTTTGAGGCTCTTGAAGAGCTCGTCCACTTGACTTCGTTGAACTTCGATGCTCTTGCCGGAGACCGCAGGGGAAGTCCAAGCTTTGAAGCTGCTTCCACCAGGTCCCATGTACCCAGGTCTGCTGTTAACCATTGGAGCGCGTTGATGGCCACCGGGAGGCGGATTATGAGGATTGTAGTAGTAACCGGAGGACACATGTTCGATGTCGGAAGGGAGAGTGGGATGGTCTAGGTACAGGCCGTTCTGATGCATGTAGGCGGAAACGACGGGTATGTTGCCCTTCGGCGTGTAGACTAACATTTGGAGTTGCAGGATTGGTAGCTAAGAAACATAAGTACGAATCAACGAGGAAGACACGGGGCACTCACATTCCTATTTCTGCGTATCTTCGCATCTAGTCGGATGAGGCCTTTCCCCAGCATTGGCCCCAGTGGAGTTGCCACCTTCTGCTCAACCACTGCGAATGTCTCACCGGGTATGATCTCGCCGGAGGGGGCTTTACATGACGGAGGTCGCACATTGATGGTCTCCGAAGCCCCGGCAGGCTTGTTTGCGACATGCTCATACTGTAACCGGACCGGCGCCCATTCGGCCTCAATGCCGTTCGGGTCTTGAGGGAGAACATAAGGGATGGGGTATAAAACGAGGGCAGTGGCTGGGAGCACTCCAATACAAACAGGGGTCTTCGGGGGAAGGTCCATGGGTAGGTTGCCCAGGCTCGGGTGCAACTGCTGCGAGTGAGAAGGCTGTGGCTGCGCCTGTGATTGCGAGGCTCGAGAAGGGGGCGGAGAGGGGGAATCAGTGAGGTCAATGACTTGACGCGCCTCAGACTGCGAAGAATGTCGGCTAGCTGTTGCAGACGACTGGGGCGGCGCCGAGTCCAAAGGGTTCGGAGTAGTAGCCGCCTGCGGCCGGGGCTGGAAGAAGGCAGCAGAAGTGGACGGACCCTGGAAGACCGGCGGCCGGACAGTGTTGGGAACAGGGCCGTCTTGGTCACGGTAGTAGGAAGAAATTTGGCCGAGCTGCGGTGTGCGTGAAGCAGAGGGCGTACTTGGACCAGCATGTGGCGCAAGGCTCGAGTAGGACATGGCCGGAGAGAGTCCAGATGAGGACTGCTGCCGGGAGAGACCGGGGTTGCCGCTGGAGGACGTGCAGCTCGCGTTGAACGACCTGGAGCTGGTGCAAGGGCGTTTCGACATTCGCTCGGTGGTATGAATCTCCTCGTCGTCATCGTCAAGGGTGAGATCGATAGGGTTCGCCTGCGCGTACGAGCGCGAGTACGCGGTCGTGGTCGTGGATTGAGAGGCCATGGCGTATGGCGAGCAGAGAGCGAGATGGAGGTCGAGAGCAAGAAAACACGGTTGACGACGAGGAGATGAGAGAGCAAGGAGAGAGCGAAGAGCCGGACGCGGCGCAAGATTAGAGCGGACAGACGTGCAATTGCAAGAGACGGAGGACGAGTACATAAGCACCCTTATTCTCGCTTACGTGACTTCTCGGTCGCTGCTTGCCTTTTCAGGACAGCACTGTCGGTGATCGGTCCACGTGATACAGGCTTTTGGGCGTCTGTAACTGAATGCGGCAAGCCAAGCGCCCGCGGGGGCTCGACGGGACTGCGCCGGACACCGCACCCGCATCCACTGCATATGATCTTGTCGTCGGCGGCCACTTCCTGTACATCCTATTATGCTCCGCGCAGGTATCCCAGATACAATCCTATCACTTCTATTCCTGTCGTTTGACTGCATCGCTGACGGTCCCTCTCAGGTCTCTGCTGCACCAGTCAGGATTTCCCGTAAGTTAAGCATCTACGTCGTATCTCCGGATCCGAGGTCTGTTGCTTACCAATGACATCCCCTTGCTGACATCGCAACTGGACACTATGCTCGACTGTGAAACGTGTACGTCGCGTATCCGACTGAGCGGCCAAACTTTAATGATTCGACACACACCGGGTGCATCAGTCTGCCGCGACGCTCTTCGGGTTTCGAGACTAAGAGCCTCTGAGCAGCCTCTTTCTACCCCCACATGGTCTACCAAAAGCGTTCCGGACAGGCTACAGCTGGGCAGCAGCAGGCTGGTAACAGTGCGACCCCAAGGCGGCGCGGGGCCAGCGTTATAATATGCCGGCTAGGAATGCACACAACTCACTCCTGCTTGGCTGCACAGATATCTTTGTCGGCAAAGACATGCAATAGAAAATCGATAGCCTCGCGTTCCAAGCAGCTTCGTCTGCATTCACTTTCATACGATGGGTGCCGGTGAGGCTGGTACCTGCATGTACGCGCACGATCTGCTGAACATCTCATGACGGTGCACCGCGGCCCGACCCCCTTGCATTCCGGTATCAGCGTCGAGAAGTCTTACATGTGACACTTCATGCTTCCTCACAGTATACGCATATGCTATCCCGCCCAAGAACCCCTCAATGTCCGGTCCAAGTCCCGTATCGCCTCAGCCCGAACACCCACTTCTCGTCATGTGTCGCTCATCAGTTGAGCCTTCTGTGATGTCTTTCACTGCGCACGGCCCGCCTCACGAATAAGCTTGGATATCTGGGCCTCAGCGCTGCTAGGCGACACCGACTCATCTGTCCCTTCTCGCCGTGCGCCATGGTCGTTTTCGCAAGCTGGCAGTGTAGGCTGCTCCTGATACCTCTGCTAGTTCTCCAAGTGCTATCTCTGAAGCTGCCGCCGTTGGTGCCCGCAGTCCATGACAGCTTCTTTGACAGCGAGTCTGCTTCTTTTCGACTGCCTAGACATGTCCGCATCGTCGTGGACGAGCGGGACGCTCATTCGACAAAGGATAACGGTCTCACTCTGATTCCTCCGACGCTCCTGAACTTCTCACAGACCTTCAAGTCCGATCTGGAAACATTGTTCCCACAGACGACCGTCTCGCTCTCCACCGGCGATGTGCAAGAGTCGCTCAATGTCCCAGGGGTTATCTCATTCCTCCTGTCGGACAGCCTGCGTTCCTGTCATGCCGATGGTTCTCCCACCACCGAGGGCTATGAACTGGAAGTCTCACCCACGAATGTCCGGATAACAGGCGCAGGCAGTAAAGGGGCGTTTTGGGCCACTCGTACACTGCTTCAGGGCCTCGTTCTCACAGGCGGACAATTTCCGACGGGCAAGATCGTGGACAAGCCTGACTGGCGGACACGGGGGTTCATGCTGGGTGGGCCGAAGTCGTGTTCATTCCGCCGCTGTCACTAACGTCCGATGTACAGACGTGGGTAGGCAGTGGTACCCGATCACCTTCCTCCAGGACTTGTGCACGTACGCCTCCTGGTTCAAGATCAGTGAATTCGTGAGTAGGCGCGTGAGCTGCGGTAATAGTTGTTTCATGAAGCGTCTTTATCGAACAGCACGTCCACCTCTCCGACAACGTCTCTCCGCGAGGCAACTTCAATGCATATGCCCGGTTCCGATTGCGACCTGAAGATCCAGCCTTGGCAGGGCTCACGCCGCATTTGAACGAGACGTACACCAGACAGGAGTTCGATGCTTTCCAGGCCGGGTGCGCTGCCCGCGGAGTTACGGTAAGCGTCGATCCATCTGTACTACTCCGCTCCGCCAACAATACAGCGTCCTTCCCTCAGGTTGTGCCCGAATTAGAGTCTGTGCGTGCTTGACGGCGGCTCGCCGTGCGTATCGTATGATCTGACTAGTTCTTACTTACAATCGTATCTGTCAGCCTGGGCACGCATTGGTTATCACACAGTGGAAACCCGACCTTGCGCTCTCAACGGACCCGACGCTGATCAACCTCACGGTACCCGACGCTATACCCACGATCAAATCCATATGGAAGGGTACGTCACATAGGTCATAAATAGGAGGAGGGCTGCGCTCAGATTCGTCTGGTGTCACTATAGAATTTTTGCCCTGGTTCCATACCAGTAAGTCTGCTCTGCCGCGATTATGCGACGGCGTAGCTGACCCCGCAATGGCAGAGCAAGTGTCCATCGGCGCCGATGAGTACAACGCGTCTTTGGCAGATGACTACAACAACTTCGTCAACGAGATGGTGGGTCACTAACTAGAGCGAAGATTCTCAGCCTCACGTCGTACTAGAGCGATTTCATTGGCCAAGAAAGCGAAAAGACCATCCGGCTTTGGGGCACGCGCGAGCCGTCTAACCGCACGTCCGTCAGCAAAAACATCACAGTTCAGCACTGGTGACTGTCTACACTGTGTTCCGCGTCACCTATGCCCGTGCTGATGTCTTGTTCGCAGGGACTTCGGCGACGATGACCCGTTTGAGCTCATCCGGTCTGGATACGATGTCATCAACAGGTGAGTCGCGCCGCAGATGGACCGGGGTCGGTCTATACTCCGTCGAAGACAATGCAGTGCTGACCGATGCCGACCGGGAAATGTCAGCGAGGACTCGTTCCAGTACATCGTCATGAAGCAGGTCCGTCGGCATTTGTCATTCGGCGCCGGGCGTTACGGTATTGACGGGAATATCACAGTCGGGCTCCTTCCCTCAGAGTCTGAACCAGACCCGGCTTTGGGATGGTGCAAATACGGACATTGGTGGGATATGGGACCCACATGTGTTTGACCGAGGTCAGTCACGTCGACTCCAGCGTACCGTAAATCAGTGACGAATCTGACATCGGACTTAGGGAATGCTTCCAATAATCCTAGCATAACAAACCCACGGCTCAAAGGCGCGATCATGGTGTGCACTCTACGCTTTAGTCAACCATGGTCTGCAAAGTCTTAACCCCGAGCACATAGGCTGCATGGAACGACCACGGTCCGACCGCTAGTACGTTTCTGGAGGCGTTCTATGCCATTAAGGAGGGCCTCCCAGTAGTCGCAAGCGCCGGGTGGCAAGCCGCCTCTCGCCTCAACCACCTCACCCATGCACAGTTCCTGGCGGCGTTCCCGCAGCTCGAGGGTGCCGCGCCGGGGCAGAATCTTGACCGCCGCATCCCGAGTCAGGGCGCGGTAGTCGTCGACTACGATCTGTCACACCTGGCTGCGGCTCCGTCCGGCAGGGTGCAAGATCGGAGCGGAAATGGCTACGACGCGCGTTTGGATAATGGCGTGCTGCATACACCGCTCGGTAGCAAGGGCCATAACTATACTCTCCTCCTCCGCGCGAGACTGGGCGACGCGCCGGGCACATTGCTCTCCGGTCCAGACGACTCCTTTGGATTGGAGCTGCTTCCCGGCGGTGGCCTGACGCTGGCTTTCACGTCCTCCAACATCACCTATCTGCTCTCAAACTCCACGCTCCCTTCTCGACGGGCCAGCGCCGTTCAGGACCTCGTACTGACAGGCACGGAACATGGTACTTCTGCATTCGTCGACGACGTGCATGTGGGCGACTTCCTCATCTCAATCGATCAAACAACCGTACTTGAGCCAATGGCCTTCGTAGCCCCAGTGCAGACCATAGGAGGGAAAGGGATCAGATTGGAAAGGTTCGTGTTGTGGGATGGGATACAGAGCATTACGACGATACAGAAAGCAAAGTAGAGCCAGTCATGAACGACGCACGCCATACAATGTGACGTGTGCTAATGGATAGCGTATTCGGAAAGAGACCTGGACATGAATGGAATACCGTCGAGACTGGCGCCACTGGGTAACTACAACGGATCCCGGCTACCTACGACTATGAAGTAAGAGACAAGCTGAGCACCAGCGAGAAACGCATTCCTAAATTACCTTGTGCGCGCGGGTACATCGAACTAGCGTAATCTAGTAACTGTAGCGACCGTGGAGTGATAGTCTGCAGTCTCGAGGCCGTACAGCCACCACTCGACGGACGATATCCTGATTATAACTTACGCCCCCAGTATCGAGCTCGCCATGGTCGGATGGCGAGCTCGATACCGAACACGTAGCGCACAATCTGTCCGCACTAGATTGCAGTAGTGCAATGTATCCGCGTGTCGGCTGCGTAGGCGCGTTCGAGTCCATGTCATACACCTAGCATACTCGTTTGAGCTGGAGCACATCACAGACAGGAAGGGCAATGACTCACGGGGTGCCCATCCCATAGCGTGATACGCTTGGCGTGCAGCTTCTTCCTTCGCAAGCTGCTTGCTCGGCCCAGTACCGACGCCCTTCTCGATTCCATTGACTGCGGTTAGAGTCATTGGTTAGCATACGTCAAGATTGGAGTATGTCGGATGCGCACCGAGGCATTGCACAGTCCATCGGCCTGCATGAGCGGGCCCGGAGAACTGGGCGGGATACTGGACCTCCAGCCGACGTTGCTGCGCAGTCTGGTTGAACAAGGGAAGGAAGGCGGAGTGAGGCTGTGCAGGAGCGAGCGGGTTATGGGGGAGTGGCGGCGGAGGCACTGCAGGGGGCGGCGGCGGAGGGGGCTGACCGAACATTGCATGCTGCTGGGGCTGTTGAAAGTAGCCGGCCTGAGGCTGACCGTAACCCATTCCCATCCCCATCCCCATGCCCGACTCCACCTTGACTCTTTTGTACTCTGGCTCTGCATACGCCGCCTGAGGAGCTGGTGGTTGGGCCTGGGCCTGGGGATCGACGAGGGCTGCGATCCAGTCTCGGACCGCCTTGTAGCCTCCTCCGACGAACACCGCCCCGACGTAAGAATTGAAGAGGATACGAGTTTCCTACCGTGTCATGAGCGGTCGCACGATGTCAATGCTGTAGGGTGAAAGCGTACCTCCGACGACTTCATATCCACCTCGGCCGGATGGCGCACCTTGTCTCTCCACCTGTACCCCTCGACCCACTTCTCTACTCTCTCCTGCAACGTCTGTTGAACCTGTTGCTACGCGGCGTGTTCGTTGAGCATCAAAGAGCAGACATTCTGAGGTTGCTCACCCTCAAGTCGTCGGCCTTGAGCATCGGCCTCTTGTTGAACAGAACATCGGTATAAGCAGCTTCCAAGACTTTGTTGCCTAGAACCTCGAGCCGTTGTCCGTCGCCGTAGGGTGAATCGCTGTTCAGAGGCGCGCCCGAGAACTTCATGCTCCGATGCACGAATATCTCAAGCATAGCTTCGCCGTCGATTTTTGGGGGTGTAGGTAGGTCAGAATCCATCGTGATTGAAGCAGAACGAGAACGCTTCAAGTTGGGAGAGGGGCTGTAAGATTTCGCTGGTGCGGAGGCAGAGGTACACGTGCCGGAATCTGAGAGAGTGGTTAAAATACGGGTTGTGGACCGCCGCAGCAGCTTGCGGGACTGCATGTTATACGGCGTACCTGGGCGTGCTGCGGTAGTAGAAGCTCCGTTGCTCGTAGATGCGTCAGATGCCGCGCTGTACCCGTTCCCCGCTCCGAGAGTCATCGTGGTTTGTGCGCGAGAGTTGTGCCAGCGTAGGTCGCCACTACGGGTCTATGCACGGGCGTTGCGGAAGCGATGGCTCGGCGACAGCAATCTGCTTTGAGCGGCATGCTGCAGCATCTCAACGCCTTTCCGCAGCGAGAGCCACAAAGCGGCTTGGGGGCTGAGTTGGAACTGCGCAAGAGCTCTATAAATTCTACAATCGGATACGAACTACAGGCGTTCGCCGCAAGTACCGTACAGTGACTATTGACTAACTAGTTGTGGCCGCTACATCTACAATAAGGCCTGTCCCGAATACGTATGATAGTAATGACGCGCAGCAGAAAGTACGACAGATGGCGCAGCCCTGGCCATGGAATGACAGGTCGGCTTGCCAGCAAACGACTCATGTGCTACGAAAGTGCTACGAGTCGCTCAGATCAATGACCGATCCGGACGATGCAGCCGCTGTCTTCGCAGCAGTGGATGCTCGTCTCTGCTGCTTAGCCATGATGTTGCGCAGAACATCCACCACGGGGCTATGGGCAGGATCATGCGACAGCCGGCGGATGGCTTCGGAGATCCTGTTGGCCAGCATTGCTGTCAGCGCACCTTGCCGTCATCGGAGAGTATCAAACATTACCGTGACGGGCCCTTCGCAACCACAGGACAGTCCTTGATTAGATGGTGGGGAGTTCGACCGCAAACAGGGCATGCTGACTGGCCTTGCAGTTCCTTTGCCTTCTTTGCTTTTGGAGGTTCGCCAACGGGTACAGGGGAGGGTGGTCGTTTGGAAGAACTGGCGATAGCATTCACGGGCTTGGAGATGCGCGGAATCGCTGGGGGTATCTGGGCTGCAGTGATGGACGACCTAGAGGCAGACTGGTTGGTATGCAGCACACCGTTCTTTGAAGGTCCTGCAGTTGGCTGTGTCCCGGTAGAAGGAGGCGGGGCCGCAGGAAGGGGTTTTTGAACGTCCGTCCTTGGCTTCTTGTGAAGGGGGACTGCAGATGGTTGTGGGGGCGCTTCGACGAGATGCAGCGGTTGCCCGTAAATGAGGTTGATCTTTCCGAGTCGGTGAAGGGTCTCATCGATCACCCGGATAGCAGCACGCTGTTGGTACGTAGCAAGTCATTCAACGCACCATTCAGGCGAGGCGTAAATCGGAAGAACTCACCCGTTCCTCGATCGTCTCGTCTCCTGCATGCTGCATCAGCATCAGCCGGTATTGCGCTAAATTCTCCGGGCTCTCCGTCATCGAACAGTGCCCGGGCCGATGTATCTTGCCGCATAAGCCGCAGAAGTCGCCTTGCTGACGTCCGGAGGCTTTGGGTCGGTTATGTATCGGTGACAACGTCCTGGACGTAAGATCGGGGTGCCTGGAGCGCGAGGACGCTTGGTGATCTGCACCGTTCCCGGAAGCGAGAGGCACCTGAGGGCTCGACCTGCGGACCTCCAGCATCTGAATGTCGTCCATGTCCATAGCTGCCTCCGTCGCATCATCCGACTCCGATACGACATCTGACACTGCTGCACGGAAGTCCGAATCGTCCGACTCTGCTGATTTGCCCCTCGATTTCTTCCTCTTTCGCGCCTTGTTCTGGTCCTTTATGGGGGTATCTCCAAGATCCAAGCTTTGCTGTGGCAACGTCAGAGAAAGAGCCGAGAAAGGGCTATTGAGGCCATCTACCTGAGGAAATACAGCAGCGGCTTTGCGCCGCACCCCACGGCCGGTGACTTCCTTCTCTCGTTCCTTAGCACGCTCGGTGGCGATAAGCTGAAGCGCCTTCGCCCACGAATCTGCTTCCTCTGGGTTCTCCGCAACATCGTCTGGCAGGTCTTCCAAGCCATCTTTGTCCGCCGACCAGACCTTGGCGAACGCGAAGAGGGACCCGGCCTCTGATTCCGGTTCTACTTGATCGCCTTCCTTCTCCGTCTTCTCGATGAGATTGTCGATGTCGTGCTCCGAGTCTGCGATGCAGTGTGAGCATAAAGTCTGGAACGAACGGCCGCATTAAGCTCACAATGGATCTCTCTGGCTGCGCTCTCCTCATTCTCTTCAAACAGCGCCTTCGCACCGAACATCAGAATTGACTGCACGTCTTCCTTCGTACCGCTCTCGTCGTCCATTTTCTGTACGATGAGATGATCGAGCACGAGCTTCTTCTTTCCCGTCTGCATGATGCGTTCTGAGAGAACGCGAACACATTGAGTATGGGGTGACGTCACGGGAGGATGACATACCCTCGGCAGAGTCCTTGACCATAAGCTTGAAGACCAGCACCGTCTTCTTCTGGCCGAAACGATGCGCACGGGCTATGGCCTAATACAGCATCAGTGTACGGTTTTCCCTGTCGAAACATCAGAGCCTCACTTGAAGATCCTGTAATTGAAGTCAGCATTGATCACAGCTCGAAGAAATGTGAGACGTACCTGGTGAGGGTTGAAGTCAGGGTCGAAGATGATAACGGTGTCCGCACTCCACAAGTTGATGCCGACACCGCCCGCACGCGTTGTGAGAAGATAGATGAAGATGTCGGAGTCCGGCTTATTGAACTCGTCCATTCCCTTCTGGCGATCGGCTTGCTTGGTATTGCCATCCTGCGCGAACGGAGATGAGTTTGCAGGTGCATACGGCATGTCTGACCACTCACAAGGCGTAGATACTTGATGCCTTCACCGACCAAGAAGTCCTCGATGATGTCCAGAGCGATCACGAACTAGACTACATGTGAGCAAGCGCATGGTGCAAGATCGCTGCCGCGGATACCTGACTGAAAAGAAGGACACGATGGCCCCTGGCGCGCAACTTGGGGAGCAGCATCTTCAGAAGACGCAACTTCGCGCTTGCCCCTACCAGCCTGTCATGAGTCTCTTGAGGTGACAGACCCCGTGGCTCGATGGTGTCGGAGACCAGGTACGGATGCTGGATGCACTTGCGCAGTTGCATCAGCATGTTATTCATGTTCGACTTCGTGATTGCGTTGCTGCCCTTGGACGCCCCTGTGCCTTCAGCGAGACTGCTTAAAATCTCGAGGTTTTGACCTATGGATGATTAGCTGATGAACGGGCATGAACTGGTAAACAGTATATTACGCACTGAGAATCGACCGATAGATCTCCTTCTGGAGAGGAGCCATGCTGACAGGGACAATCACCTCATTCTATAGACCGCATCTCAACAATCACTCGCGGGTACTCGAAGACTGGCAGAACCCATACCTTGGGGGGCAGTTGCAAGACTTCGGACTTGATACGGCGCAGGAAGTACGGCTTCAGTCGGACGTGCAGCTCCTTGACCAGCTCGTCTGTGAGCTCTTCGTACTGCTTCGACAGCTGCTCCAGGTCTCGCCATTCCGCCGGGTCCAAGAAGTTCATGAGGTTGAATAACTCTCGGATGTTGTTGTTCAACGGTGTCTATCATCCGTGCATCTTGCCGTCAATGATACTGAAGGTAAGACCCGGTAGACGATACTTACACCGGTCATGATGATACGATGAAAGCTGTTCAACTCCTTCAGCCTTTTGAAAATGAGACTTGCGTCGCTCTTGACTGCATGTCCGCCGGTCAGCCGATGAGTCTGCGGCAGAAGATCGCGTCACTCACGTCGCTGTCCTTCATCCACGACGAGAACCTCCCAGCGTGGCATGCTCTTGAAAACAGGCGTAAACTCCTTGACGTTTGTGACGGTCTCATACGTGGTGACGAGGACGTGGTACTTCGCGCCCGTTGTGCCACTGGCAGGATGAGAGTGGAAGAGCTCGAACTTCTTGATAATTTCGCGTGCTTTGGCCTCTCCATAGAAAGGGACGACACGAAGCTTCGGAGCCCATCGCTCAAATTCACGGACCCAATTTGTGATGGTAGAGTTTGGCACGACGACTAATGCCGGAAAGCAGTTGAAAGTGGAGGCAATGTAGCCGATGAAGGTTACGATCTGTACTGTCTTGCCCTGAAGGAGAATGAGTTAGTCCAACCAATTGAGCAGATATTTAACGCGACCCTACAAGACCCATCTCGTCAGCGAGGATGCAGTTCTGCGAGATGTTCCAGTTGTGGCAGAGCCAATTGACGCCTTCGACTTGGAAGGGCATAAGCTTCAACTGAGAGCTTTGACCGAGATCCGGTTGTGACTCTGTCGTGAACTTCTGTCTTTTGAGCCATGCAGGACCCGCCTTCGCAATTTCTTGCTTCTTGTCGCGCAAGGGCACGGTCACAGACTGCGCAAATAGGAAGCGCGTGAAAGCGTCGCGATAAGCGGCATAGCCTGGGTCAGATGGACGAGGGGGTGAGTCCCAGGAGGCTAAATCGAATCGTAAGTTCCCGGAGACAGGAAAGAGCGACCGTCAGATCACATACCGTCATCGTAACCGAGGTCCCCCCACTTAAAGAATGCCCAAGCAACTCTACTTGCATGCTTCTCACTCAGCTTCTCCTTCGTGAGCGACTCAAACTCCTCGACTGTGACCATCATATCTGAGCCGGGCTCTTCCCCGTGCTCGTATGCGGACTCCCGAGCTGCCAGCATCCGAGGGTCACCTAGGTCGTCGGCACCGCCATCTTCCTCGTCACTCTCCACTCTCCCCTTCTTGGCCTTGCCCCTCACAGCCTTGCGCGGGCGCCAGAGGCGGATGTCGAGCACGCGATCCACTGTCTTCCATGCCCGGGGGATCTTGCGCTCCGCGTCAGGGTTAGGGAACAGAGGGGAGGACTGCTCTTCGTCTTTGGCGCCTTGCAGGGCCCCTTGGGAGTCGTCGCCAGCTATATCGAATGTCGCCACCTCGCCACCGTCGCTCGTCGATAGCTGCTGCTCGGAGACGGGATCAGGCAGTAGGGGAATTTTAGTGCCGCCTTGAAGAAAATTCTTCAGCTTCGTCTGGGCCATTGCGAGGAGCCAGCCATGCGGAACCCATTCTACCCGGCAGTAACTCCGGTCGACCCACTTGACGAGGTACTCTCGGGGAAGCATGGCTTTCCAGTTAAGGGGTTCATCCGGAGCGCGAGGAGGTTCGACAGCGTTCTCTGGATACGGTCGCCATGCCAGAATGTGCTCAACCTGATAGACATAGGACACGCAGTCCGCACACCTCCAACCAGTGTGGTGTTGATAGTAGCGTGCCAGCTCAGCAGGTGAGGTATCGTCAGGGTCGTAGTGATCCGGCACAGGCAGGTGAGCGTAGTGAGCAAGACGTCTGCAAGTAAAGCATCTGAAGAGCAGCTCGCGCGGGACGTCGTCCTCGTTCTCATCGGCAGGAGGTTGGGCGAGTGCAGCAAGAGAGCCGTTCGCGTCGGCCATAGCAACGTCGGGTGCGGGGGTGGACGAAGTCGGGTCTTGTGGGGTAGCAGACTGTGTCCCCTGGGCGAATTGGTCAGGTTCAAGGGCGACTTCTTTGCATCCCATGCATATGCCCCCTTTCATGCACGACCCGCAGATGAACTCGGTTGTCTGATAGGTATCGAGTCCCAAACGCTTCTGTGGCTCGGGACCGGAGGACCCAGCCTCACGCCAGCTCGCTTTGTCACGTTCCAGGGCTGCTCGAAGGATCTCGTCGCGTTGGGTCTTCGCGAGACAACCCCAGTGTGCGGCGACAGGACACTTGAGGCTAGACTATATGTGAGCGATGTGCATGTTCCCCGCTTGCCGAATAGTATACTAACCATCGCACCCAGCCGCCAAGGTTATTCAGTCTCGTCTCTTCGTCCTCAGACTCATCGTCCTCATTCTTCCGCCGCTGCTTCCCCTTCTTCGCCGCTTTCTTCAACTGTTCGTGAGCCGGTGGCGTGTGGCACTTCTCGCAAATGCTCCTGTGCGCAATCAGCGGCGCGAGCTCTTCGTCCTCCTCTTCGTCATACTGAAGGTCAGCAACTACGCGGAAGTGACCGTAGGCGGGTCGTGAAGCCTTTCCGCGAACGACCTTCTTCTTCTGGGCTTTCTTGCCGGATCGTGGAGCCTCAGAATCGTCGTCGACCAGTTGCGCATCTTCGAAGTCTTCGTCGTCTAGGTTGGTCCTCTTGCTCTTCCTAGCCCGCGTCGATCTTCGCGTTGGAGCTGCGATCTCTTGCACGTCACTGTCACTCTCAGAGCCGTGTACGAGGATCGCACGTCCAGACCGTGTCTTCTTAGGACTGAACGGCAAGGTACTTCCCAGCTTCTCATTCGCGCTGGCGGCTGCGGCGCGTGTGCTCCGCCGTGTCGAAGTTGCGGGATGTCGGTCTGAGCCCTCGTCTGACACCATGTCTTGAGCTAGCTCATCAGAGCTGTATTCTTCGGATGGCACTCTACGCGATGCAGGCCTATCTCCACGTCCGGGAATCTTGAGAGTCAAAGTATCTTCCCGAGAGCCAGGGTGCACGTAGAAGGAAGTGGGCTTGAAGGGGGGCAGGGTACCAAGATCTTTGGACTCCTCTACGTCGCAGCGAAGGGGATGAGTAAGGACTAAGGTACGAAGAGTTGATACCTACCGTAGCTCTGTACGATGTCCGGACGGCGAGCCTCCAAAGGGCGAGCCAGAACCTGACAGCAAGTTGGTGAGCCTTCCGTTGAACGACTGGGTCACATGAGAGGTATCATCACTCGTGAAAGCCTCACGGTTCTCTTCGAGAACGGGGTGCAGAGCACCCCACAAGTTGCTGTGGGTGAGACAGGACCTCGGAGATATGCATACCTTGTAGACGGTCCCATCCTCGTAACGAACGTAGAAGAATGACCTCCTTCCCTCCTTAGCCTCCCCAACTATACGCTCGATTCCATCATGGGAGAACTCGGCGTCAGATTCGAGCGTGTCTTCAGCCACAGACCTGTAGACTCCCTTGTGCTCGCTTGGCAGTGCAGGCACTTCTACACAGACGAACCCGGCATTTGGAAGTGTGTTGATCAATTCCGGGCTATGAGAACCGTCGGCTGTAGACAAAGAACTATCTGCGGGAGCGGGCGCGTCGGTGGACGGCTCGCGGTCCTTGAGCGGCTCTGGCGAGAAGAGCAGTCTGACGTCGGAGTGATCTGAGAGCGGCTCAGACATAGCGGGGCAGCTACCCCAGAGTCTAAGTCGGTCAAAAGGAGAGACGAGACGCGACGCGACGCGACGCGTGAATGCAGTGAGGAGGACGAAGAGGAGAAGAGAGAAACACGCCCCAGGGTCGGTGGCCAACGCGCTCAGGCAGACGCCGCGTCCATGCTGGCGGCCACAAATTGCCATAAACGGCAACACTTGCCTCTTCGGGCAGAAGTGTAGCAACAATCATAGTATTAGCCGCGCTCACTCGTCCGCGTCGTCTGCCTGCCCTCTCTCCTCGCTCGATGTCGCGAATACCTCCCTATCCTCCAGAAATTCCCAGACGCACGCGGTCGCCCAGTGTCAGCGAGAATGGCGCCGCTACGCGACCGCTCCAGATTAACCGGCCTCCTACGCGACCTACGACCCCAAGCAGCAGCTCAGCGACTTCAGGCTCTCCGCGGGGACCGACACGACCCACCAGATCTGGTCTACGAAGCAGGCAGATATCTGAGTACTCTGCGTCAGACCGTGTCTCCACCGACTCACGGACAACCCGCGATTCGCGAGAGGCCTACGACGGTCGACCGATCGGCCTACCAGATGGGCCGCAACCCCTCAGATCTCGTAACATTACGCTCAATGGTCTGGAACAGCAGAGAAATGGCCGGGCAGGAGCGTCGCAAGATTCTCCTTCCGAGATATCTCCTACTTCTCTCGCCGCGGTGGCGGCGGCTTTCCAGAGCCTGGGCCGCAGGCGAGGCACGAATGACGATATGGACGAGTACGAGGAGCAAAGAAGGAGAGAGATGGAAGTGCAGAAAGCACGTCAGATGAGGATCAGAGAAAAGGTACCTGGCAGGAGGGCGACAGGGAAGGCAAAGGCTGGAGACATCGACGGTAAGTGTCCCGAGGCAGTATAGCAGCCCTCCTGAACTGGCCCTTTCGTCCGGGCTTGTGACGCACCGAACTTACCTTCGTATCCTAGCCGTCCTGGATGAGATTAAGGATGAATGGGCAGTAGTGACCGACCCCGATGTAAGTCTCAGCGAACATAAGCCGAAATAACGACATTGATTGGACCAGTTCAACCCAGTGGACCTCGCCCTCCAACTCCTCGACGATTCATCTCTTGGTAAAGATATGGATTCCTTCAGGAGGACGAAGGATATGCTCTCGCGAGCGATGAAGGGGTCCGTCGACAGTGCGTCCGCTCTGTCGGTCCACGTGCTATGCTGATGAGCGTCTGGTCGGTCTTCCAGAGCATTATCAGGCTTTCAATGCTGCTCTTCCTCATCACGCTGCTCTACTGAGCCATCTTGATGCTACGCAGTCTCAAATCAAAGACGCCCGGAACGCCCTACAGGAGGCCAAGGAAGCTTTGGGTAGTAAGCGCGCGGATCTGGTTCAGCTCTGGTCCCGCAACCAGACAGTGGAAGAGATGATGCGCATACTGGACCAGATGTACGCAGCTTGCAGTCCAACGATGCCTGCCCTACTCACCTCCGATTGTCGTTCAGCGAGCACTTGAAGTCGGTTCCAGACGCGCTGGAGAGCCTCATATTAGAGAAGCGTCTGTTACAGGCCGCAGCGCTCCTCGTACGTAGTCTCAAGCTGATCAACAAACCTGACATGCTCGAGATCGGTGCGGTATCAGATCTCAGGAGCTATCTCGTTGGGCAAGAGACAGTACGTTGCATTGTGACTTATTGCTCGTAATTATCTTGACATATCTTCCCTTCGTAGACGTTACGAGATATCCTGGTCGACGAGCTGCATAGCCACCTCTATCTTAAGTCATTCTGGTGCGAGTCTCGTTGGACGGTGTATAGCCCCAATCAGCAGAGTTGTGAGTGTATTACAGTACACTCGGCTTGTGCGTCAGTATTAACAGTCGCTTTCTTCTAAGTCGCAGCACAGGAGCCCCGCGAGGAAGGCGACGGGCCTGATGGTTCGGCCCGTCCCCTCTCCGTGTCGTCGCCCATATCACCCACTACTACGCGTTCAACACGGCTGGCTAAGTTCCTGGACGACCTGGCATTGCGTCCTAACGACCCCCCATTCGACGTCAACGACTCTAATTATCGCCAGAGTCTGTCTGGTACTGGGCTCGGTGCAAGCATGTCTGGTTTCGGCTGTTCCTCTACTGCGTCGACCAATGCTCTCTCTGCTCTGGCGTCGTCGTCGAACGCACAACCTCGGAACCCGGAGGCCGATTCCTTCGCATATATCGAGATGCTTCTCGAGTCCATGGCCGCGCTGGGAAAGCTCGGCACAGCCCTTGATATCGTTGCGCAGAAGCTTCCTGGAGAGATATTTTCGCTCATTGAAGTAACCATTGATGAGGTGTCCGAGCGTGCGGAGTATGGCCGCCGCGGATCCATGATTGGGATCATGGACTCCATCTCCATTGGTGGCCGAGGGACTGATCTCTCTATGCTCACGACTCCCGCCATTACGACGAACGCCCTGGGCATAGCGGGTGTGGCCGTCGCCGCTGCTCTGCAGCGTTCGCCCATGAACGCGCGATGTACCATTATGAATGCTACAAACCTGCGCTTGGCCGCTTTGGAATCCTCGACTAAGGCACTCGACCAGGAAATACTCAAGGACTTCTTTTGGACGCTATACTCCAAGCTTATTGCTGTGAGCGAGGGATTGCGCGTCGTCTACGAGGTGGCAAACCGGATAGGTTCTGTGCGTACATCGTCTGCTCGCTATCGACCGACTTGTCCTGACTCACCTGCTTTAATAGAGAAGGGACTACAAGGATTCTTCTGGTACCAAGCCAGGTGCCCTGTTCCCCCTAGAAGAAGTGTGGGCACCGGTGCAGGCTGAGGTGAGCCCTGCCATCCACCTCGGCTAGCGTGTCGGTGTTAACCTGCGGGCTAGGTCCGGACCCTGATAAGTGACTACATCACCGACGAGGAGCAAGGCGCGATATCTGGACGCAACCCGATTTCGTCCATCAACGACGTCCTCCGGGAAGGCCGCTTCAATCGTGACAAGGGCAAGGTATGTTTTTGTTCTTTCTGAACTGGGCTATGCAAACGGTGCCTCCGACAGCCGATATTCCGTTTCGCGGACACAGACGCAAAGTTATCTACGAAAGCTCTGCGACAACATGAAGAGGAGCTTACTCGCGTCCTCAAGGATACGGTGCCCGGTCTTGTACAAGGCTCCGAAAATGCCGTGCAAGCAACATTGGCTGCGGTCGGCACGGATGACCGGCTGATGGGCACAGGCCAACATCACAGGCTGCTGGTGCATCCAAACGCTTTCCATGTCAGCGTCTTGTTCCAGCCTACTCTTGCTTTCCTCGACCGGATAGCGGATACTCTGCCCGCTGGACTTGAGACAGCCCGGGCGTCGAGCAGTGTTCTGGACGAGTTTGTTTTGAAGGTATACTTGCCGCAACTGGAGGAGAAGGTGTCTGCGTTGTTCCATCAGACAGTTACAAGTGCGTGCAATTGTACGCCTTCCACCCCTTTGCCTACACTGACCACGAATACTAGGTCCTGATGCATTCGAGCCCGATCCAGCTTCCCTGGCATTGTCTCCAAAGCCGCTAGTGAAGGTAAGCTCAATTACATAGGTTCCTCAACTTATGCTCATTGCAATATGTGCAGGCAAGTGTGCAGTTGATCGCGTTGATCAACTCCCTTTGCACCATGCTCAGGACGACGCCATTCCACCGCGAGAACTACTCTCGGCTCATCTTGACGGTCATCGGCAAGTTCTACCAACGCTGTAGCGACCGCTTCTATGACCTCGTCTCGGTGAAGAGCGAGGTATCATCGGATGACGACTCCCGCATCGCCCTGGCTGCTCAGTGGGCCCAGAAGGCGGAACTCGGACCTTGTCTGTCCGAGTTGTTAAAGATGTTGTCTGGCGATACCACTCCGCCGGCGAAACAGCAACTCTGTCGGCAAGAGACACACCTTGAGAACAGCCTTCTCGGCGAGGGTGCAGTCACCAAACATGACCTCGTGCCATCGATCCGCAACGTCTCCGCTCTCGCAAGCTTGTATCACAGCGTCGTACGTCCTAAGATATCGTTTCCATCCGTCCCCATCTCCTTGACAGACTGTTTTACAGACTTGGTTCGCTGACCAGCTCGAGGCCTTGAAGGGTTCTTCGGACGATGCTACGAGTCCCCTCCGCCTTGAGCCGTCCAGTGCGATCTCCCCGACTTCCCCATATCTCCCTCTCATGAACCCTATCCGATCGGATGAGCAACTCAAGCTCCCGCTTTCGTCTGCAATGGCGTTGTATGTACTGTATCAGAGCCTTGATTTTGTAGATGCTGACCCTTTGCGTAGACGATTCCAAGCTTTGCATATGACCTATGTCCAGTTGGCGGAACTCATCCTCTACACTATCCGTATTGACATCAGGTGTCGCGTAATTCACCATCTAGACCTGGCACTAAGACACGTTCGTCGACCTGTGCTTTGTTCGGAGCTCATCACTGATCCGCCGTACGCCCAGGGTATCTATCGCATCGAGAGAGAAGCCGCTGAACCCGATCCGCACATCGTCGACCTCAACACTGAACTCGGAAGCTGCGACGCGTCTCTTACGTCAACCCTACCAGAGCTCCATCGAAGGTTAGGCTTGTCTCTGAGGGATTTCGTTGACTTGCTGACTGAAAGAGCATAGATTCGTGTTTGAGGGGATTGGGCACCTGATGCAGCATCTCTTGATCTCGAACGCGCGCTTCATCCAGTCAGCGAACGAGTTAGGTATCAAGAAGATGATGCGAAACATGCTCGCGCTGCAGCAGAATATCAAGACCATCACCGATGATACCCAAAGCACCGACTTCGATCGTGCAAAGCGGTACTACTCTTTGTTCTTGCTCTCTCCACCGGTATGGCTACGTGTGTGTGGAAACCTTGGATTTTGCTGACATTCGTGTAGGACATGCTCGACGCAGTCCGCCAAAAGCAGGAATTCACGTTCGACGAGTACAAGGCGATCCTTGACCTTCGATGCGGTGTACAACCCAGCCCGACGAACGGCGTGGCGCAGGCAGCGGACCGCAATTACAACATGTACCTCATCGAATTGCACGGGCTGGAGCTGGAGAACTCTGCAGAAGGTGGTTGACAAGGTCATCAATGGAGGTCTCTCTTCGCGGTCATGTTTGGAAGTATTTATACACTTGTTCGTCCATACCCTGTTGGATACCACCGCTGTACTCATCCGCCCCATACCTCACTTCTTACTCTTATCACTGCGAATTTCCTGTGCACGTTGTATCCATGCTAAGTCTGCCTCCGTGGCCAAGCGATTTGCTATTGCAGAGCGTTTGCCCGCCTTCGGTGACAAGGTCACTTGGAATTTGCCGGGCTGAGATCCCCAAGCAGACTGCCTCGGGGGTTTGAAGACCAGCACCGGAATGCGCGACAGCAGCTGTTGGTACCGGCGTCGCAAGAATCTGGTCGGTAGGTGAGATCGAACAGAAGGCCTTGAATGTTCCGTGCAGGCATCGCCCGAGGATGAATGGCGCAGTGCGCTCGGTGGAGAAGCAATCGCTTCGATCTCCTCGAATACTCCGGAGTCCTGCAATCCGACGGGTCGAACGCCGACACGAGCGAGGGCGTCCGCGTCGGTCCTTCGCGATGCGCTACCACCTGACGTCGGGGCCTCTTCCACGGCGACCTGAAGAGGGAAATGTGTCCTTTGCAGCTCCTGCTGAAAGAACCGCCGTCGGAGATTGACTTCTCTGCGTTTGCTGAACGGGCCCAGTGCGCGGGCCTCGGGCGACTCGGGGTTCGCCCTCGGAGGAAAGATCGGCGGATGGTCCAGTTCGGCAGCGGTGAATGTTTTTGTCGTACGCGATGAGTCGGACATAAAGAGTGCCCGCATCTCTCTAGAGTAGACTGGCGGACGAGAAGACTCGACCGCGGGGATGATGCGGGGTGGTAGCGGGGCTCCTGGCTCGGAGCGGAGCGGCTTGAATTAGATCATCAGCAAAATTGTCTCAAACGTTCTCGCGGACTAGAAGCCTACATCTAGGATCTCCCAACGTAGGGGCCCCCTTCTACCATAGGCAGTGTCGAGCACATAGGCAAAGGATTTAGCAAACCCTGCATTTGCGCCTTGCAGTTTCTGGAGGTCCTGTCCATGAAAGGAGCGTTGATGAGCAGAAGAGCGTCCGACGCAGCATGAGCTACCTTCTGAACTCTCCTTATCTTGGTTGGCTGCAGATGCTGACTCCTAGGGTCCACAATCGCACGAACATCGTCCCTGACTTTGAGCCGGAAGAACTGGCTGCAGACTTTGCGTCAGTCGAGGGCACCGACACGTATTCTGCCGGGACACACCGAAGATATTCAGTGGGTAGCCTTCTGATTTGCCGAAGGCATGCCCTGTACAGCGCGTATACCGGCTTCACGTCGCCATTCATGCGAACTGCTGTGAGGTGCTGTCTTCGTGGTCGAGGACGCGCTGCGTGACCTGTTCGGAGTGACGTTCGAGTCGCCGTTCTTGACGTCGCACGGGCGCCTACCGATACCCTCGGCGAAACACGCGCTTCGGCGTCTGTTCTTGGGCCATGCGACTGTTTTCGTTCCGCTACCCACTGCGCCCGCTGCTAGGATACACGAGTTGTACCAACGTTTCTGCCCGAGCACACCGAAAATCTTTCCATTCGGTCACCAAGTCGCATACGGATCGCCAGGAGACAGCCTTTCTTGATCCTTATAAAGTGCATTACGCACCGACCGGTACAGCCACTACGGCTTGTACTAAATTCGCGCCTCGTAGCCCGAGTAATCCTTCCGCTGTCAGTGCATGACCTGGACGTGGTCGGCCTCTGTCATTACCTGATGCTATAATTATACGCTTTTGCTGCTCACGAGTCCCTAGCGACACCTTTTGATGCGTTCGACACCACTTGCTTCCGGAAAAACTCGACTACGCCAGCATGGTTCTCCATCCAGCATCCGTGGATTGTCCGACTTCGCGTGTTACGCAGAGTCCGGCAGGAGCAGCGTGTTGCAGATATATAACATTGTCCTTCGTGAACGGTTGCCCTCAGAGTCGTCCTCCAAGTCCAAGTCACGATGAAGTACGCAGCTGCAACGCTCCTCGCCGCGGCCTCCGTCGCCTACGCCCAGACTCAAGTCGCTGGTGTAAGTTCATCAGGAGGTATTGTCCTTTGTGATTCGTACTCATGAACAATGTAGGAATACCAGCAATGCGGTGGTATTAACTGGAGTAGGTCCCTTCCCGGGTAACCTACGAGACATAGACTGACCGGCCAACTGCAGCTGGAGCGACCTCCTGCGTCTCCGGCACGGTCTGCACTAAGCTTAACGACTGTACGTACACATAGCGACCAGACGCCGCGCTGTTCTTACACGCACGTATCCCAGACTACTCCCAATGCCTTCCTGGCGCCTCGGGCTCTGCACCTGGCTCGCCCGCATCTAATCTGCCTCGCCTCGGCGGTGTGAACACTGCCGGATTCGACTTCAGTGTTGTAAGTCGCTCATGCACAACAGCGCAGCTCCTAATTCGAGTATCTTTAACGAAATATATCCAATAGGCGACTGACGGTAGCTTCACCGGAACCGGTACGACCGCCTCCTTGTTGTAGTTTGTTCGCCCGCTCATACAATGTGGCAGGCGTCCCTCCTCCTGCGGCTCAGTTCACCCACTTCGCCAACGAGGGTGCTAACCTCTTCCGCATTCGTGAGTACCTCCCGAAAGTGTGTACCGCACGAACAACGCTGACCACATCCATTCTCCTACAGCCTTCGGTATGTAACATCAGGATTGGTCTCGAAATGCGCGCTCAACTCTCCCCCAGCTTGGCAGCTCATGACGCCCACCGTCGGCGGCCCGATCAACGAGACGTTCTTCGCGATCTACGACAAGACCGTCCAGGCGGCGCTCAACTCTGGCCCGAGTGTGCACGTCATCGTCGACCTGCACAACTACGCCCGCTGGAACGGCGGCATCATCGCCCAGGGCGGCCCGACCAACGCCCAGTTCGCGTCGATCTGGACCCAGCTCGCCCAGAAGTACGGCTCGAACGACCGCATCATCTTGTACGTTATCCCTCCTCTCCTCTCACCCTTGACTTGCAAGGGCAGAAGGTGGCTGACGGGATGCGCCTGACAATAGCGGCATCATGAACGAGCCCCACGACGTCCCGAGCGTCGAGACCTGGGTTGACTCCGTCCAGTTCGTCGTAAACGCCATCCGCCAGGCCGGCGCCAAGAACTTCCTCCTCCTCCCTGGCTCCAGCTGGGCGTCCGCGCAGGCCTTCCCCACCGAGGCCGGTCCCTTCCTCGTCAAGGTGACTGACCCGCTCGGCGACACCAGCAAGCTGATCTTCGACGGTGAGCATAACCTATCGGCGCTCTACGCATGCACGGCGGCTGACTGCGGGATTAGTCCACAAGTACCTCGACAGCGACAACAGCGGCACTCACCCCGACTGCACCACGGTATGCGCAGCCTGCAGTCTTGAGGGTTTGACGGTACTCACCAGATTTACAGGACAACGTCGACGTCCTCAAGACCCTCGTCTCCTTCCTCCAGCAGAACGGCAACCGCCAGGCGATCCTGAGCGAGACCGGCGGAGGCAACACCGCCAGCTGCGAGACTCTGTACGTCCCCTCTGACCGGCTCACACGGAATCATGAACTGACCGCGACTGAATGCTCGCAGCCTCAACAACGAGCTGTCCTTCGTCAAGTCCGCCTTCCCCACGCTCGCCGGCTTCTCCGTCTGGGCCGCGGGCGCGTTCGACACCACCTACGTCCTCACCGTCACGCCCAACCTGAACGGTACCGACCAGCCCCTCTGGATCGACGCCGGTGCGTGCCTCGTCCCCTGAGCGCATCTGACATGAAGGAAACTCATCCTCTCTTGCAGTCAAGCCCAACCTCCCCTGAGCGCGTCGTTTCCCGTCTTTCCTCCGAGTTCGGTGTGCGGTGGTGAGGCGAGTCGTGTAGAGCTCGCATTGTATGCTTCTCAAAATGTACTCCTTTCCCTCTGCATCCCCGTGGCCTGATTGAGGCCTGCTCGACCGGCGAGCCGACTAATATCTGGCGCATGTGCGCTTCTGATCATTCTTGTGCCCGTGCACTTCCGAACGGCCTCGAGCGAATTCCTAGGCTTCTTTTGTTCCGGACGTACCCTCGTAAGCCAAACGAGCGACCTGCCACGTATGCGGCGTACATATCTGCCTTCTACCCACGGGACCAGCGATAAGGTGATGATAAGAACAACAGAACCAGGCAGAAAACGAACGTGGTATATCGTACTCGGATACGGTACACTGTGCACTGTGCACGTGCGCGCCGGCGCACTGTGGGACAAGGAGGGTGAATATTGTAGGACGAAAAGGAAGGAAGGACGAAGTCGATAACTTAGCGACAATGTGTTGGGGCGGAAGGGAATGTGTGACCACAGAGAAATAGGACGGGTGGGTGTAGTCGCCGGGCATCGACTTCGTGAGCAGCACGCAGTGCAGAGAGTAGGGAGTCTGGGGACGACAGGACAACAGGAGAGCAGGAGGGCAGAGGAGCGGCACGCCGCTCACCGTAACGGAGAAAGCGCGGCCAGCATATCCGGGGTCGGCGGGAGAGGCCGTCTCACCGGCGGATACTTGATCAGATCTGCTCACACCGCACACATACACGCCCGTCAGCATGGCGCACATATGCGGCCGCATCGAAGAAACCAAATTGTGGTAGTAGCAGTGATCGAAGGGGCGGGACTATGAGGAGAGAAGGGAAGGAACGGGGAAGAGAATAAAATAAAATGAAGGAAGGGAAGAACACACGCACCGGTCTCGAGGACATACGCGACGTTCGCGTGCTTGCCCGTCCCATCGAGGTCGTCCTCGCTCACGCCGCCGAGCACGTACACCTTCGAGCCGACGGCGACCATACCGTGCCCCGACCGCGGCGCCGGCTCCGGGCCCATGTTGTGGAACATGTACCAGCGCTGGTCTGTCCGTCGCACGCCGTCAGCCCTCGTCCCCCTTGGCACACGTGCCTCACGGACTCAAACACTACGTACTCGATATCCGAAACGCAGCGAGCTCGCCGATGTTCCCGCCGTCGACGCCGCGCCCGCCAAACACGTACACGACGTCGTCGACGAGCGCCGCGCCGTGGCCCTCGCGCGGGCTCGGGATGTAGCCCGTGCACCAGAACTCGCTCCACGTGCGCGTGCGCGTGTCGAACGCCCAGACGTCGTTGTAGTGGTACCGGCCGTCCGTCCCGCCGAACCTGCATATATGCGCATGAGTGCGAGTTGCGCAAGGACGTGACGGGAGAGCAGGCAAGATGAGATGCAAGGGGGGGAAAAGGGACGTACACGATGAGCTTGTGCTTGTAGGCGACGCACGAGTGTCCCGAGCGCCTGCTCGGCCGCGGGGCCCCTTTGGGCTGGTCGAGCTGTTCCCATGCCGGCTTCGATATCACTAGCACCAAAGGGCACGCCGTGACCGCTATCAGCGAACTGCCCGACAGCGCCGCAGCAGCGAGAGAAGAGGGAGAGAGAGGAGACGGTACACACATGTGCTCAAGTCGAAGCACCATACGTCGTTGAGGAACTCGCCGTGCGCCTGTCCGCCGAAGACGTATACCCGCGGCCCGATCATCACGACCGTGTGCCCGAGCCGCCCTGCGGGGGCTGGCCCGTCGACCGAGACCCGTGTCCACTCGCGGCTCACTGTCCAACGAACGATCGTGCATCAGTTTCGATGTCGAATCGCATCCAGTCGGCATTTCCACAACCCGACTTTTGCACAGGCACTCACCGAGATTGAGGAAGTAGAGCGCATTGTCGTACTTGGCCCTCGTCCGCAACTGATTCGCGCTCGCCGAAACGGTATCGCCACCCCACACGACGACGACGCTCCCCGCGAAGGCGCTCCCGTGCCCGAACCGCGCCGACGGTATGTCGCCCATCGTGTACAGCCGCGCCACCGCAAGGTCCGCGACGGAGATCGAGTACACATCGTTCTTCGCGCGGTCCGAGGCCCCGAGGCCGCCGAAGAGATTCAATCCTGCCGCAGCGGCGCCGGGGGTAGAGAGCGAAAAGTCGGAGCGGGGGAAGACGGTGGGTCGGGCGGAGTGCAAGTCGGAGGGACTGCAGACGAGGCGACGGCGGTACCAGGGGTAAGCGGGTGAGTCGTCGGTGGCGGTGTCGTCCGGTTCGGGCTCTGAGACCGGTTGCGGGGATGGTGCATGCACACTGGCGGGTCGCGATGATTTCGGCTGAGGCAGCGGATTGGTTTCTGGAGAGGGAAGGGTTTTTCCGGCGAGCTCGGACTCGAAGTCGAGTTTGGGCAGGCGGAAATATCGGGAGGCGCGGTCTTTTGGCGGGGGCGGGGGCGAGTCGATGAGGAGGACCTCTTCGCTCTTGGAGTGTTTGGATTGTACGAGGGTCCTGGGTGGGGGTGAGCTCGACGGTCGTTCGGTCAAACGGTCTGGTCGAGCAGGATGGATCGCTCACCTCTGGCTGGAATTGGAGTCGCCTCTGGAGAGGTCTGCGGCGCGCCTGAGGCTGCCGAAGGACGGGAAGTCAAAGTCGGGCAGGCGGGTCCTGAAGGGGATGCGGCGGGGAAGGTCGATGGTTGGAGGGGGGAGGCACCAGAGCATTGGGTTGGCGGCGGGGCGGGGGAAGGGGCGGCGACTGAGGCCAGCTGATATGACTGCGGGAAGATGAAGGGTATTAGTAGGGGGAGGAAGGCGGTAATTGGGCAGGGACTGATAGATGGGGAGTGGAGATGGATCACAGCATCGAGTGATGTGGAAGGGGCGGGAGGTCGTTCTGAGTGCATCTGTGGGACAGCGGGTGAGCGAGCGTATACAGTCGTTGGCTGCTGCTTCGGAGCGTGGGGCCTGGGCGCGTCGAGGAATACCATGTCTGAAGGTTTGGAGATGGTTCTGGGACGGTGATGGTCTTTTGGCACATCTCGAGTCAGCGGAGGGTTCACGCAGTGGAATGAGCGGAAGCATCAAGAGCATGTTGGATCTACGAGTAGACAAGTGAGCAGTACGACATCTCGAATGAAACGCAGTACCCTTCGTACGTATGATGCGTAGTGGCGGCCTAATAGTTAGAGTTATTAGACGCGGGAGGCGAGAGAGAGGAGGAGCGACGCGTGACGTCACGGTCACGGCGTGTCCTGACCTCATCCGTCGATCTCAGCCATGGCTCCCTCGCCAGGCGCACGAGAGAGGGCCTCAGCTGCAGACGACAGCAGAAACGATCTCTCTGCACGACTGCACGGCTTCTTCTCGTCCCACACGCCCGACGCTGCGCCCAGCGAGCACCCGCAGCCGTCCTCCTCCCCCATGCGGCTACCACGCTCTCCGCCGCCCCTTGCATCGTCCAAGCCTCCCATGCATCACCCGCCAAAGCACTCCAGCTCCCTCCGCATCCCCCACTCGCCCTCCGCGAGCACCATGAACGTGAGCCTCGTCCCCCCCGCCGCCGACTACGCCCCCGCCCGCGACAACAAGCGCGCATCCAAGCCTAACCTCCCCGTCCTCCGCTGGTTCTCCTCAAAACGCGCAAAGTCCTCCTCTTCCAGCCCAGACTCCCCCGTCGGCTCGCGACCACCCACGCCCTCCGCCAGTCAGTCAAACTCACCCGCACAGTCCACTCCGTCCACCCCCTCTTCCGCAATATCCGCCCTCGCAGATGCCTTCATGGACGACCCCCACATCCTCCAGGCTCACTCGCGCACCTCCTCAGAGGACGTCAAGATGCCCTCCAAGCCAGAGGCTGCCCGACTACATAATTCCCTCCATCGCCCCTCCTACTTCTCCAACCTCACCCGCAGCACCATGCCCACCGCCTGCCTCTCCCCGCCCCCCTCCGCTTCCTACATCCGACAGAGGTACTCTGACCCCTTCGACGACCCCTTCCCGACACACCACGACTACAGCAGCGCCGACATGGACCTCCTCCTCAGCCCTACTCCCGAACCGCTCCCCATGCCGCACTCCCCTGCGCCCGTGCACCTGAACAGCTCTCCACCTACGCGCTCCTCGCTAGATTCGCTCCGGTCCATACACGAGCGCAGCCGGAGCTTCCACACGTCCCCGCCCCAATCCTTCAACTTTCCCCAGCTCCCGACCTCGATCCGCAGCTGGTTCTCGTCCCAAGAGGAGTCTGGCAAGGAGAACCGCAACCCCATGCTCAGCGACGAGGACAAGCGCGAGACCGCACAGGAGGAGCGCGAGAATATCAGGCAGAAATGTACGTGCCCAAGCTCGTTGAGCGTGCTCGCGCGAGTCTAACGACTCCGTTACAGACGTCGCGACGAAGAACCCGATCGTGTTCTGCCATGGCCTGCTAGGCTTCGACACCGTCAACCTCGGTCCCTCCATCGCGCCTCTTCAAGTGACGCACTGGCGCGGCATCCGCGACGCGCTCGAAGCGAACGGCGTCGAGGTGCGCTCTCCTGTACTGCCCTGCGTTCTTCACTGTCTATCCACTCACACTGCGCCCCACCACAGGTCCTGATCACGCGCGTGCCCGCGACGAGTTCGCCCATCGACCGCGCCAAGGTGCTCTGCGAGAAGATCGCGGAGACGTACCCCGGCCGCGCGGTCCACCTCATCGGTACGTGCCAGGGCGTGTCCCTCTGCTGGCGTGCTTATGCGGACTCCAGGGTGACTCTTGATGTATAGGGCACAGCATGGTGCGTCCGCTCTCCCTCACGTCCTCTCGCGTCGGCGCGTGCTAAAGAAGAGCATGGCAGGGCGGCATCGACTGCCGGTACCTCACGACGCACCTCACGCAGCGCCCCTTCAAGGTGCTCTCGGTCACGACGATCTCGTCCCCGCACCGCGGCTCGTCCTTTGCGGACCACTTCCTCGAGACGGTCGGGCGCGAGCGCATGCCGTCGGTGCTCGCGCTGCTCGAGCTTCTGCCGAACGGCGGCGGGGACGGCAAGGCGTTCGAGTTCCTGACGATCGAGAACATGCGCCGGTTCAACGACGAGACGCCCGACGTCGAGGGCGTGCATTATTTCTCGTGGGGCGCGGTGTACGAACCGGGCTTGATCGATACGTGGAAGTGAGTGTTTTCGCGCGTTCGCTTCTTCGGCCGCGGGTTTGGAGGGTGTCTCCGGTCATTCGGGGCGGGGATGATGAAACGGAGCTTTGTGTGTGTGTGTGTGTGTGCGGCTTGGAGAGGGACGAAGATGTGCTGATGACCGCTTGCGTTCCGTGTCTCTGATAGGTGGCCGCACTCGGTCGTGTACGAGAAGGAAGGCCCGAACGACGGGCTCGTCTCGCTCAAGTCTGCGCGCTGGGTAAGCGTCTCTGCTTCCCCATCTTCGCTGTCCGCTTCTCGCTGGTCCGCTGACGGCGTTCGCAACAGGGCACGTACCTGGGCACGCTCGAGGGCGTGAACCACCTCGACCTCGTCGGGTGGATCAACACCGCGCGGTACAAGTGGGCGGAGATCATGGGGCGCGAGATCAAGTTCAAGCCCGCGACGTTCTACCTCGGCATCGCGGACCACCTCGCGCGCGTCGTCGAGGGCCAGGGCCAGGGCGAGGAGCAGCCGGGACTGGACGCCGCGCAGGAGACCGCACAAGGGCGCCCGGGTCCAGGACAGGCCGGGCCGTCGCCGAAGAGCAGCGCGGAGCGGAGAGAGCGGGAGGAGATCAGAAGGGAGGGCGAGCGCGCGGAGATGGCGGACAGCTTAGGCAAGGGCGGGGTGGAGGAGCGCGAGAGCCGGTGGGAGCGCGATGCGGAGAGGGGCGCGGAGGTGCCCAAGGGAGCAGGCGGGGGTAAGGAGAAGCAGACGCAGAAGAGGCCGACGCCATAGCCCCCTCATGGTCGCGCACGATACATACCCTCGAGATCATCTCACCTCACGACGAACCGCACGCGCACGGAAGAGTGGGGTCCAGCATAGGGACCCTGGACATTTACTACGGCTTCGCAAGGCAGGATATCCGTATATACATACACGTTTGCTGATCATCGTAGCGTATATAATGCGTCCGGTACAGTAATGCTAATCGTCTTGCAGTCTTGACGGCGAGATCGCGAGCTGGCGAGGGTGCAGCAGGACTGCAGCGCGATGTATATGGATCCGGTTTAGGCTCGCGTTATCACGGCGCGCGGTGTGGGATTCCAGTGGGCTTCGCGGGGCTCCGCAGGACGCGGAAAATGCAGGACGCTGAGAAAGACGGAGGGGGAAGCAGTCCCATGGTCTTGTTCATGGGACCAGCCGCGGTGGGGGGCAGATGGGCATGTTATAAGCTTGGAAGGCTCGAGAGTCGATGGTATTACAAGACTACGTACGCTGTCGTCATCTCGAAATCGATCGACGCGGTCCCCGGTCCTGCCGTATACAGCTCTTTGCACTCGACCTCCATATACACGGACCCGCACTCGCCAGTGGCAGCAGCAGCAGGACGATGTCTCTCGAAAAGGTTTCTGTGAACAAGGCCTTCGACGGGCAGCTCATCAAGTACAAGTTCAAGGTGCGCGTCACTCACCGCTTCCCGCCAGGCCCGATCGTGTCGTCAGTACCGCCCGGAGCAAGTGCAGCAGCGCTGACCACCGCTTCCTCGCTCACGACGCACAGTCTGCCGCGCTCGGAGGGCTCGATGCGAACTTCAACCTCTTCTTGCCCGCGAACGCGGCCGAGGGGAACAAGGTCCCGCTCTTGACCTACCTCGCCGGTCTCACCTGCACCGAGGATAACGGGTGGGTGCTCCTCGTCCTCGCGAGATAGTCTGAAGGTACTCAAGCACTGTCCTGCGTGCGCGCTCGTGCAGGGCGCAGAAGGGCCACTTCCTGGGGCCGGCGTCGAAGGAGGGCATCGCGCTCCTCTTCCCCGACACCTCCCCGCGCGGCGCGGGCATCGAGGGCGAGACGGACAGCTGGGACTTTGGTGTCGGTGCGTCGCGTTTGATTCGCTCGCCCGGACCATCTGTGTTGAACGTGATTTGCGGCGCGCAGGCGCGGGCTTCTACGTGAACGCGACGCACCCCAAGTGGGCGAAGCACTACAACATGCTCACGCACGTCACGATCGAGCTCCCACAGGTGCTCGAGGCGGCGGGTCTCCCCATTGTACGTTCCGCTCCTGTTACGACCTACCGAGCGAGACTGCTTACGACCGTCGCGCCTGCGCAGGACTTCAAGCGGCAGTCCATCTTTGGGCACTCGATGGGCGGGCACGGCGCGCTCACGCTCTACCTGAGCTCGGTCCTGCAGGGCGTGAAGCAGTACCGCTCCGTGTCCGCGTTCGCGCCGATCTCGAACCCGGTCAACTGCCCGTGGGGCCAGAAGGCGTTCTCGGGCTACCTCCAGGGCGGCGTCGAGGAGGCGAAGGACAAGTACGACGCGACGGAGCTGGTCAAGAAGCTCGGCGGCAAGGAGCCCGTGCACATCCTCGTTGACTACGTGAGTGTCGCTGAGCGGCGCGGACGGCGAAAGCGAGAGCGGAACTGATCAAGGGATGTCGATAGGGCACCGCGGACAATTTCTACAAGCAGGGCCAACTGCTGCCCGAGAACTTCCTCAAGGCGGCGCGCGACTCGGGCTACGACGAGGTTCAAGTGCGCGTCAGGGCCCAGGAGGGTTACGACCACAGCTACTACTTCGTTCGTATCTCGGTTTCGTGCATCCGACGTCATACTCACTGTGTCCGTACAGATCTCGACGTTCGGAGAGGATCACGTTCACTGTAAGTCTTACTTTCGAGTCTTCGAGCACAGCATAGCTCATGTCGACCCTAGTCCATGCCAACTTCTTGAAGGCATGAAGAGTAAAGACGAGAAGTTCAAAAGATGTATCATTGCAATCTGTATCGATGTATGCTTGCTCGGAGTCACAATGACATTGTATCATGTGAAATGCTTGGACGCTTCAGTACGGTGCATACAGGTGATGGCCATTGGCGGAGTGCAGAAACGCGTATGAGGAACCAGCAGGCACGACGAGAGCACAAGACAGCGAGACCAGAGCAGACCGAGAGTATCAGTTACGTTTGATTCCATGAGCAGCAGACGTTCCAGGAGGCCATCGTGAGAAGGTTAGCCAGAGCCGATCCTCGAGCGGTAGGCGAGTTCCAAGTCCAGGAGTTCGGCCGAAAACCAGGTGCTCCGAAGAGCCTGTTGCACCGTTGCTCGTTCCAGAGGATCGTAGACAAGTAGTTCACCGCAGAGGTCCCGGGCTAGCATGGGCGAGAGGTCAGTCAATGTGATGTCTCGACGCATCGTACTGCGAGGAAAGGCGCGGTTGTCCGACGCATACCATGAGGCATCTTGTCCCAATGGTACTCCGGGAACTCGATCTCCCCATGTACTATCCGGCGTTTGATGAGCTGGTCAGTTTGGAGTGACTCTTGTGAATACTGGGAATCCTCGTAGGCCTCTGAGGGGCGGTAAGAGTACAGATCTGACTCTCCCGGCACCTTGCCGTAATCGAAGGGATGGGACCCGCTGATGACAGCAAGTGAGCGATAAGACGTGAGCAATGCAGAAATAACATACGCCAGCATGATGTACATGATCACGCCAGAGCTCCAGCAGTCAGCGGGCATGCCGACATAGCTGAGGTGTTTGTGGTCAAGAGCTAGGATACCTTCCGGGGGAAGGTAGGACACGGTGCCGCAAACGTTGAACGTCTCTTGGTAGGCTTTGGGGCGAGCCAGACCAAAATCGGCGATCTGAATACGAGGATATGGCCCCGGTGTGTGCAGAAGGATGTTCTCGGGCTGTGTGGCCTCCTGGATGAGTGATGAGTGGCCAGAGTTCGCTCAATGTCTTCCTCACCTTGAGGTCTAGTTGCCGTTGCTCTAGTCAGCGGCCCTAATTGCGTCTCTACAAAGTCTGCAATGCGCACCTCTATGCGATATTAGCTTGTCATGCAGGTACTTTAGGCCCTTCAGCAGCTGATACATGATGTACTTGGCCTCTGGTTGAGACAGTTGCGAGTCTGGATGGCTGACTATGTACGAGAACAGATCGCCACCCGTGCACAATTCCAGGAAAATGTAGCTGCAAGCGTACCAAGTTAGGTTACGGGGACTACTCGTGAAGGGTGGTGGCTTCTACTCACAGGAAACTGTCGTCATTAGTGGCCGCACGGACGGTATTGATGTTCGGCTACAATACCACCTTGAGCATCCGAATGAAGGGCAGGGCAGAACAGCATACGTGAGAGAGATTTAGCAGGATGTCAACCTCCTTTTTGATCTTGTCCAGTTTATCGCTGTTTCGCCTTTTGATGCACTTGCAGGCGACCTGCTTGAAAGCAGTCGTATCCATGGCCAAGTGGACGGTAGCAAAGCTTCCGCTCCCTAGGCAATGGGAGGTGACCACATATCTATCGATCTTCTACTACCCCCCGTCAGTCGCTGTCTTCGCAAGGCAAGGTTGCTTAGCACCTTAGTCTTTACTGTAGTTTGCGCGGGCGGCGTGGGGTCGAATATGTTTACTTTCTGTTCCGGGTCTTTGTGAATCACGGTGCATTTGAACTCTATCCGTGCACCGTGAGTTGACTAGCGGTATGAGATAAAGGTTTCGACGCACTTTGGGAGGTGGGCAACTCGATAACATCTCCATCCATCAGGAGAATGGATGTTTTACGAATCTTGTGGCCATTCAGGATTATGCCGTTCGTTGAGTGGTCCTAGGATACGTGAGATACAATCAGACAGAGCCGGTAGAGACTCACATGGCAAGAGATGATGGTGCCGCCATTACTCGAGCGCACTCTACGACAAGGCATGGATGGATCTATACACTCATCCTTGCCCGGGCTATCATCGTAAAGACTTACGCATATAGCTTGCAATGGATTCCGGAAACGACTGCATTGCATACCACATAGGAACTACGAGGATCAGGGGGTACCACACAGGCAACAACAAACGAACCTACCAAGCAGGATTCCTGCCGATAGTAAGAGGCTTGTCGACGCTGAGTAAAAGAGCTGTTACTCGTCACCAGCTGTTCCCCGATAGCCCAATGCCAGCATACCTTCACGGCGACCATCGATGGTCGTAGTCACAAGTTTGGCGCATATAGTCGCAGTGCTGCCCTGAGAAGGGTACTCTGCGTCGTATTCTTCCTCTGGATGGACTACAAGAGTCCTGGCCGTGCTCCTCGTCGCAAAGCGTGTTGACGGCATGACTGGAAAGAGGGTAGTACTTGTCGACCGGTAGCTGTACCGTTGTGAAGAGAGTGGGGGAGAGGAAGAGACGAGCGTGTCCCGGGCGCGTCGCGGTGCGTGCGCGATCACGTGGGCATATCTTGCGATGCTTAGGACCAGAGTGCCTATTGGCGAGGGATTGAAGTGAAAATGCATCCAACAGCAGCAGCAGGTCTCTAGCTAGGGCTACAGCGATCTAGTCAAACGCGAAAGCTTTCTCAGTCGTCGTATCCCTTCCCGCTCCTCTGCTTCACCCGCTTCATCTTCTTGTGGTGCTTCTTTCCTGGCTGGATCTCCCCGCCAGCAGCTGCAAGCACAGCCGCAATCCTAGCCCGCCGCCCCGACAACGGCGTACCATCATCCGCCACCATGTTCTGATGAGGATATATCCGTGCACGCGAGAACTCCTGTCCTTGTCCCTTCACACCCTGCGTAAACGGCCGTGCAGCAACAGACGCATTGTTGGCAAAGAACTCCTGGTCGAGCTTCCGGCTCTTGGTCCCTTGGACAACCACCGGGGCGGAGCCAGGCGCGCCTGCCCCGGCCGGGGCGATGAACGTGTCTGCGTTCTTGGTGACGCGAGTGGTAGGCGCGCGTTTCTTCCCCATGGCGCGCCGGAGCGCGATCTGCCGCGTCTCCTCGTTGAACTCGTCTTCGGAGATTCCGGGTGGCGGATGGCAGAAGAGGAGCTTGGCGTTGACGTAGTCCTTGAGGATGTACCGCGCCGCTCGGGCTTCGTCAGGGTTGCCCTGCCCGGAACGCATGAACCCACGAGCGACTGCACATTCCGCGTCAGGATGGAGCTGAAGATGATCGAGAGGGCTACGCACTCGCATACGCGACCAAGAGGTCGGTCCCGGTGATCTTCCCGTCTCCTCCCTCCTCAACGCCCTTGGTACGTATAGACAACCCGTACGTCGCTTCCAAGACCTCCTTCGGGATGCGCTTCACTACCAACGCAATGGGGCCGGTGTGTTCTCGCATTTGGTCGATGGGAAGGACGCCGTCGCAGACGAGATCGGCCTTGGTCGTGGCGAACTGAGGGAAGACCAGACCGGGACAGTCGCACAGGACGAGTGATGACGACAGGTGGATTGTCTGGAAGTGCTTGGTCTTCCCCGGGGTCGACGACACGCTGACCTTCTTCTCGCCTATGAGGGCGTTGATGGTACTCGACTTTCCGACGTTAGGGTATCCGACCAGCCCAACGACGAGCTTCGTGGGATGTTGTCCCGATGAGTCAGTGAACGCTGTGACATCGCTAGATTCAGTGCGAGAATCTAGACGAGCGTTTAGCGAGAAGACTAACTGGTCAAGTCGGGGGCGCTCTTTATGAACAGCTCTTCCAGCTCGAGCACAGATAGCACCTTGGTCCGTGGATCTTGCACTTCTGGACCCTCCTCCAGAAGGTGGAAGGTGCCATCCTCAGATTCTTCGTCAGACGAATCTTCAGCAGGCGACTCCGGAGGTGCGTCCTGGCCTTCGTCTTCAGATTCCTCCTCGCTCTCACTCTCGTCCTCGGCATCTTCATCTGCTTCTGCTGGCTCGTCGCTATCAGCCTTCGAGGCAGCTGCGGCCTCTTCTTCTGCTCTCGCTGCGGCCGTTTCCGCCTCTCGTCGTGCCTCCTGCAGTGCTGCCGCGTTCGCAGCTGAGAAGAAGGCGTAGCGTACACCTTGTGAGTCGAAGTAGTCCGCCCATAGCTTCCTGAGCACTACATGAGCATGCCTGAACGGTGATTTTCTTATGCACATGACGCACCTCTGCTTTGCGGTCAAGAGATCAGCCTTGTTGATGAGAAGGAGACTCCTCCGCTTGCCCTTACCCGTCCCAGCCTCGCCCTCGGCACCCTCCACATCTTGCACATATGCTTCCAAGTCTTCACATCGAAACCGGAGCGGATTCCGCGCATCCACAATTTGTACTACTAGGTGCGACCGCTCCAGGACTCGCCAAAGCTGCCGCCAGACCTCGATATTGCGTTCAAAAGGGGTGAGGAGGAACTTGTCACGCTCCTGTAGCCTTGATGGAGCCAAGACGTACTAGGGTCAGCACGGATGCATGCATATCTTGGAACAAGTTCGTGGACGTACTCGGCAAGACCTCTTCTCCACTCCAGGAACGCATCCTTCTCCTGCCTGTCTAGCTGCGCCGTCGTCATGCTCTTGGTCCATGGGGGTCTTCGGGGTACCCTGAGGCGCTGCTTGTTTTCATTCTGCTTTTGCAGCGTGCTCCGTTCCTCTTCTTCGCTTAGGAGGTAGGGGTTTTGCTGGGCACTGGCGGCAACGCTGATGATTTTGACATTCCGTCGCTCTGCCCAGATGAGCATGTCAGAGAAGGATTCGCAAGCTGGAAATAGCGGCTCACCTGCGGTGAACTGCGTCCCTGCTAACGTCGCCGTATTGAGGAATTCATCGAGGTCTCGCTCTTGTGTGATGGATTGCAGTCGGGAGGTGGGGTCGATGTCTGTGGTGTACTTTACGCCGGGCAGAGAGATCAGGGTAGGGTTATGCTTGGGATTGCAAGCGACATACCAGGCCGGTCTCCCGTGCAATGCGCGCATCCTTAGACTTCTTGTTTATGATCGCCCGACCCAAGCCACTCGGGTTAGGATTCCGGCTTTTCGGTGCCTGGAAAGATTGGAGGTCAATTTAGATTCATAGGTGGGATGCTGATGAGGTACTTTGCACATACCATGCAGACTGGAATTTGGGCAGTGGTACGAGAATCGAAAGATGTAGAGCGCAGAAGAGTGAACTCGGGGGTTGTGATGGAGCAGCCCGCGCTGAGCTAGCTGAGCGACGCTTTCGGTATGTCAGATCTGCTCAGTGATCAGTCAGACAGATTGAGCCCGATCACTTCGGAGTACTTGTAACTGTGTAAGGCTGCATTTGGCAGGTGCCGTGGTTCGCGATGCGCCGGTCTGCTCCCATGAGCCATCACTGTGCTATTGGAAGCGCGCAGTCTTCGCGCAAGACGGAGGTTACTGTTCGAGCGAAACCTGCTGCGTCTCATATCTTGAAATACAAGAGCAGAAATACTGGCACTGCTTCTGGGAGAAGAGAGGTAGCTGGCGAGCACCCGCTCTCCAAAGACTATCTATGCCTATAGAGTACACTTGCTATTGGCAGTGGAGTTCGAGAGTAACCCAGATCGTAACGGGCCTATATCTTGCCTGATAGCCCCTCCACTAGTACAGTATGCAGAAATAGTGCCCCTTTGATGCCTGCATCCTCATCGATTGCACTGAGGTATCCCGGTATGCGACGCTGGCACCCGAATAGGATCGATCGGTGGTTGACCGTCACCCTAGGCACAACTTGAACATATCTGCTAGTCAAGTTGTTAGCCACTACGGGCTATTTCCACCCAGCGTCGCACTACTCCTCACACCACCCTTGCGCTCGCTCTCGCACGCACCTGCTGCTTTGCACGCTCTCGTTCTGCTGATAGTGGAAAGATGCCGTCCCTGTCCGCCCGCCGTCTTCTCCTGGTATACGCTCTCGCCACGGTTTCTCTCGCCCACACTGGAGCTGCGTTCTATATGCCTCCAGCATTCGACATCCACGCCGTCCCAGGCTACGAGCATAACAGCACGAGCGAATACTCTCCAACAAGAACGAGTCCGACTTTTGACTTCGAGAACCGCACCGAGTCCTACTCCGGCTCCGGAACTTCGCCGCGATCAACACAGACGAGTCCGCTGCCAACAGCCACAGAGGGGTCCAAGGCTCCAACGGACAAGGCCAAAGCCGAATCCATGACTATACTTCCGAGGGACGTATGGAGCCCTCGGATCGTCGCGCCTGACGCAGGTACGGTGTGGACATCTGGATCAATGGTCAAGGTCTCCTGGTGAGTGTCTCGGCTCTCCCTCTCATCTGCACGGAAGGCGTTGATGTTCTAAACCGCCATTCTCAGGGATACGTCCAAGCGGCCACGGCACGTCACCAACTGGGAAGGCAAGCTAGTCCTCGGTCACTTCGAGTATGGAGACGACACGAACGAGCATATTGACTTCGGTACGCAGTTTTTCTCTGTGGCCGGCCCGGAAATATAAGCGGGAGGCTCATCATGGACAGAGCACCCGCTGGCGGATGGCTTCAACCTGACGCAAGGCCATATCATGGTCCAGGTTCCTGACGTCGTCCCGTCAAACGAGTATATCGTCGTTTGTGAGTAGCAGTCTCTGCCACAGTACTTCTGAGGCATCGCTGACAATTATGGGCAGTGTTTGGTGACTCTGGTAACCATAGTCCACGGTTCACTATCGTGAACTGACAATGGCATCTGAGCCTCATATCAAGCATGATGTTAATCGGATATACTGCCTTGTGGGGTTCGGACAGTTAGTATAGCAATTCATTGCTCCCGCGCAGGAGCTTACCATCCAGATGGAGATGTTCTGAGAGAGAATTTTCTGAAAGATTATGATACCGGTATCCGGAAAGGAGTCTGTGGCCGGATGTACAAACCAGGAAGCATTGAAGTACAGGCAGGCGCCCATAGGCGCCTATCTGGTGGGGCGTATATGCTCCTGTTTGGCATCCCACGTGGGTGGCGGGTGAGAGTCTCGTCGCGGATCCTTCAAGTTCGTACTCCCATCGAGTACAGTACGGTTGAGTCTGGCAATGGCGCATCCCGCCCACCCGAAACTGCCCTCCGTACTACCTTCTGTGCCGGCCGTGCAAGACGGTGAGAGGATCTCAACGTCGCCATTCACGTTGCTCATAGCACCCCGTATGCTCAGTGGACACCACTCCTGAGCAAGTCAAGGGTGGCTACGCCAGGGTAACCAATCCTACCGAGTGGGTTGTCGTCATCCTCCATATCGTCTCAAACATGACTTGACTGTCTCACGTGGTAGAACCCCAATCTTCATCTGTGCAATGCAGAACTGCTACAGACTCTTTCCCTCTCGGGATCGATTAATGCTGCATCGCAAACGGGACCATGATTCTGAGGATCCAGAGGACATCATAACATGGAACGAGTGAACGCTGAGGCAGCTTGGCACGACCATCGCCTGCCTCGATACCAGGTCAGTCATTCCAGGCCTGAGTGGAGGGGGATCGGAACTGATATGTGTACTTCAGGTGCATGCTACTCGGCATCCCACACGGCCTTGTCCATCACGAACCCCATACGCTCGACATGTGGCGTCTTCGACTTACTGTCTATGGACCAGGGTTCCACCAGCGGATCTGTCAGAGCACAGGGCTGAGGAGGGCGCATGACCGGGCTTGCCTTCGGTTGGATGTCCTACGTGGCGGCCGACAGCCGGGAAGATACCCTGAGACACCGCGCATCCCCCGCCAAAGTAGATGGATGACAGGATGGGATCTGTATCAGCTTATCCTAGTTCCTACGCAGAGTTGTACGTCTGCCAGGCTTTCCTCTCGCGCCGCATCTTCGATCGCTCGTAGGCACTACAAGTCTGATGTCCAGCAGGGCTAAATCGCTGATGTAGGCCGGTTCTCGGGGGACATCAGCGGAACCGCAGGGATAGACTGAATGATACGGATTTATAATGGATGACTTTCCATAAGGATTTAGGATTGGTTCTAAATCTCTAAAGGACCAAGATCTGTCCAGATTGAGTCGGAGCTTGAACCCAGGGTTGTTATGTTTGTCCAGCTTACTCAGTACCATCAGGCGTCTCTATGGAAGCCAAGAAAGGGAATTCTGTGATGGCGGGAGTGATTTCTATCCCTTCTGAGACCCATCTCCTTCCTTTTACAGCGTTTAGAGCTGGTCTGCGGCGCTCTCGAGGGTTAGAAGGGGGGTCGCTACCCCCTTCCTAGATTTCGGGCGTTCGCAACATCTACGGACAACGTGCGGAGTTTATATCTGGCTCGGCATCTCGGCCGGAGGACTCGATCAAACATTTACGGACGTCCCCAAAGCCGCAGAGGCTTATGGAAAGTCATCCAATATCATGCTCGCGCTGCTTCCTGAGCCCGGCTGAGTACCATGAATGCGGGGGATGTCATACTGAACATGCTCGGTTTGTCCCACGCTGCCGCACTGCAGATATCACTCTGCTGTATACTCGGAGACAGCCTTGGCCGCGAGAGCCGTCTGAAAAGTGTTAAAATGAGTAATGAACTGAGCAGAGGATGGGGAGATGTGGGATTGACGGCCATCAGCGGAGGCGGTTGCTAGACGCGTAGTGAGGAGGGCGCGGGAGAGTGCGAGCGAGGCGTTGGCCAGGAACGAAATGAGTCCGTTCGCACTCGCCTTCTCGCTTTGCCGCTTTCGTTCCACCTCCAGGCGGGCCTGCAGCGCTCCCTCCCCCCTCCGCACTCCCCTCGCCGTCCTCCCGCCCCCGTTCTGCAGCCATACAGTCCATTCTAGGAGGTCGTGGCAGAAGAATGTCCTTCTTCAGCAGGAAGAAGCATACCCAGCAGTCGGCCAGCACAACAGTCACCCAATCATCAGCCAGCGCCGCCCTCGCACAGTTACAGCAACAGCCGCAAGGCCAACAGCAGACCCAAAAGGCCCTCTCCAAAGAGACCAGCTACGACAGGTGTGTTCCCATCTCCGCCTCCCACCGCTCTGCATGGCGGCCCAGTCCTCCCAACGCGCCGTGCGACAGCAGCCTGATCGCTTTTGGTTCAGCGGTCTCAATGGCAGAGGCAGTCCCTCTCCCGCAATAAACGGTGCCCAGCCAGGCATCTCTCAGCAGGCCCAGCGTCCTGCGCCCAACGGCCAGGCCCCGCCACCCGCCCCCAACGGCGTTCAGCCTGCGTCGTCGTCGCAACAATCGGGCCAGCCCGGTCAGCAGCAAGGCCCTCCTCAGCAACGACCAGCCTACCCCTGGTCGCAACGGAGACTGCAGCTCCCTCCTCCTGTGACCATTCCGAAGCCCGGCGTCGCCCCTGCAACGTTGCCTTCTCCGTCCCCATTCCCCAGATACGGCCATGCACTGCCGGTGAATGCGACTACCTCGGGCGAGCTCTTCCTCTTCGGTGGCCTCGTACGTGAAACCGTGCGAAACGACCTCTACCTCATCTCTGTACGGGATCTGTCCGCGACTTTGTTGCAAACGACGGGTGAGATTCCCTCTCCCCGTGTGGGTCACGCAAGCGCCCTGGTTGGGAGTGTCTTAATCGTGTGGGGAGGCGACACAAAGACGAGCAGCAAGTCGAAACCAGGAGACAAGCAAGATGATGGACTGTATCTGCTCAATCTTGGTGAGTCTGTGTAAGAACTTTGATTGTAGAACATATCTCATTAGGCTCCTAGTGTCGCGCGAGTGGACACGAGTCGCTGTATACGGCCCTTCGCCCGTCGGCCGTTATGGCCATGCGGTGACCATGGTTGGGTCAAAGTTCTATGTCTTTGGCGGTCAGGTCGATGGGGAATTCTTGAACGACTTGTGGTCATTCGACCTCAACTCTTGTGAGTGCTCGTCTGGTGTCACCCGTTCAACCCTCTGACGTTCTCCCTAGTGAGGTCGAAAGCAACATGGGAGCTGGTCGAGCCCGTGGAGGGTTCTCCTCGCCCGCCGAAACGGACAAGCCACATCTGCGTTACATATGGTGACAGGATCATCTTGTACGTTGTGCCCATCTCTCGCATGCATAAAAGCCGGAGATTGATCGCAATGTCTAGGTTTGGTGGAACGGACTGCCAATACCACTACAATGACACATGGGCGTTCGATACTACCACCAACACTTGGTCGGAGTTGAACTGCATTGGTTTCATCCCTTCCCCTCGCGAGGGCCACTCGGCCGCAATGGTCGATGATGTGATCTATGTCTTCGGCGGTAGGGGGGTCGACGGCAAGGACCTCGGTGATCTTGGTGCTTTCAAGATCTCGAGTACGTACACTGTCCGGCTTACGTGCCGATGAGGCTTACTCACCCCTGCAACCAGATCAGAGGTGGTATATGTTCCAGAAGATGGGTCCGGCGCCGTCTCCTAGGTCAGGCCACGCTATGGCGTCCATGGGGTCGCGGGTGTTTGTGCTGGGCGGTTTGGGCGGCGAGTCTCTCAATACCCAGAAGCCTGAGGATCCGACGATCATCCACGTGCTCGACACAAGTAAGTCGGCTCGCCGCTGCTTCCCTCCGGTTCGGAGCTAAGCATCCCTTAGAGCACATCAAGTACCCGGACTCGAACAAGCCGCCTCCTGCAGCAGCGAACGGGCGCAAGTCCACGATTGGCCCCCAGCCTGTGCAGAAGCCCGGCAGCGATACTGCAGCTCAGAACGCTGGTCGTCCCATCTCGCCGAACTACGATCATGGCTCGGATAGCGACGACGTCCGCCGTGCAGTCTCACCAAGCGGCCGCTCGAAGACACCGAACGGTATCGGGCAGCAGACAATGTCCAGCAAGGGCAAAGGCAGAATGCGCGATGACGAGTTCGATGGCGAGAGCAGTCCGGAGCAGACGGAACCAGCCATTCGCGATAGCGCTGTTTCGCCCGAGGGTGCGCGCGCGAGAAGCCCCACAACAACGGCGAGCCGTGCGGTCTCGCCCTCGCAGGGCGTTTCCGCGGACGTCTACGACCCGAATACACCGCAGGCCAGTCTCGCTAGCGTGATGATGGCCCGGAACGGTATCTCTGGTCGCAGCCCGTCTCCTGTCGTGGATCGCTCCAAGGGACCTCTGGACGCCTTCCACAAGCCTGGCTCTCCGACCGTGAACGGGTTCATACACACCAAGCCAGGTTCGACCGGGAACCTCACGGCGGATCTCATCCGCGACCTCAAGGACAAGGAGGCCGAGTTGGAGACGCTGAAGAAGAAGGAGGCTTGGATGAAGGCGGCGTTGCTGAAGGCTGAGCGGTCCGGGTTCATATATGCGGAGTCTGAGGAAGAGCTGTCCTCCCGTGCGGATGATGACGATATCGACACCAGGAGGGTTACAGAGATGGTGATCAACCTGAAGCAGCTCAAGGCGAAGATACAAGTACGTGTCCATAGTCTACCTTGTAAAGGTGGCGAGCTGAGTTCGATTATAGGCGACCGTGCTCGACCGAGCCAACGAGGCATCAGCGCGGGTTCAGGAGGCAGAACGTGTTCGGGCAAGCGCCATCCAGGAAGCTGCGTTCTACCGAGCAAAGCTCGCTGCGCTCGAGGCTTCTTCGGATAGCGAGGTCGCCAAGGTGGAACGGGAGCGCATCGCCGATCTTGAGCGTCAGCTATCGGCTGCCCTTTCTGCGCAGGCCGAGCGCGATCGCAAGATCAAGGAGCTCAACGAGTCGCTGTCGCTTCAGACTACGCTCCTGGAGCAGGCGGAGGCTCGGGCGGACGACGCGTCCAAGCGAGCGGACACCCTCGCGCAATCTCACGAACGCGATACAGAGGAGCAGACGACGCTTCGTGAACGGAACGCAGTCCTCGAGACTCTGCTCAGGGAGCAATCTGAGAAGCTGTTGGAGCAGACTTCGCTCGCTGAGCAGCGCGAGGCGGACTACATCAAGGCACAGGCACAGCTCGACGAGCTTGTTCTCTCGCAGGAGCAGCATGTCCGCGCCCTCGACCAGACCCGCACTGCCCTGGATGCCGCTTCCGCCCGTGCGGACGAGGTCGATGCGCAGTACAGCCGCGCTCGCAACCAGATCGCCCAGCTTGAGGCGGACGTCGCGGAGCTGCGCGGCGAGCTGGAGGCGCGCACTACGGAAGTGGAGAACGCCCGCGTCCGCCTCGCGGACGTGGAGAACTCCTGGGCGATGTCCCGCGAAGAGGCGGATAAGTTCCGGGCGGCTACGACTAGCAGCTTGGGCAAGCTCCTCGACTCGCACCACGAGCTCAGGTCCGACGAAGACCGGCTCACTCGGGGGCATCAGGAGAAGCTCGATGCCCTTCAGGCCGAAATCGCGTCTCTTCGTGATATGCTGAAGGATGCGTCGCACCGCGCCGAGGCAGCGCAGGAGGAGCTCTCGAACCAGCGTCGTAAAGCTCGCGAAGCCGAGGCCGAGTCCCTCTCCCTTCGTTCTCAAGTCGTCGGCTTCCGCACCCAGCTTTCCATGGCACTCGCCGATAGCGGTCGCCTCCGTAAGGAGCTGAACGCGAAGGAGGCGGACCTTTCGTCGAAGATGAAGGAGGCGGCTGCGACGGCCTTGCGTCTGGAGGCTATGAGGAGCTATCTTGCTGCGAACGGTGTTGTCGCTGAGGACGAGGACGGCAACCCTCTTCGAGCCGACGATGTCACGTCTGCGCGCATCCAGGAGTTGGAGGACAGGCTAGCGGAGCGTACCCGAGCTCATGAGATCGCCGAGCGCGAGCTGCAAACTCTCCTACAGCAGAAGCAGGATGCAGACAACCAGATCGAGTCTCTGTCCGCTCAGCTGGACCGGATTCGGACCACTCAGAGCCCTTCCCGTCGGAACGGCGCCGAGGATGCTCGTGTAGGCGAGCTAGAACAGAAGTTGGAAGAGACGGAGAACTCCTATAAGGCGCGCTTGGCGCAGCTTGAGGAGGACTACCACCTCGCGGTTCACTATGTGAAGTAAGTGTTCTCTTAAATTTATGCGGGAGGACTTCGCTGATTGTACGTCAGGGCCACGGAGAAAACCATGCGCAAGATGAAGGACGAGCTCACCAAGCAGAAGGCCCAGAATCAGAACATGCAGGCTGAGATCGAGCGCGGGTCCCCGAGCACGAGGCTGCGTGGTCTCAATGGCCGTGGCACTCCCTCCTCCGACGAGAGCAACGAGTTCCTTCGAAACCAGCTCCAGGATGCTCAGCGTCAAGTCCAGCGTCTCAACAACGACAACAAGGAGCTACGCAACCGAATAGACACCCTGGAGCAGGACCTCGAGCATATGCGGGACAACCTCATTACATCCCAGCGCGAGTCAGAGGAGCGTCTTGCACGTATCATCGAGCTCGAGCACGACCTCGACCGGATGCAGAAGACGCTCGATGTTGCTCGAGGAGATCATGACGAGAGCTTCCTCGAGCAATTGAGCAACGAAAACACCGCGTTGAAACGAGAAAATGAGCAGCTCTCGCACAAGATCGAGCTCCTCCTCACTGTTGACCAACCGAGCTTCGCCCCTCGTCCTGTGTCCGGCATTTCCGAGCGTCGAGCCAGCACTTCCAGTTCCGAAAACGCGATGGCCTTCGAACACCTTTCGAGCGAATTGGACGACTGGCAGCGTCAGCTTGCTGGTTCCATCAGTCGCAGGGCAGGCCCTGATTACGATTCTCCTTCACTGGGACATGAACGAGCACGCTCCCGTTCATGATCCCCTCACGTCATATTTATGCTGGCATATACCCCATATTTGCCGTGTCGTTTGTTCACGCTCCTTCGATCCTCCCTCGTCTCCATCTCTCGTATCATAATGTTCGTTGCTGTCTATGCGGTATAGTTGCGTTTGAATATACTAATTTGCACACCAAAACTGTGATATGACGTGATGTTCCCGAAAAGCGTGAATGCAACAGCGGCGATACAATGATGCTATGACTCTGAGTTGCCGGCGGCGCGTTGCGTCCACTCGATGGCTTTTGCTTTGACTGCGGCCTGACCCTCCTCGTCGCCCAGGCGACGTTCCAGTTCTAACCACTTTTTGAAGAAGGATCTACCAGGGCGATCAGTAAGGAAAGCCGGCGTCGAGGTACATAGGCACTCACTTGGCCTTGTGGCTGGTCATCTTTAGGGCCAAGACGCGATTGAAGAGGTTTCTACGTGATGGTCAGATACACGGCATTATGAGCGATCACGAATCATCATACCTGACACTGTTGATGTCTCCTTGTCCAGCCTCCATATCGACGTATATTGACCACATGTCCCAGCGCTTGGGATGGGAGTCGACAATGCCTTCGAAGATGGTCTTGCCTCTCTCTGGGTCGCCAAACTTGTACTCGAGCTGTGCGAACTTGCAGATAGTCTTCAAGTCTGCACACGCATGCGAGCATTGAGTAAAAACATCGCGGAGTTTAGCATGCGCAGTCTCTTACGTTTGCGTTTCTCAAGACTCTGCAGACTTCGAGGGAGCAGCTTGCGCGCCTCCTCCAACATGCCACGCTTGAGATAGTGCTCGGCGAAGAGGGTCCAAACCTTCGAGCTCTGAGAGAACTTCTTAACAGTTCTCTTGAACTGCTCCTCTGCTTTCTACATATGAATAAAAGATCAGCGAACCGTTTCCCTGGCGTAGTAGCAGGCGTACCTCGGGTTTGTCGCTCTGCTCAAAGATCTCTGCCATGCGAAGGTGGATGGTCTTGGAGTCGTTGTGGCGGGCAGCGTCTTTGAACGTCGATTCGAGCGACTCATCGGTGCCATAGATGTTCTCCAGGTTGAGCAGTGCGATCCATACATTCAACTTCTCCTGCTCCTCGCGGAAATTGATCGTCTTCAGAGCACGCTTGGCAATCTCCCGGGCCTTGTCGATCTCCGAGATCTGGAGCTGGAAGGACATGTACTGAATCCAGAGGTAGGACGAGTTCGGAGAGCCAAGAAGCAAACGCTCGAAGTCAGCATTGGATTCCGGGACCTTGGTATGCATGTCGGCCGTTAGGTCCTTCTCGATCTCTTTGCGCTTCTTCTTTTTCTTCTTGCCCTCCTGCCGACCATCTTCGTCGCTCTCCTCATCGGACTCCATCTCAACATCCTCGCCTGGTTGCGGAGCGGACCATTGGAAGCCATCCTCCAGACTGAGCGTCTCCGTTGGATCCGCAGGGGGTGCCACGGAGCTTCCGGAAGGTTGCTGCAGATCGAGGGTGAGGTCAACGTCCATCGCTCCATCTTCGCCGTCCTCGGACTCTTCGTCAGACTCCCCATCCTCAGCACCGTCAGCCATAGCATCGTCGGCAGAATGGTTGGCCGAGTCGGACTCTTCGGCGTCCTCGACGACACCAAGAGTTGGAGCCGGCTCGTCTTCGTCTTCGCCCTCGGACTCTGCTTGTTCAAAGTCCTTTTCCTCGAAGTACGAAGGCTTCAGGCCAAAGGATATCCGGCGCTTCTCCCGGTCAATAGACAGAATCATGGCCTTCACCTTGTCGCCCTCGCGGAAGCTCCGGAGCGCCAGGGTAACGTCGGCGTCCTTATTGTCCGACAGCTGTGCGACAGGAATGAGCGTACAGTGACGGCAAACTACAAGGTGGGTTACTGACCTCCGATTTGTGGCAGAGTCCACTGAGTTTCGATCCCTCGATCTCGATGAACAGACCGTAATCCTCGACCCTCTTGACACGACCATCAACCTTCTGACCCTCGCTGAGATCGGCCAGGCTGAGCTGGGAACGGCTGTCACGCTTCAGGTCTCCGGACCGGAAGGACATCTCGACTTGCTTCTTCTCGGCATCGATGCTGCATAACGTGTCAGAGTGATGAAATCAACGGTTGACTTCATCATCTGCATACCTCAGGATACGACCCTTGACGAGCTGGTTTACCGAGAATCGGCTCTTCCAGTCCTTGACGTACTGGGGCATAAGGTCAGCACCACGCCAAACTATCACCCAGAGGAGCACCTACGTCGTCGAAGAGCTCCTTGATCTGCACACGAGCGTCGATATCCCGACCCAGTGTCACAAACAAACCGTGCTCGACGACGCTCTTGATGAAGCCGCGGACCGTGTCGCCAACCTTCAGGTCACTCAGGCTAGTGATCTCACGGTCGACTATCGGCCTGTCCTGGCCGGGGAAGAGACGGGACATACGAGTCGACAACCTCAGCTGCCTCCTCTCCTTGTCAACTGAAAGCACAACAGCCTTGAGGACGGAGTCCACAGCAGGGAAGGGCTTGCCACTCTCGTAGTCATCGGCAGCGTCGGTTGGATGTAGGATACCGGAGATGGAGTTGGTGACCTTGATGAGAGCACCATGGCGGTTGTGGCGCAGGACGCGACCACCAACTAGCTGCCCAGGCTGGACGGTATCCAAGGAGAGGTGACTCTTCTGCAGTAGGGCCTCCTTCTCCTTGGGCTTCGTCGCGACCAAAACGAAGCCCTTCTCCGGATTCCTGGAGGTGACAACGAGATCCTGCAGTTTGTCGCCGACCTTTAGCGTCGACCGGAGCTGGGCGACGGACACCTCCCTGCGGTTCGCGAGGTTGTTGAGGGAGAGCAGGGCAGTGACCTGGGTGGGTTGGAGAGTGATGACCGCCTTGTCCTTCCGGATGTCGGAGACGACACCCTCAACGATGTCGCCGATGTCCACCCCACTGATGTCCGTGATGGCTGACCTGAAGTTCGGTGAGGCCTGACGGATGCTCGCGGTGATACGGCCAGTCTCTGGGTCGACTGCAATGATGCGCACTTGGATGGGCTTGCCAATGGGGAATGCAGAAGGTAGAGATGATAGAACGGTTTCACTGCATCGGAATGATTTCAGCTAAGGTGACCATATCGTAGCCCTATAAGATGACATACCTGGCTTCGCGCGCAGGCACAGTCGCCTTCAAGTTGTTGTAGAACTCTACCTGCAAGCTCTTGTCCGACGCCTTGAAGACAACGGCATGGGTCACGACGCCAACTTGGGCGTCGCTAAGCTGCGAAACGATTGGCAAGCTGGACTCAACCAGCGTCTTCTTCGCAGTGAGCACGACGCGCTTCCGCTCAGGATCGACAACGAGGACCTGTGCCACAGTCAGTCCAGTCCGTCAGGTAATCTAGTCTATCACATACCCGGCACTTGATGCTGCCGCCAGGCTTGAATCGCTTCTGAGGGTGCTTGAGAGTGATATCGGCATAGTGGTTTGGCCAAATAACGCCGTCTACGTTCCCAGAGATGGAAACGAAGAGCGCGGAGTCAGTAAGCTTCTTCACCGTTCCCTTCAGAACTTCCCCCACTTGCACGTCAGCGACCTGCAAGAATTTCTGCGCGAGCACAGAAGGCTTGAGGGAGAGCTGAAGGATGCCGTCGAGCGGGAAATAGCCAGTAACACGCGCTCGATGCACGGTTCCGACTTTCCAAGCACCAGAAAGTGCTGACAAGGTAGGAACGTGTTCATCGGAGACTTGCGAGATCTGGAGAACCTGTCAGCAAGATGAACAACAGCGGGAGTGCAGAATACGTACATGTACGAAGCCCTCGACCCCGGAGCCGACCTCTACAATGAGACCACGTTCGCTCTCAACCCTGGTCACCTTGACGGCCTCCAGGACGGTCCCAACGGGATACGCCTCACGCAGATCGGTGGTAGCGGCATCCGACTGGACGGACTTCACGTCGTACTTGATTACGTGGTCCACCAGGGACAGCGCGAACCTGGGCGGTGTCGAGGGACTGATATCATAGAGAATTCTCGCCCTGACTTTTTGGCCGATTTTGTACCGCTCCTCGGGATCCCCTGGGGGAAGGTGGAACTGGTCTACAGTGCCGTCGAAAAAACCAAGGACTTGCAAGATCAGACCGTCAGGTTGCACTGCAGTGACCAACGACTGTACAAGTGCTCCAGGGACTATCGAGTTGACGCTGGTCACCTCTGAGAGCTATGAGAGAACGTGAGTTGCAGCCGCGTCGTCCAGCTTGAATGCACTTACGGAGGCTGACTTCAACGTCTGTGGATCCACGGAGACGTTGCATGTCCGGCCGTTACCAGACATCTTTGTCACCACGACGTCAAGCAGACGGCCAACGTGCAGCTTCTTCTCAGCATCGAACGGCCCGTTCTGTGCGTCCTTGAAGGATAAGAAACCAGACACTTCGGGGATCCCGAGGTCCAGGATGTAGCCGTGATCCTCTATGCTCTTCACCGAAGCAGAAAGCGCCTAGAACAAATGCTAAGCAGTGTAATCCCGAAAGTCGAATGAATGTATACCAACAAAACCGGCACGCAAGTCAGCCTTTGCTACTCCCTCGTTCACCTTCTCTGGAACGAGGCTCAGCTCTACCCGCCTGCTGGCTTTCTGGACTTCGTCGCGCGCACGTCCGAGGCCTGTAGCATCTGTAGCACCCGGCGCGTGCACTGCAGTTACAACCGCGCGAACATACTGTCCCGGCTGGAAGATCTCGAAGAGGTCAGGGACACGCGACGGCGAGCTCTCCTCTTCTTCATCGTCTGCAGATTGCGTCTCTACGTCGTCCATGTTCTCCAAAATGTGAGTGAGCTGGGTGGATACTTGGGTGATGGGAACATGGGCAAAGAGTTGGTTGGGGAGGGAAACGATGAGCGCAAGCGGTTCCACCGCGACCACCTGCCCGAGGATCTTCATCCCGACTGCAACTCGCTGCAACAACCGGTGAGCCAGAATTTCGGGAGCTGCGAATAACCAATGTCCGTACCTTATAGTTGAGGTGCTCTATTCGTATCCCACTCGTCTTCCTGCCATCCTTGTCCGAAGCCTTAATCTTGCCGACCACCTCGGACTTCCGCCTACGCTTAATCGTCTTCTCCTTCGCCGATTCCTTAAAAGAATATCAGTATACTTCCCACAAACTGATAGCTTGACAGTACCTCGAACAGCTCCTTGTCCGCCTCCTTCACGGCTTCTGCGCGCAATGTTTTCACCTCAAGAGGCGTGAGGCTGGTGCCTCCTCCTCGAGGAAAGTCAATCTCGTCCGCTACGAGAGCGGAAGCAGGCTGAGCGGGTTTCTGAGTCTTCTCCTTGGACTTCTTGGTCGTGTCGTCTGTCTTCGTCTTCTTGGCCTTGGGATGGCCTGACGTTTCGTCCAGGACGCGCTTCCTTCCTGCAGCCATGATGTCGCGTCAAGTTTCTACTGTACGTAGTTTCTGGAAAGCAGGTCCGAGGCAGGTAAACCGACAAGGATAATCAGTGGAGGCTAGCACTGAGGCCAGAGGAATAGAGGGGGAGACAGACAGTCAGAAAGAGCAGGCCTGAGCCTACATCGGGCGTCTGCAACTGCTCAAACGGCCCAAATTTTGCCGCCGGTGGTTAGCGAAGTGATCGGGAGATCCAATCTTGGGCGTCGAAGCTGCTGACTAAGCATAGCGCTTGCGTCGAGTTGCTGAGGTGCGCCTTCGATTCTCCTTCACGAGTTTCCATCTTCATTCCCCGTAGCCCCTCCTCAGTCAGACGAAATGGGTGGGTTCGTCTCTTGTTTAGGGCTTGTGTTGATGCTAACCGGTCTGTGCCGTAGATTATCAGGTATGCTCTAGAAAACACATCGCAACAAGTATCCTTGCTGATGCGCCATGCTCAGAATCGAGTCGGTTCCAAGTTTGGCGGTGGTGGTGTGGCCGGGGCGTCCGAGACCAATGTCGACCGGAGAGAACGCCTTAGGAAGCTTGCGCTTGAGACCATTGACCTTGCTAAGGTACGCTCAGTTGCCCAACTATGGCTGCACGCCTCCTGACATAAGCTCAGGACCCCTACATCCTCCGCAACCACTTGGGCTCCCTAGAGTGCCGTCTATGTCTGACACTCCACACCAATGAAGGTTCCTACCTTGCCCACACTCAAGGGAAGAAGCATCAAACGAACCTCGCCCGCCGAGCGGCGCGCGATCTGAAGGAAACCCAGCTCATGATTGCGCCCGCCCAGCAGAATGTCCACAAGAAGGTTTTCTTGAAGATTGGACGTCCTGGATACCGCGTAACCAAGGTCAGGGACAAGGACACTGGTAAAGAGGGTATGATGGTCCAGGTGCACCTGCCCCAGATCAAACCCGGAGTCATCCCGCGACGTCGCTTCATGAGCGCATGGGAGCAGAGGAAGGAACCCCCAAACAAGGCCTACCAGTATCTCATCGTACGTTTGGCTTCGTCATTATATCTGAATCAGTGCTCATATCCTTCATAGGTCGCAGCGGAGCCGTACGAAACCATCGCGTTCCGTATCCCTGCGCGAGAGATCGAGGACGAGTCCGACGATGCCGGCTACTGGAATTGGTCTCACTGGGACCCCGATACCAAGCAGTACAGTTTCCAGTTCATGTTCCGCCTCCAGTACTGATTGTATGATGTTGTATTCTTACGCCATGTAATATTGCTATGCCACCAATGCCCTATATGATGGATACATGAACTGCTTCCTGAGTGATACCGGTATGTTCTCCTTTGCCAATCAGAAGTTACACTCGACAAAGTCATTTCCGCTCGCGCCAGTGTGGGTCAAGCACGCTGCCATGCGGTGAGCAAACTACACCTGTAATGCTTACTTGAGACGTACCGCAGAAGTCACCGTCCTCGTCGTAAATGACGCGGTCGGCACCAGGGCTACCGCCGGTATATACGCGGTTATGCTCCAAAGGGTACTCGAAAAATTCACCAGTGCAAGAGGGGAACGAGAAGCCCTTTACAGAAGCAACGGGTGAGTCTCAGAGACATGGCAGATGCGGCGATAGGTACGCACCTCGTAGTCGTGGTACTGATGAGGGTAATCGCTGCATTTGCAAGTTTAGACATTGACGGGATATGCTTCTCAGACGGAGCTGAGCTCACCTCGCCCCGCCATCCTCAGCTTCATCTATCGCATTGAAGATGTCAGTTGCGGTATAAGAATGGCCTGCAACCTCATCAGCGGAAGCTCCAACACATAAGTAGAGGACAACACGCACCTCCACAGACGCAGCCTCCAGACTGCCTCCTCGCAACTCGGGCGGTGGTCGACGTGACGAGGAGGGTGGACACCAAAGCCAACACAACGGAGAACTTCATCGTGAGCGCTGAGGTTGCGTGGGCAGCACACTGAGGCGGCTGTGGAGGACAGGCGAACCCGCTGCAGGTCCCTCAATATTCGATGCGCCTTTATACACATCCTGGCGTCCGTTTTGGCTTGTATGCTGGCTGGATGACCGCATGCTTCCTCAAGTCGACCGCACGCATGTGCATCGCCTACGTCGCATGCGCCGGCCGAGCCGCCAATTTGGGTCCAAGTTCAAGTCGGTGCTCGCTCTCCCGCTTCCGGTTCATCGAATCGTGCTCCGAGAGACGTCTATTGAACGATTCTCCCGCTTCGATAGGTCTATCAATAACAGATCATGCGGTCATTCGGGGCATGCTGTACGACAAGGTAGACAACGACCACGTCTATCTCAGCGCGGCATGGTAAAACGTGCGTTATCGCATGCCTTCTGCCGTTCTGACATCCACTCGTGAAGCTCCGGGCGTCCATATGGGCAAGTCGCCTCCGGGTGCGCTCATCAGTCTTTCATTCTTCCCGTCTGTTTACGGCTTTGAGCTCTGCTGCCCTAGTGTGCGAATGCCGTCTGAGCATGTGGTCGAAGCACTAAAGGCTGTCTTCTCGTGTCCGCGTCTGCATCCTACCCATCTGCGGCTCGTCGCACTTCATTGGGTACGTTGCTATGCTTGCTCAGGTGGACCCCATAGTCGCGACGCTCTATCATACAGCAGAGGAACCTGGCCAGGAATGCAGCCAAGGGACCTCTTGGTGCATCTCATGCATAGGCGGGGTTCAGAGATATGCACGGGGTCAGTTCAATGTCATTCAACCCCAACCCTCGCTGAATTCACGACTCCCAGGCATGTTCCGCGCAATGCCTTGACCGCTGCTTCTCGGAAGTACCATGGGTCATCTTCCAGGTCGTTCTACAGCTGCCACAATGCCACTTACTCCCGGATGACCGATGGCAATAAGTTGACATACTGTGGGTCTCGGTGAACTTCGCCCTCCGGAGACGCGTTGAGCGACTCGCCCTCATCATGCTGACCGCTCTGTCCACGTCAGCATATTCGGGGCCAGTCCAAGTGGCTCGATGTCCTACGCCTATCTTCCGCTGGACTAGAGGCTGGCTTGCGAGCCTATCCTCTGCCCTCTGACCAACTGCTACCCACTTGGGCTGCGCTGCACCACATGACCCGCTCGCAATTCTCGTCACTGGACTCCCGGCCGGACGAACGTGCTCCAAGTTTGATGAGTGGTTGCGTGAAAGGTCCGAGTCGTACGCACATACATACGCGGGGTGCCAGGAATAGCTGCAGCCCGATCGACGCTGACAACTTGACTTTGAACGGCCTGGACCCGCGGGAGTCTGACCAGAGGAAGCTTCGAGACTCGAGAGCAGGTGCTTAGCGATAAATACCGGGCAAGCCGGCGTGTATACGCGTATATGGGTACTTTACGATATACAGCGGGTAATGCAGAGGTTGCAGTGCAGTGCAAAGGATGGGGACCGGGATGCGGGGTATGGTGATGCGAGTACTACAACAGACAACAACAGTGGACTAGGGGACTGGGTACAACAAGATGAGCAGCACTGAGGGTCCGTTCTTGAGTATGCACTATGCGTAACGATTTCGTGAGAGGGTTGAGAGACCAGGGAGAGAAGACGGGAGAGGGAAAAGAGGCAGAGGAAGGTATAACCTAGATGAAAATGCCCAAGAGAGGCGCACGGCCGGGCACCAAGGTCAGGGCCCGCCCGCCACCTAGCACCGAAGCTGAAGCACCTTGTTTCGTCGGTAGTCGTCCCACCGCATCGCATCGTAGGGAGGAGGTCTGGCCGCCAACCCTCATCGCCGTTTGCTGAGCTTGCGTCCGGACGCGGACTTTACGCTCGCAGCCGCCTTCGCCATCTCCCTCTCCCTCGCGAGCTCCGCTTCCTTTACATGGTCGCGCACGAAGATCCCGCCCCCGCCGCCGAACAAGCCCGCGTGCTCCTTCGCCTTCGCCTCCGCCTTCGCGCGCTCCTTCTCCATCTTCTCGAGCTCCTTCTGCCGCTTCGCCTCCTCCTTCTCCCTCTTCTTCCGCTCCTCCTTCGTCTCCTCCGGCACGGGCTCCGCGAAGCGCACCCGCGCCGCGAACAGCGCCGCCGTCGTGTTCGACGCCGGGATCGTCTCCCCACCTGCTCCCCCCGCCGCCGTCGAAGAGGCCCCGCCAGTGGTGTGCCGCTTTCGCAGCACCTTCGGACCCTGACTGATCGGGATGTCCTGCGCGCGCTGCTGCTGTGGCTGTGACTGCGTCTGCGCCATCGACGATGTGGCGGTCCGCACGGAGGGCGCCGATTGCGGCGGGTGGTTGACGTGCCGCTGCGCCAGGACTTCGATGTGCGCCCCGCCCGGGCCCACACCGCGACCGCTCTGAGCGGACGGAGCCTGATTCTGCTGCTGCTGCTGTTGCTGCTGCAGCGGCTGCAGAGGCGCGGGCATGACGAGCTTCTTGGGGAGGTGCCGCGGGAGGAGCGAGCGCGAGGACTTGCCCGAGTGCTGTTCGTGTTGCTGTTGCTGTTGCTGTTGTGGGGGCATGTGTATGTCCGGGCGCGGGACCATGCTCGAAGAGGGGAGGTCCGTGCGCGAGGGCGGTGGGCTGGGACGAGGGGGGCTGTTGCGCTGCATCTGACCCTGGCTCTGGTTTTGGCTTTGAGCCTGGGCGCCGTTGGGGAAGGCAGACTCGGCGGGAGAGTATGGGTTTGGGAGGGGAGGGGACGGCTGTGGGGCCTCGTCGACGGCATGACGCGGGCGCTGGGACTGCACTTGGGAAGGCTGCTGCCGCTGCTGTGAGTATTGCTGCTGCTGCTGTGCCTGGGCTTGCGTCTGGGCCTGGGCTTGCCCCGCGCTCATGTGGACGTTGTTATACAGGAGAGGCGAGGACGGGAGCGGCCCCGAAGAAGGCATGCGCCGCTGCACTGGCACCTGCAGAGGCGGACTCGAGGGTGGCGTCCCGTCCGGCGGAGAATGATCGGAGGCACGGGTTTCTGCCTGTCGCTGTCCGCTATCGCCTTGGGCTCCCGCTGTAGGAGGCTGGTACTGCGAGTTAGAGGGGAAGATCTGCCCTGGGGAGACTCCGAGCGATAGGCTGTCGTACGGCTCGACGGGCTTGCGTTTGGGCGGCTGTACACGATCGATAGTCAGCAACGGCGCACAATAGAGGATTACACACGCGAACTCGCCTCAGAGCGCTTCTTGGCAAGTATGCTCTGGTCGGGATAGAGCACGGGCACGGCCTTCATGATCGCCTCGTACGGCCCATCGTGGTGCCACGGCAACCCAAGAGGATCGCTCTCGTCGAGCTCGTCGATACGGTCCAGGTCGCGCGGAGGCGCGGCGATGCTCGTGTTCTTGCTGCGCTTGCGTTGTGCGACTGGCGCGGATACAGTGCTATCTGCGGGCGCTGGGATGGGGACGGTCGACGGCCGCGGGGGGACGTCTGTACGCGGTGGCGGGGGGTGCAGCTCGGGTGCTGAGGCGTTGCGGGCATTGATCGGTGGGCGGACGGCGGTAGATTGTACGGTGGACGTTTTGCTTCCTGAGGTCGGCGACTCTGGCTGCGTTTGGCCTCGCGTGCTGGGTGTGTTGGATGGAGGCTGCTCGGTCCTGGTAGGACTGGACTTCTCGGGGGGAGGTGCGGAATTCCGGGTGAGCGAGCTCGTCGACCGCTGCGCATCTCTAGGCAAGAGGGAAGACGACGAGGCCGGGGTCTGTTGCGGAGAGGACGAGGACGAGGAGCTGCTGCTCTCCGAGTCCGGGTACGGCGGAGGAGGTTGCCAGACGTCGCGAGCTGCGAGAGAAGCAGAAGCGTAGATGGGAGAAGGGCCCGATATGTTTTGGCGCGGGTCCTCGTGCGAGTGCTTGCGGAGGTGCGAGCCTGGGGTCGATGTTCGCGATATGGGAGGAGGAACGGGGATGACTCGCGTGGTGTTCGATCGGGCGAGGTACTGGTCGTGCGGAGCGATGGGAGGGTAAGGAGCGGACTGCGAGCGAGCGTGGCCTGGGAGTGGCTGGGGCGGGGCGTCTGGGCTGTGAAGCAATCGCAGACGGGGAGGGAGATTGGAGTGGTCGACCTCGGACTCGTCGTCCGGGGCTGTGGAGGCGTAGTCAGAAAGGCTATCTGAGAGACTGGCCGGGTAGATCTCCTCGCGGTCGTTCATGCTGAAGAAATACGGGTTGGAGCGCGGATCCGGAGAAAAGGCGGGGTCATTGAGGAGCGAGGGGTGGACTGGGCGAGGGTAGGAGGGGCCTGCGCGCTGCTGTGGCATGAACGGGGGAAGCTGTTGAGGATATGAATGGGCTGGGCGGGGATAAGATGAGGAGAAGGGGTCGTGGAAGGGGGGATGTGGGCCAGGGTAGGGGAAGACTAGGGGCGGCGGTGGTGGGAAGGGCGGGGGCGGGGGATGGAGGACGAGCTGGGGAGGGGAATCTTCTCGAGGATCGTGTGCATGGTGATAAAAGTCTGGCCTGAGGATCATTCGGAGATCTAGGGGATGGAAGTCGGAGGAAATGACGGGGAGGAGGAGCTGAGAGACGCGAGCTCGAGTCTTGTCCTCCGAGTCCCCGCGCAGACTCTTCTCGCGCTGCCCCGAGGCACCAGCTGCAGCGCACAGCTTGTCCGGCCCATCCGGCCCGGGCGTCTATCCCCACGTGCGGGCCACAACAACGCGTCAACAACCGCCTCGCGTCTCTCTCAGCCTCCGTCTGCACTCGCGTTCTGTCCCTCCAAAGTACGCGATGGACGTCGGTGCTCTTCGCGCAGAGATCAAGGCTTGGGAGCGCGACTTCAAAGCAAAACACGGCCGCGATCCCTCTGTGCAGGAAATCAAGCAGCAGCCTGCGATCGGTATGTCCTCTTCTCCCTCCCGCCAACTGCCGCGTTCACCCCCAGTCCAGCCGCAAAGTACAAACTCTACAAGTCCCTCTCCAAGGCTGCCTCTTCATCTGCCTCTGCCAACCCTCCTGCGCGTCCCTCCACGCCCCCGCGCTCAGCGCCACGTCAGCCACAACCGTCCTCATCCATCCTACACAAGTCCCGTGCCATCAAGGTCGATCCTCCCGTTTCGACATCCAATCCATTCTCCCCTGTCAAGAACAGGAAGAAGCACCCAGATGACCTCTCATCCCCGCAACGTGCATCTAATCCGTCCCGTACAAACCCCTTCGCGACTCCCAGTAAGTCCAAGGCAAAACCCCAGCCTTCCCGCCGCTCCCCCTCTCCGGACCCTTTTCCGCCCATCCAGCCCCTCGTAATGGTCCAGCGCACTCCCACAGCTCCCGCCGAGGATTCTGCTGTCACACGCGCACGTAAACGTCTTCGTGGTGAACCCGTGTCCCCGTCGCCCGTCAAGGAGAAGCGTCCACGTATGGCCTCCCAAGCTGCGCTCTCCTTTAACAGCCGCGTTGCTCTCCTCAACAGCCCGGACGCCTTGGACGGAGATGAGATAGCTGCGGATCCGAACGACACGATCATTGCTGACACGCCCATGAAACCACGTACGGGCGGCAGGAGCTTCAAGGTCCTCTTCGATGACATCCTCCCAAATGGGGAGAAGCGCCCTGCGAAATCGCTCTCATCTCGGACGAAGGCTGCATCTTCGCAGAATGTGTTCCCCGGCGCAAAGAGGGAGAAGTCTCGTGCGCTCACTCCCTCCTCAGACGAGGAAGAGGATTGGAGTCTCAAGCCCAGGCTGAAAAGCCTCACCGCTGCTGTGATGCCTCCTCCGAAACTCTCTCAGACCAAGAGCCGGACGGTCAATGGGAAATATGTCATTCCGAAGGCGCTCGTACCAAGCAAGAATGACCTCTGGTCGGACGTTGGTCCTCCGAAGACCACGCTCACCCGGACAGCCTCCTCCAACCCATCTTCCCGTCCACCCAATAAACGTTCACATCCCGATGACCATGATGACGCCCAGCGTGACGATAACCCTCCCTCAAACACCTTCCTGAATATACCGCTTATCCCGCCATCTCCTCCACCACCCGACGCCTCGAGATCTTCCGGCCCGAAGTACGCCGAGAAGGGTAAAGGCAAAGCCGCTGCGCTCAGTCGGAAGAAGGCGAAGCTCCTTCAGGACGCTGGCACTGCAGAGGATGAGGACGTGGAGGACAGTCAGGATGACGAGATCCAAGTAAAGGAAATCGACCCTCTGGCGCAGCTTCCAAAGACTGAAGACACGGATGCGGGGTCTGACTGGGAAGCCCACTGGCGAGCGTCGCCCGATCCCGACGACCCGACCGTCTTGCCTGCGTCTTCCGTCGATTCCGGCAAGTTTGAAGTCAATCTGCCAGACGAACTCCAGCGCATTCTTGCCATTTCGCCGGCGAGAGCCAAGGAGACGGACGAGGAGAAGGTCGTGCGCGGGCTACTGTATGGCCGCCGTGAGACGCACTACGACCCCACGAAGGGGGGCGAGATCTGGGACGTGGGAGAGGACACGGACCATGCAGGGGGCACCGAGGAAGAGTGGGAGGGCGAGCCCGTCCCTTGGGAACTAGGGGAGCTCTAGGCTGTGTGTACTACTAGTATGTGCTGGCCTGTTTGCGGGACGGAATGCTCACTGTGATCTGTACACGATTCCAAGTCTCCTTGCAGCCGCGCTGTGGTCTGGGGCATTGCTGCACCGCGCGCAGACAGCCGCCTGCCTGCGATTGTGCCCGCGGGAGGTGCGTACGACGCGTGTCGCGACTCACGTGAGGCGCGTGCTACCGTGTTATGGGCGGCTACGCGCTCCCCGCCTCCATCTTTGCAGAGCTTATGTCCTCGCTGATCATGCATGCTTGTGATTCCACCAGCTCTTGTGCTAGGTGCGCTATCAATGTGCGACAGGACCCCGCCGACATGTGGACGCAGGTGGACAGCCAAGGCTCGCTTCGACCAGTGGTATATTTGTGCGTTTTTGCAGCGGCATGGACGAGGAAGAACCACCACCACCTCTGTCGCATTGCGCACTCGCGTCCTCCTCGAAGCACCTCTTGTGTCTTATTCGGCCCTCGTTCTCCCTTCTCTCACCACTTCACCACTCTCGCGCCTCGAGATTGCCAGCATATCTCATACGATTGGTGGCCCAACGTGCCAGGACCTCCCCCGAACCTAACGATCCGCAGCCTCAGCTTCCAATAAGTACTAGCCATCTCCAGCTCGCCCACCCGTCATGTCTTCCGGACCCTCCCTCTCGCGCCGCTCCTCCCTCGCCGACTACATCTCAGCGATCCCACGCCCGCGCCTCGCCAGCCTCCGCTCGCGCAAGTCCACCGCCTCGCTCCACGTCGACCCCTACACCCCGTACGCCGTGTACCAGCAGAAGATGTTCCCCGCGATCCTCCGCGATGCCGACGCCACGCAGAAGCTGCTCGAGGCGATCCTCGACACGCCCGGCGGGCGCCGCTCCGTCTCGCGCCTCGCGCGCACCTGCAAGGCCTTCAAGGAGCCCGCTCTCAACGTCCTCTGGCGCGACCTCGACTCGCTCACGCCGCTCCTCGGCCTCTTCCCCAGCACGCTCCTCAGACGCGCCCGCCGGCCGGGCTTGGGCCTGGTACGCTTTCTGTCACTGTCCGGTCCAGAGGTGCCTTTGCTTACCTCTGCCTCCTCCCCTGCGTTCGTCCCCGTCTACGGCGCACAGACCAAGCCGCCGGAGAAGCAGGACTGGGCGCGCGTGCTCGCCTACGGGGAGCGCGTGCGCAGCGTCGCGTACGTCGAGAGCTCGGGCAACATCCACCCGTCGATCCTCCCGCTGCTCGACGAGCACAAGCCCGTGGCGTACATCCTGCCCAACCTGACGTCGCTCACGTGGAAGGTCGAGTCCGCGGTGAGCCTCGAGCGCTGCCGGATGTTCCTCGGCCCGCGGCTGGAGGCCGTGGTCCTCGAGGTCGCCTCGCGCAGCGCGAAGCTGAACGACATCCTCGCGGAGATCGCGGCGCACAGGGGCCTCGCGGCGTTCTCGTTCACGCTGCACACGAACCTCCCGGATGACTTCACGGACAAGTTCCGCGAGAACGCGGGGCTCGAGAAGGTCGCGCTCCACGCGCCCGGGGCTCTCGCTGCCAGTGTGGGAAAGTGGGCTGCAGGGCTGCCGCAGCTCAAGACGTTCGCGGTCGACCTCTCGGCGCGTACGACTACCGCGGTAGAAGGCTTCTTCGAGAGTATTAGTCCTGGCTCCGGATACTCGACGCCCAGCTCGGTGGGGGGAACGGACAGCGGCGTGTTCTCGGCGGACGAAGTCGACTTCTCGGAGGCACGCAAGGCTGCGGTGCGCCTCACACGCGACGGCCCTCGTCGTGGCGCATTTGCGAAGCTGAGCAACCTGACGCTCACAGGCGACGCTGCGAACCTGGCGACGTTCCTGCGGCACCTCACGAGCCCGCTCACGCAGCTCGACCTCGTCATGGAGGACCCACCGCAGGCAGTCGACTGGCACGACGTCTGCACCATCATCTCCGAGCACTTCTCCGACACGCTGCAGTCGCTGCGCATCAACGCGACGAGCGCGTCCCGGTTCGGCGAGCTTGTCCGCGCGACGTCCCGCGCAGGGGACGTGCCCATGCGCGAGCTCCCGCTGACGTACCTGTCTGCTCTGCCGCGTCTGTGGCGGCTGGAGATCGACCTCCCAGAGTCCGTCATATTTCATGACCGGGACATCGCACACATAGCGCACATCTGCCCGAACATCGAGGTCCTCCGTCTCTGCCCCTTCGCACGCTTCCCGATCTCTGGGCCAGCCCCGCCGCTCACCCTGGAGAGCATCGTCCCGCTCACGCGCGACTGCCGCCGCCTGCACACGCTCGGCGTCGTCGTTAACGCAGCGGAGCTAGAGACGGACGAGGTGTACTCAACGCGCGTCGTCTGCTCCCGCTCGCTGCTCCGGCTGCACGTCGGACACTCGTGGGTGAAGAACCCGCTGCAGACCGCAGTGCTCCTCAGCCACCTCACGCCGTACCTCGAGACGCTGAAGTGGTTCAACGAGAAGAACCGCCCGGGGATCGTGGAGGCGAACGCGCTGGCGTGGCAGCGCGTCAACGAGTTCTTGCCGCACCTCCAGCACATCCGGCTGTCGGAGAGGAAGCTGCAGCCCCCTCCCGCGCCGTACGTCCCGCCGCCCAGGGCGGAGAAGAGTATCGATGCGACGGTCTCTACATCGGAGGCGGCTGTCTCTGCACATCCTGAAATGGCGGAGTTCGCTGTCCAGGCCGAGCCCGAGCTTGTGGACTTCGGTGTGCAAATGGCACCGGAGACGTCGGAGGTATCCATCGATGCTACGCCGGTATTCGTGGAGGTCGAGATCATGGCCGTCCCCGACGTCTGCGAGCAGAGCATCGACGCTGTCCCACAGACCGAAGAAAAGGGCACAGAGCCCATCTCGTTCGCTCGCTCAGGCTCCGTGTCTGAGAGCTCTGACGAGGATGGCCGCCCCGAAAACAGCATTCCGAGCGTCTCCGCATTCATCCCCTCCGCTGCGACGGGCATCGCGAACCTGACCTACCGTGTCGTCCGGTTCTACACCGCGCCCATCCGCTTCATGTTCTCGTTTATGCCCTCTATGCCCCTCCTCTCCAGATTCTCTCCCAACTATGCCTCTCCCTCCGACTATGATCTCCAGTATGCCCCCGAAGAGGAGAAGCGCGCCCTCGGTGTATGGGAGCCTTCGACCTCGACTCATGCAACTCCATATGCGAACGGCACGGCGGCCACCACGGCGGACGCCATCAGCCCTGTTTGTCAATAATTCCTCGACTACGTTTCCGCCCCATACTTACATACGGACGATGTGCTGGCACTCATGTAGGACTCTGACCATTCGAATATCATTATTCCTTCTGCTTCTGAATGTGTCCCGTACGCGAGCGAACCCAAGACTGAGCAGAACGGTCGTCCAGCTGAGTGCACCTCCGCCCCGGTCGTTCCTTCCGTCCGCTTTCACTTCGGCGCTTCCATCCCAGAACGAGCGCCTGTGTCGCACGTGATCGAATCCGGGAGCGCTGCCGGATTTGGAAGGAGATCAAGCGAGAGCTTGAACGCGACGCGTCAGTCCACCGTAAGAACCGCGACCAGCACCTGGCACCTTCCCTCCACCTCCCGCTCAACGTACAACATGGCCGATCCCAAAAAGCAAGAGAAGGACTTTACGAAGGAGGTCGATGCGCTGATTCCTGAGGTCAACTCACTCGCGACGGTGCGTGCTTAATACTGCGTGGCCACCCGCATTCGTATGCTCACTTCGCTTGCGCGTACAGTCTGGCAAAGTGCAGGAGGCGCTAGACAAGATCTATGTTTTGGAGAAGCAGACCCGGAATGTATGTATCAACGAGTCCCTTGTGATAGCAGAGTCCTGACCCACGTTGCGCAGGCGTCCGACCTGAAGTCCACTACGAGGCTTGTCAAGGAGGCGTCGGAGCTCTGCTACAAGACCCGGAATTTCAAGCTTTTGAACAGCAACATCAATTCTCTCAGCAAGAAGCATGGCCAACTGAAGGCTGCTATCCAAGCTATGGTGGAGCAGGCATACGGGTGGCTGGAGGACATTCGGAAGACAGAGGGCACAGAGGCGTGGTTGGAGCTTATTGAGACGCTAAGGACTGTCACGGAAGGCAAGGTACGTGTTGCACGTTGTCTCCGAGGAGCTCTGCGACTGACCACCTGCATAGATCTTCCTTGAAACCCCACGAGCCCGTGTCACCCTCCTCCTTGCACACCATCATGAATCACTAGCCAACGCCCCTTCAGCCACGCCCGCGTCGCGCAAAGAATCCCTCCAAGTTGCCTCCGATCTCCTGAACGACCTCCAGGTCGAGACTTACTCGTCTATGGACCGTCGAGAAAAGACCGAGTTCATCTTGGAACAAATGCGCCTGCTGATCGCGCTTGCGTCTCTGAAAGACGGCGAAATCGGGAAGGAGGGCAAGGATTCCATTGGCGGTGGGGAGTCTGAGTGGGTCAAGGTGCGGGTGGGTGGCCGGAAGGTCAACGAGGAGTTCCTCAAGGACAAGGCGAACGAGGTATGAGTTTGAGCTGTATTCGTAGTGCAGCAGCTGACGCAGTATTCTAGGACCTCAAGCTGAAGTACTACCACATGATGATCCAATACGCTCTCCACGAGAGCTCATACCTGGATGCCGCTAAGCACTATCACAAGGTTTGGGAGACGCCTTCAATCAAAGAGGACGTCAATGGCCGTGGCCGGGAGGTACGTAGAAGACTTGTACCCTCTCTCGCGGGACAACCCTGATTTTCCATAGGCACTGGAGCATATCGTGTACTACGTCGTCCTGGCACCTCACGACAATGAGCAGTCCGACATGCTTCATCGCCTTTTTGCTGATCCCGCTTTGCCCAAGTTGGAACTGCATTAGTGAGTGGATTGTGAACCTGCAGACGGGCATGACGTTGACCGGCATCCTCTAGCGCCCTCGTCAAGTGTTTCACAACTCCGGAGCTCATGAGGTGGCCTGGTATAGAGGCAATCTATGGGCCCCACCTACGGAAGACCTCCGTCTTCAGCTCAGACAAGCTTTGGGAGGACCTTCACACGCGAGTCATTGAACACGTATGTCAATCGTACTTGTTGTGCTGCATCAATCTGACATTACTGTAGAACATCCGCATCGTATCGCAATACTACACCCGCATCACCCTAGCCCGCCTGACCTCTCTCCTCGACCTCACACAACAACAATCCGAAGAGATTCTCTGCCGATTGGTTGTCTCCGGCACCGTATGGGCTCGGATTGACCGACCAGCAGGTATCGTCAACTTCCGGAGCAGTAGGAGTGCGGAGGACGTGATGAACGACTGGAGCTCAGACATGCAGCGGCTGCTTGGCCTCGTAGAGAAGACTTGGATGGGCGTGAACGCGGCACAGGCAGCACAGTCAAAGGCTTTGAAGGCAGCATCGTGATCGACGAGATTGTATGTAGACGTACTCACTATGGACTGCTTTCCTCGCTTTTGCCTCAGCGTGCTGGAAATCGCGGACGAGCAAACGGAATTATTCCCAGTATAGAGTACGAAGCAGCTGAGTGACGAGTACATGCCAATACCTATGACGACAGGCCGGGGCGCACGCCGAGGAAGTCCGCTTGAGAAGCAATGTAGGCCGCCTGCTGCTTCGGAGTCGTAAGACCCTCCTGCGAGATTTGAGGCTGCGTAAAGACGGGTGCATAGACTGGCCGAACCCCCTCCTTCCACAACCGCGTATACTCCTGTCCCTTGGTCCACTGATCTGGCCGGCCCTCGCGCTCGACCACGGCTTTCCAGCGCTTGCGGTCCGTCTCCGCAATGTGGTTCTGTTCCGCGGTATCCCGCCAAGTGGCGAGTGCCTTGTTCTCCTTCATGAATGTGATCTCCGTCTGAGAGGGCCCAAACTCCACGCCGAGCTGTTCGGCCTCGGCGAGCGCGACCTGGCGAGCGATGGTGATCTCGGAACGAAGAGAGCGGAACTGGGCGACTGCCGACGCATAGGCATCGGACAGAGACATGTCATGGTGCTCGTATAGGTTCACCGCATAGCGGATGGCACTGGCTTGGGTGTGAGTCTACAGGACCCAGACGGACTGCAGCGAGGATACGCACTCTTCCGGCGACGGATTCCGTCCCCTCTGCCGTAGCCTTTTCCACTCCTTGCCACGTATAGGATGCTCGCTCTCGACCGTCGCGCCCTCGACGAGGGACTTCTCCCGGAAGGCTTCGAAGGGGTGGTCACGGAAGAACTGTTTGCGGAGCTGATCCTCGATGTAGTGAACGGGCAGCGGCTGGATCTTTTTGGAGTTGGAGGGACGGGTGAGGGGCACTTCCTCCGGGACATCGAAACGAGTCCGTGAGGGTGGCTCTCGCGCCGGTAGAGGGAGCGGAGGGTTGTCGAGAACGGCACGGTACCAGGCAGGCTCGCGCTGGATGTACCCCTCGCGGAGGAGGCGCGATGCCTGCTTGTGTACTTGGCTGGCAATACGCTTTGTCGCCATGTGAACCAGGCAGGGCGGAGCAGCGAGCGGGATGACTGCAGGGGACTCTAGTTTGAGTCACTGAAGCTGCGAGTGACGGTGGACGAGAGCAGCAAGAATATCTTGGGCGCCTCTTTGCCCGTAACTTAGGCGCGCGGAAGGCGTCGGCGCTTCAGATTCTTGCCTCGACTCCCCACATCGGCTCGGACAGGCTCTGGCGTTGTTCTAGTTCTCGCCTCGCCACGGTATCTCGATATCCTGGGTCGAGACCTCAAGTTGCCAGTACAGTAGCATTGGATTATTTGGATGATAGGAACTGCAGCTTGCGGGCATCAAAGGATTCGCATCACCCAGTACATCTGAATCCGAGTCCCACGTTCGGCGCAGCTCGCGACCGGAAGGACGGAAAGCATGCGTAGAGGCCTCAGGTGCGTGAATACGCACGGTCAGCAGCGCAACTCTCCCTACTCACGACCCTACTTCAGGAGAGAGCGCTACAAATGGGGCCAGATGCGATGGCTTATCGGACCCGCTTAGCTTCCATCGACCTGCTCTAGATGGACTCTTGTCGTATCAAACGTCGCAAATTTGGCTTTTGAAGCACTTTGCCGCCAGCAGCACCTCATGCCGAGAGAAGGGCGACGCTATCTGTCTTATGATCAGATGCTCAATCTTGATTCGGAACGGATGGGTGTATAAAAGCAAGGACTTCCGCTATGAGAGACACCCACGGTCGTCCCTTGCCCCGCCATCGCCCCACCAACTAACATGGTCTGTCCATCGTCTTTGCTGCGCCTCGCCGGCCTTCGAGTCAATACTGATCTTGACTCGATAGCCTCCCTCCGACGTGAAGTGCACCACCACTCAGACCACCAGCTCTGACTGCAGCTGGCCGAACTGTGCCTGCGGGAGCGAGCCGCCTAAGAACAAGGCGAACTGCGGGTCCTCCTCCTGCAGCTGCGGCGCGAGGTACGCGCCAGCGGAGCTGCGTTCCATACAGTTGTTGACACGATTTTCGCTTTATAGCTGCGCCTGCAAGCCCGGCGAATGCAAGTGCTAAATGACCACTTCTATCCCAGAGGGCTGCAGCCTCATCGAGCCTTGCAACGTGTACAATATTTGTATGATGCTGTATGCATGACGTCCCCTGTCGTCGGAGACCGTGCGATTCGCGCTCTCACTTGAACCGCCGACTACATATTCATCGATATTTCGAGGATGTGTCTGTCGTCTTGACAACTGGTGACATAGCGTCAGCTGCCACAGTGCAGTACCTAAGTACAGGCAGGTGAAAGTACAGGTTTCCGAAAGACAGCAGGTACTGCTCTGCTCATACTGAATCCCGGGTTGGGGTTAGCACAGCAATCCCTCCTATGACGTTGGGCGCTTGTCGCAAAGTCATCCTGGCGCCCACATCCAGCAGTCCCGCCTGCCCTAGTGCAGCGCTGCTCCCTTATACAGTACCTCGAAACAGGGCTACTGCTCTCGCTACGGAGAGCATGCATAGGTTCACTGTGCTGTACCACAGTGGCATTGCTGATCCACCATCGATTGTGGTAAGATATGGTCGGTGCCGATTCTGCGCGATTGACTTCGAAGTACTACTATAGCTGCATGTCCGTTGCGGTAGTGCACCTACCGCAGCACCCGTACAAGCCCGCATATATAATAAGAGGTGCATTTCCAGCTTCCTCTGAATCACTGTGATACACTCCCTCCTTCTCCCATCCCAATGTCCCTCTCAAGTATTCCTGTCAAACATCCGTACAGAGTGTACCTCACTCTTGGACCTGTGCTCGCCCTTGGAGCTCTTACGCCGACGCCGTCGTTCACCCCTGCTGTTCTCCTCTTGGCTACTCTTCGACTCCAGACTGCAAGGAGCATTCCACGCCGAGAGTGGTCAGGAGGCATTGCCCAACTGCTCCTGGTCTCTCTTGCTGCAGGCCTCGTAAATGCCGCCCCATCTCTTCATGCTCTTTCCACCCCCGCTACCTCTCTGATCGTTTTAGCCTGCCTTTCCGCTGCGGCAACCACCATCGCTGCAGGGGCACTTTCAGCAGGTTACTATGCCGAGCGCGCGGCGCGAACACACTGGGTTCGCGCCACCGTTTTCCCTGCGGTTTGGGCTACCACTTGGGCTGCAGTCGAACGCTTAAGCCCGATCGGACAGCTGGCCACCTGGAGCCCTGTCACTAACCTCGAAGGTTACACTTGGTTACGACAGGTCGGTGGACAGGTTGCAATCAATTGGGTCGTCGCCGCCTGGGCGGTCATCATCTCGGAGGTGGCGGGAGCCTGGATGATGGGGTCAGACGGAGAGAAGGCCATCGATCCGGAGAGGAACGTAGCCTCACTTCTGGACGATGACTTACCAACCCTCGACCGACATATCCCTGCCGTCCGAAGGTCCGTCTCTCCGAAGACCCGCCGCATCCTCCTCATGACGGGCTTCCTCTTTGCTATGACGGTGCCTTCGTACGTGATCTCGGAGTTCCCTCCCCCAGTGGCTGCCCCGGATGTCACGCCTTTCGGTGTCGCATGTGCGATGCCGTACCCTCAGCGGAATGGGAAGGCGACAGGTCCGCCGTCTTGGAATGATTACGTCAAAGAGTCCAAGACGTTACAGTCCCGGGCGAAGATCGTGCTGTGGCCAGAGAGCGCCGTTCACTTCAACTCGGAGGGCGAGCGAGAGGAGGCTTTCAAGCGGATCCAGCCTCAGATCAGCAATGGGACATACTACGGTATCGGGTTCGAGGAGGTCGTCCACAAGGATTCGCCTGACGGAGTATGGAAGAGTGGCATGAGACGGAACGGCCTTGTCCTTCTAGGATGGGAAGGCGTTGTATATGAGTACTACAAGCGCCACCTCGTACCCAGTGCGCTTAATCCTCTCATATCTCGGATGTCACTTCGCTTTAACTGAGCATTTCGTGTTGTAGTCGCCGAGTCGTTCTCCATGACGCCCTCCAACGAAAAGCCGGCCATCTTTACGATGCAGCTGTCCCACCCGTCGTCTTGGACGGCGCCCGCATGGGCTCCAGGACCTAGCTTCACGCGCCCGATCGACATCACTGCGTCCATCTGCCTCGACTTCACCACCGCGTCCTCCTTTGCCGATCTCCCGTCACGCCCCGCGCTCATCCTGGCTCCAGCGCGCACCTGGCACACGAGTATCGGACTCGCGATGTGGGAGCAGGCCAAAGCGCGTGCGGAGGAAAGCGGCAGCATGGTGCTGTGGTGCGACGGGGGCGAGGGAGGCGTCAGCGGCCTGGCCGGGCGCGGTATGCACGCCTTCCGGCAGGTCGGTCCCGGGTCGTGGGCGCAGACGGTCAGCGTGCCATGGCCGTACGACCAGCGCCGCACGGTATTCTCTGCCGCTGGGACATCTGCATTGGCGGTCGTCTGGGGAATCATGGGCATGGGATGGATGGCCGGGGCCGTCGCAGGCCAGGTGGAAGATCGCGAACACGGCGCCGGGAGGGCAGTTGTGTCGCTCACAGGAGCAGTTCAGAATGCCGTCGGGTTCATCCGGAACCTTGGACAGCGGGAAATTAGAGGCGAAGAGCGTCCTCTGCTAGGCGACTGAACGGGACCCTCAGGCCTCACGCTTGCATGACTTCTGTTTTCGTGCCTGGACAATGTGGGCCCCGCGTTCCTGATTCGTATCTGCCGGTATGTACTATACTCTTCCCAGCGTGTCCGCCTGTCTGTTGTGTCCTCTCGTGAATACAGCCGTGATCATGAATGCCTAAGAGGCTATCACCACAAGCGCGACGCCAGCTCCTCTCAACATGTTCACGTTCGTTGCTCCTGCCCTAACCGAAGCAAGCAGGACTGTGCACCGACCACAGGTGCGTATGAATAGGTGGACACGCACATACTGCATGCCAGTGCTATCACACGGCAAGAACCCGATCGTCTGCGATTCGGAGGTGCCCACGAACCAGGCTGCTTTGGCTAGGGACGACCCTTCTCTAGCGAAACTGCCCTAGAAGGAGTTCTCCGAGGCGATCATTCGGGGGCTCTCTCGTCGTGCCATCTCCGCTCAATTTCTTCATAGTGAGGCCTGGAAGGTGCAGTCTGCCTGTCCTGGAATCATACTTCAATGCGCTCCTGTAAATGTACTCATGAAGTATTGGTTCGTCGCTTGTGGAGCTCGGTAGCATGCTGGGACGGGCTGTGGCATTGGTCGCCTGTTTCAAGAGTGATCGGCGCCGTGCTGCCAGGTGTATGGCAGACATGTTCGAGGAGCATCGCCGGACGCCTGACCATGGCCGCAGCCATCAGCTTCAGTGAGGCCATGTCCAAGTGAATTGCTGCATGTCACCGGGGGTCATGGCCATGGCCATGGCGGATCTACCTATAGGTCTTCCGTGAGAGGCGAGCAATCGGTCCGCGCCTTTCTGAGCCTGGATGAGGGAACACTACAAACGCGCGATACAGTACAGCAGTAGCTGCAGGCAGAATATTGATATCGATGTGAACGTGCTGCACCTTACATTCTCCATTGTGATATATGCTGGTGTATTCGGATGCACGACAGAGACGGAGGTGCTCTACAAATGAGAAAGAAGTCTGAAGGACCGGGAGGTCGGACTCGGTGTGCGCTTGTACCCTCGGAAGGTACGGCGGCGCCTCCGTCCTCGAGGCCAGGCTACTCGGCGCAGAGCTCTCTTTCGCACTTTCCGTGGACTCTCGCGATCTCAGGGAACTCGTTTCGTATCTTCCCTTCGTCACTTGTTCTCTATCGCGCAGGTGTGCATTGCTTGCCGAGGCCAGGCGGTTTACACGCACTCTTCATCTACCGGTGCCCTCATCTACTGCGAGTCCCTCAAGCCCAAGCCCTCACAGGTCCGCGATTGTAAGTCGCCATGCATCCATCCAGGACTCGCCTTCAGTCGAATCTTGCGCAAGGCCTCTCAGGCTCTCAGCTCGCCTCGAGAGAGTTTACTGGCACTCATACTCTTCCCTCAGAGCAGGCTTTCTCGTCCGGGAAGACCCTTGGTACAGCATCCGACCACCGCACATACCCGCCGGAGTACATAGAAGAAGACGAGTTCGAGGAAATATCGTACGACGAACTCCGCCTATCCGTCTTTCCTGCCGATCCTGCGCACTTTGCGGCCCTCTTCGGTGAGTACTATGCCGCGTACAGCGTTCTCCTGAGGCTCACTCCTTGCCGACGTAGATAATCAGCGAGCATACAATCGCTCGCTTCTATCCCGCTCCCGCTCGTCCATCTCTCGCCTGAAGAAGCTACCCCGAGCCTCTCTCAAACGACCCCGCGGGGCATCCGTACATACTCGAGCCAAAGGCGCCCAAGGAATCCGAGCAAGCCCGGCGCGGGAGACACAAGTCGCTCTTGACCTTTCGAGGCCGTCCACTCCATCCGATTCATCCAGCAGAGCGTCCACTCCTCCTCGTACACCCTCTCCCCACTCTGCGCCACCGCTCTTCACACGATCCGAGCCTGTTCGCAAGACCGAGACTTGCGACGAGAAGGACTGTCCAGAGGTCCGCAGGGTAGAAGAGACCGCGAGTGGTCCAGAGAGCCTTGCCCTTGTTCCGGCGACAGCGACGCACTCGCCGAAGGCGAAATCGTTCACCTCTTCTCTCAGGCGCCTCCGAACCTTAAGCAGGTCTTCGCTCTTTAGCGCTCGCAGACACGCGCGTGAGGTGTGCCAGGATCCTCCAGCGGAAACTTCTGGCGCATCCCCCCACCGCTCAAGTACCCTTACCGCAGCTGAATCCTTCCACCTCCCCGAGCTCGTATTTGATCGAGTCGACTTCTCTCTAGGTGTCGAAGACGAATCTCCTCTGCTCATCGTTCCGCCCACTCCCACCGAGCCCGATCCTGCCCTTTCAGACCTCTCTCCACCTTTACCTCGCATCGAAGTAGTCGAAGCGAGCCCTCATCTGCAGCCCGTTACACTCCGTCTCCCTGGCTTTGAGTTCGTGGACCCTCGTTCGTTGACTGCTTCTGCTCCCTCCTCTGCAGTCGACCGCATCTCTCGTTTCTGGAGCGCACCACCCTCGCCCTCTTGGCTCTCCCGCATCGTCGAGGGTATCGAGCCTGTGACCACAAGCAGCCCTGCACCACTGCCTATTCCTCCCCCATCCTCGCCACCACTCTACATTGTCCCTCGCTCTTTGCGCCCGGACAGCTACTATCTCCGTGAGCCAGAGGTGCGTCTTTGTCCCCTTGAAGTACCCACTTCTGCTCATCGGCACTTCGCAGATCGACTTCGAATTCACGACTGCGCCACAGACGCCCAGGTCGACCACATCTTCTGTGACGCTTTACAATCCATCTCAGAGGGCATCTTTCCTTCAACCAACCAATCCTATTGGCTCTCGTCCTGAGTCTACCAACAGACTCTCCGTGATCTATCGCCAATCCTTGGGCGATAACCGTCGGAGTGTTCATTCGGTGCTAGCATACAGTCAAGAGAACAGTGGTGAGATCATCAGGGTGCGTCGCGTGCGATTTCTCTGATGATCGGTTCTGACGTCCATTCAAGAATACCTCCCTAAACGTCTTCTGTCTTTCATCGGAAACCTACAGTCTTCCGCCGTCTCCTCTAGCCCCCCTTCCTCTTGGTCCGTAGCCTTCCTTGAGTCACGCTTCAGCTTTTCTCACACATCGCACACCACAGACAACGCTCTCTCCTCCTTCCCTGACTACGCAGCCTCTGCACCCACAGACATCAAACAAGACTCGCCCTACGCCATCTTCCACCCCGCTGCTGACGCACACGAATACTCGGAAGCCGTCCACTTTCGCCCGCCCGCCTATCTCCTAGCCCTCGTCAAGAATATCCTTCGCACTTCTACCGTTTGGCCAGACACCACTATGGATATCACAAGTAAGCAAGCGGACACCGTCGACTGGGGAGGTGAAGTCGACTACTCGGGGTATGAGTGGTTCAAGGACCCTCCCCCGCGGCCAGAGGTGACTCTCCATCCCATACCGCGTACGACGGGCAGCGTGGCTGATCAGGATGGGTAGCCTCAAGCTCAGCCCACAATGGACAACTATGTCCCTCAACCCGGCGTGATCGAGCAGAACGAGGCGTTCGACTTCGCGCTGAAGAGCGCGCCAAACGTCCTATACGCCCGTTTTAAGCAATTCGGCCAGGTACGCGTGGCTCTGTCTCGCCTGCATCGAGAGCAGGATTGAACCTGACATGCTGGCGTGCAGCTCGGCGTCCTCGCATGGTGCTCCGAGTTCGGCGAGCTCATCGACGCGCTCAAGCAGCTTGGCTTCGACGGCAACATGTTCGTCTCGACGCGCACGCAGGCGCTCAAGACTTGCGAGGAGATCCTCCGGCTCAACCTGGACATCGAGATGCAGATTATCGTCATGTACCTCTCCTCGCAGGTCGCGCGTCTGCGCCGCTTCCTCGACTCGGACCGACAGTGGGACGACTACCCGAAGCCCAAGTTCCCGGTGGATCCGAACGAGTATTTGAAGTCATAGCTGCGACCTGCCGTGCGGGTTTGCGTTGCCCCTCGTCTGGCTCTGACACTATTGTGCATATGTTCGCTGTGGTTCGCCTCCCGAGGCGCGGTCTGTATGGGTCTTCCGTATACTGCATCTGTATCATATACCTGCACGCATCATACCTCCTTGATTCTCCTGTTTCTCCGTCCTGTAATGTACGCAACCGCTCTTGAACCGAGTCGATGCATCGCACACCGATCGCACTGAGGGCCGAACGCAAAACGTGTCAAAGTTGCTGTGATTAGTATTGAATGCCAACATCGCGCCAGTGGTACAAAGGATAGCAATAGTCCTTATAAGATTAAATGAGCAGAGTTAGGCGTGAAGGAGAGGGAACCGCGGATGCCCATAAACCAACCCACGAGAGACGGTACGGAAAGGAAAGCGACCATGTATGCGAAGGATGCAGAGGTGGTGAGTCTAGGTAGGCGATGTGGAATGTCTGTATCTGTGCATAGAGGCATCTTGTAAATGCGGTGGTATCAGTGTGCGTCGTGAGCTTCCAAGTGAGTAAGTGCGTCCCCGAATCCGGACTCGCCGAAGCAATGTGTGTACCGCGTCCATTTCACGGAGAAGCTGACCAAGAACCTGCGAGCGACGGCGGCAGAGGCGCCGGCTGGTATGAAGAGAGGCGCGGCGGCTCCGGGAGGGGGTTGTGAGCGAGCGGGTCTCGCAGAGGTGCAGGCGGCGAACTCTGAGAGGCGCGCTTGTGATACTGCTGTGGGGGGCTTCCCTGCGGATGAGAAGGTGGAGAACCAGAAGGGTATAAGATAGGCGTTGAAGAGGAAGCGAACTGGGCATAGGAAGCGGCCTGTCCCTGGGACCCCTGGTACGGCGTCTGGACGACCACATAGGTGTGGCTCGAGCCGTGCACCTGGTTCGCAGGCGACATGCCCGTCGCGCGCTGCAGATCCCCTACGGCGGTGACGCTTGGGATCGAGCTCACTCGCTGTAGCTCGGTGCTGATGAAGGTGGACGGCCGAGAGTCACTGCCAATGGTAGCAGGCGTAGAGACTACGGGCATACCGTCAGGACCGTACGCCATGCTCCGCGCCTTCCAGAGCCTGTCCATCTCCCACGCCTCCTTGGCTTTCATGGATGCAAAATCGGCGGCAGAGTGCAACTCGGAGTTCGGGCGCGTCGACGTGTGTACGGACCCATGCCGCTCGTGAGCTGAGGGCACGGGCGCTGTGGGCGCTGTAGGCGAAACAGGGGAAGGGTTATTAGACCCCTTGGCTGCACGACCTTCGTCATTACGAGGTTTCTTGAGGGTACTTGCACGTCGCGACGACTTCGTCGACGTGACGCGCTCGGGAAAAACCGGGGTCTGGGTGGACCGCACCGCGTTGTCGGAGGGAGACCTCTCGCGGCCGCCGGTGGAGGCATGCCTCTTGTGACGCGGCTCAGCCTCCTCCGCGCTGCTGCCCTGCTCACGCCGCTTGCTCTCGCGACGACGGGCATCGCGCTCGGGTTCGAACGACTTTGCACGCTCCTTGTCCTTAGACTTCGACTTCTTCGTAGAGTTTGAGGGCTCTTCGGGAGACTCGACGACTTCCCATTGCTCACCCATGCCCACGATGACCTCCCCAGCCTGCTTGATCGTCCCGGAGGGACTGCGCACGAGCTTGAACGTCTCCGTCTGGCGACTCTGCGACCCGATCGACGCCTTAGAACGTGTCGTTCCGTCCTTAGACTTTGTCGGGGAACGGTCGGCACGCCTGCTGCCGCTGCCTTCGGATTCTTCGACGACTGTCGAGGCGATGGAGAGGGGAGCGGTGTAGGGCGTCGGGGGATTGACGAACATCGAAGCCCGGGCTACGGACGATTCCTCCTCTGACGGCATGGTCGTTGTCTGCGGTGGTGGCGCCGCCACCTGCGGAGGGGTGGGCTCCCGGATCTGTGCTGATACGGGGACAAAGGAGGGAGGAACGACAGTGGCCGTGGACGGCGTGTCGTGCGCCGGAGATGGCTCAGGCATGCTCTGGAGCACGGTAGCAGGCGTGGGCGGAGGGAGCTCAGGGAGGGGCGGTGAGGAAGGATGAGGCGGCGGCTCGCGCGGCACCGGCCCATTGTCAACCAATTGGACCGATCGTGGACGTGAACTCTTCGCGCCCTCTGCTATCGGAGCCGGGGACTCTGACCTGGGAATCTCCGGAAGTGGGAGGTCCTCCCTCGACATAGGCCTGGGAGTGCTCTCCTCCTGTGCGGGGAGAGCCGGGGGAGGTGGGACAAGGTGCTCTCCCTCTATAGGCGTGTTGTCGCTTGAGCTCTCCGGCTCATCGGGATTGGCAATTGTAAGCCTTCCCGATGTCATGATCTCATGGACTGAAGCTGACTCTGACGATCGACGACTAGGCGCACGCAAAGACCCTTGAGCGTGTTGGACGGTGTCTATGGAGGGCGGCGGAATGCGCCGCATAGGCTCAGGCGACTTGGACAGCCGTGACGAGGCACGATTGCCTGTTTCCGGAGGGTGCGGGCTGACGGGAGTAGGCAGGCGACTGTTATCAGCGCTCGTGGAGTATGGCCACTCGGTACCGTTCGGTGTGCTGGGCTTGTCGGTTCTTCGCATCACACTGAACCTCTTCACCAGACGCCCAAGCATGCTTCCCCGCTTGACCTTCTGCACGGAGGGCTGAAGGGAGGGCAGAGACGTCATGGAAGGCGCTAAAGCAGACTGGCGTCGTAACATCTTTGCTTGAGTGGGCTCGTCTGTGGATATCGACTACAGTTAGAAATGACATTGAGCAGTATGAGACAGGTCCTCACCGTCTTCGGTGCCGTTACCAAAGAGACCGGCGAAGGGTTTTCGCCGCTTGCTGAGCTTGCGGGGCAGCTGTATCTGCACAGGGTCTATGGCATGTAGGTGTACTGCGGACGTCGACTGTGAGAGAGGAGATGGCGTCACTGTCTTGTGCCGGATTGCGTTGGACGTGCTCTGGCGCCGCGGGCGCGGGTTGATAGGACTCTGGAGGGGGCTGAATATGCTATAGTTCCCGTATCGACATATTCACATACCTGCGGTGGCTCTGTTTTCCGTTCGTTAGAATGGATGTCATATGGAGACTCATGGTGCCAGTTCGTACCCCATGGGTCCGTCCCATCCATCATGTCCACATTGTCATGAGTATTTTGCGAGACTTTCCGGGAGCGGGGCTTCATAGGTTCTTGGATACGGATCTGGGAGGAGGTGGGTGTCGGTAGAGGAGACCCAGATGGTGTCCTGCTCGGGCCGGCCATTCTTGCAGGATCCTGAGAGCGCTCCGGCGCCGAAGCCATAGGTGGGAACGAGGGGGAGAAGACGGACGGTGGCCGACCATCTTTGGTTGGTGGTAATAGATGATGATTACGATACCAGCGAGGTCCGACGGGATTGTGGATTGGATAACGAGCGCGAAATTGAGCAGCAGAGGCTGCTGCAAACTCGACCTCGCGATGGTACCAAGGCGGCAACTCGTTCAGAGGGTCCGGGATGATGGAGTATGCGAACGCGTTGAAAGGAGGGGGCGCGTTCTCCTGCTCCTTCTCGCGCGTGTCAAGGCTGGCGCTGCGAGCGTTGGGTGGGCCGTGTTCTGTCGCGGAGCGCTGCTTGTGGGGAGGATCCTCGTGTTTCTTGGTGGATTTGCGGGCGAGAAAGCTCTTGCTCCTCGGCTTTGCTCGCGCGGGGGCCTCCGTGGACGCCATGGCGGCTCAAGGAGAACGAGGGCGAGCGGGGGATGATGCGAGCGGAAGCTGAAGAGCGCAGAGGTCATGCAGCGAGTGAGCGGCTAGTCGTGGCCGGCGACCGAAAGCAGTGATGGGATGGACTTGCCTGGTCGTGGCGGAACGTCGGGCGTCGTGTCGGATAGCAACGAGAGCGGTGAGCTGGACGGTCAGAGGGCGGGGCGCATGGGGAAAGAGAGGAGGGAGAAACGAGCGTCGAGGAGATTCGGGGCGAAAGAGAGCCAACACGTTCTCTCCGCGTCTCCCGCTGCAATCGCACACACACGGCAACCGGCGTCTGCACCAATCTCCCGCAGTGCCCGGGGTCCTGGACTCCAGACTCGCCTCATCCGGACACTCCAAAAGTTTGCGAGCACTGCTTTCCGCCCTCGTCTCCTTCGCCGGCCAGAGTCTCGCCTGTGCTCGTCCTCGCCTCCTCGTCGTGCCTCATGACCGCCCTCAGGATCCTCGTCATCGGCAGCGGCGGGCGGGAGCACGCCCTCGCATGGAAGCTGTCGCAGTCTCCTCGCGTCGACGAGATCTTCGTCTGTCCCGGCAACGGAGGCACCTCTCTCGAACCCAAGACCACTAATGTCAACCTATCCCCGTCGGACTTCCCTGCTCTGGTCGACTTTGCGCTGAAGAACGGGGTATATATTCCGTACTACTCGAGTGCCTTCGATTGCGTAGCTCAGCTTTCGTCAGGTCTCGCTTGTCCTCCCTGGACCCGAACAACCTCTGGTCGATGGCATCGAGACGTTCTTCCGGAAAGGTATCGTATTTACTACTGCCCACTGATCTCAGTCTAATATTGCTATCGTGCGTGAAGTGGGTATTCCCGTCTTCGGGCCCACTGCGCTTGCTGCGCGCATGGAGGGATCCAAGGCGTTCTCGAAAGCCTTCATGGACCGACACCAGATTCCCACCGCCAAGTTCAAGGTCTTCGCGTCTTCCCAAGTCGACCAAGCCATCGAGTACGTCCGCACATGCGGCTTCAAGGTCGTCCTCAAGGCTAGCGGCCTGGCCGCGGGCAAAGGAGTACTTCTGCCCGAGTCTGTGGACGAGGCGATCGCGGGTCTCAAGGAGATCATGGTCGATAACGTCTTCGGGGCAGCAGGTCTGCGACCTTACAATCCGTGTATATTACCTATCATTGAGAATATATTTTCTCAGGCCAAGAAGTCGTTGTTGAGGAGCTCCTGACGGGGCCCGAAGTGTCCGTGCTTGCGTTCTCCGACGGTTACACAGTCGTGCCCTTGCCCGCAGCACAAGACCACAAACGCATTGGTGAGGGCGACACTGGCCCCAACACCGGCGGTATGGGAGCGTATGCGCCTGCTCCGGTTGCCACGCCCGATGTCATGGACCGCATCATGAAGGAGGTCCTCCAGCCTACCATCACCGGTATGAGGAGGGAGGGTAAGTACAGCTCCATTTTCTTCCACGAACCATCTGACAAGCAAACGCAGGCTTCCCCTTCGTCGGTATGCTGTTCACCGGTCTGATGATTACGGAGAATGGACCCAAGGTCCTCGAGTACAACGTGCGATTTGGCGACCCAGAGACGGAAGCTCTGGTCTTGCTACTCGACCCAGAGACCGATCTCGCGTCCATCCTCCTTGTACGACCCTCTCCTTCCACTCGCCAATGTATGAAGGCCGACCTTTTGCCCCCAGGCCTGCGCAGAGCGCCGCCTTGATTCCGTCGAAGTGAAGATGCGCCCCGGCTATGGCGTCTCCGTCGTCCTCGCGTCCCAAGGATACCCAGGGAGCTATGCCAAGGGGAAGGAGATCACTATCGGGCAAATGCCCAGCGGTACGACACGCCAAGCTCATCTGCCGCGGGATTTCGTCCGGCTGACTATTCAAAATTAACGCAGATGTCGTCCCTTTCCATGCGGGAACGTCCACAGTGGGCGGAAAGATTGTAACCTCTGGTGGCCGCGTTTTAGTCGTTTCGGCTTACGCGCCTACGCTCCGGGGTGCTCTTGATGCTGCTTATGCCGGCGTCGCGAACATCAAGTTCGAAGGCAAGGTCTTCCGGCGAGACATCGCGCACAGGTATGTTTCCTTCGATCGCGAGTGCAGGATGCAACCAATTGAACGCGTCAATAATCAGGGCTCTGTCGACGAAACCCACCACCGGCCTCACGTACGCGCAAGCTGGCGTGTCAGTAGATGCCGGAAACGCCCTCGTCGAGGCCATCAAGCCATACGTTCGCGCCACGCGCCGGTCAGGCGCTGACGCCGAGATCGGCGGCTTTGGCGGCGTCTTTGACCTGAAGGCCACGGGCTACAAGGATCCCGTGCTGGTCAGCGGGACCGATGGCGTCGGCACCAAGCTGCGCGTCGCTATGGATGTTGGCCTGCACGACTACGTCGGTATGTCCGCTTAATCGCAATTGCGCAACCTGCGCGATCGCTGAGCCTGAGCATTGCAGGCATCGACCTCGTCGCGATGTCAGTAAACGATCTGCTGGTGCAGGGCGCGGAACCGCTGTACTTCCTGGATTACTTTGCGTGTAGTAAACTCGACGTCGCCGTCGCTGTACGCGTCATCAAGGGCGTCGCGGACGGCTGCGTACAAGCAGGATGCGCCCTCATTGGCGGAGAGACGGCGGAAATGCCGAGCATGTACCACGGAGGTGAGCCTCCTCATCTTCGACTGGCGGCCTACCCCGCCGTTGCTGACGGCTCGCGTTCATGTCAGATGATTACGATCTCGCTGGCTTCGCTGTCGGCGCGGTGGAACGCGACCTGATCCTCCCACAACCGACCATCGCGCCCGGAGACGTGTTGCTCGGCCTCCCGTCGTCCGGTCTGCACTCGAACGGCTTCTCGCTCGTGCGCAAAGTCGTCGCGCTGTCGGGGCTCTCCTACTCAGACCCCTGCCCCTGGGACTCCAACGTCTCGCTCGGCCGTGCGCTCCTCGAGCCGACGCGCATCTACATCAAGAGCGTCCTTCCCGCCGCGCAGGCCGGGCTGCTCAAAGGAATGTCGCACATCACCGGTGGCGGCTTCGTTGAGAACATTCCCAGAGTGCTCCCGAAAGGCATGGGATGCTTTATCGATGCATCAACGTGGGAGCTCCCCTCCGTCTTCCGCTTCCTGATGCAGCGCGGGGGCGTCGAGCCGCTCGAGATGGCGCGGACGTTTAATAATGGCCTGGGCATGGTCCTCGTGGTCGCCCCGGACATGGCGTCTCGCGCCATCGAAGCGCTCCAGAGCGCGGGCGAGAAGAACGTGTACCGGATCGGACAAGTCACCGCGCAGAGCGGAGTGGAGATGCGCAATTTGAGCGCATGGAGCTGAGGGGGCTCAGATGGAGGTACCAAAAAGCAGGGATCGGTTGTCTGCCAAACAAGCGAAAAAGCTTGATAGCGAGACTTGTGTATCGATTAGCGACGTAGTCAGGGGGGAGACCATGACGGCTGGGGTGTAAGGTACTTGGCGAGAAGTATAGCTACGACAGAGTTAAACTACGATAGTAGATCAGTACTTGAAGATGTGCTTTTATGCATGAGACAACATGTAGAACGAAGCGATAAACAAGACGGTCGTGTAGAGATCTACGCAGTAAATATGGGTGTGAAAACAGTGCAGAATGGATGGACGGACGGATGAATGATGGATGGATAGGGTGTAAGCAGATGGGGGCGGAGTGGTGGGTCCGGATGCACACGATACCGAGACAGCTGCAGCGCCATGTCCTCAACGCTATGAGCAAACAGGAGAGCCAGAGAGAATACAGAATACACCAGAGCCCGATGAATACCGGAGAACATATGCACGAGATCGACGAGGGCAAGACCACAACGTAAAGCACGAGCCGAGGACAGATCGTCCCTTTTAGGCGGAGACAGATACTTCCTTCGCCGCTTCCGGCGGGACAGCGGTCGCAGCAGCGGCGAAGGAGAGAGGGAGCTTGTTGACAGGCTGCTCAACAGGCGGGCTGGAGATAACCCCGTTGGTCTCCGCTTTGCCGTCCTGAACAAGCATTAGACCGACAAATTAATCCGAGCCCGCTGTACACACCTTGGGCGCGGGCGCCGGAGAAGGCTGCTCCGGAGTGTTGCCACGGGTGACCTGGGCATCCCTCTTCGGGGGCGGAGGAGCCTGCAAGACCTGCGCAGCGGTGGGCCCGGAGTAACCCGGCGCAACCGAACCGTTCACGGCGGGGCCACGGGAGGACGGGGACGAGCCGCCGAGAACGGGGAATTCATCGGCATTGGGAACGCGCTGAGGTTTGGACGGAGCGAACTTCTTGTCCTGCCGAGGCCCGTTGGCGAAGTGGTTGGGCTTAAAGTGCGGCGGACGGCCTCTGTGACCGGGCTCAGCGGACTGTGAGCGGCTAGACTCGCTCGTGGTAGTGCCCGTGCCATTACGACTATGCGCCGGGCCCTTGTCCTGGACATTGGCGTCAGGATAATTTACGGACGCTATGTACACACGTGACCTACATCCTGAGTCGTCATGGCCGCAAATTTATCCTCCAGCGACGCCATACCATTGCCATGGAAGGGCGGACGTGGCCGGTGGCCTCCACGAGGAGCAAAGTGAGGCGGGTGGTGGTGATGATTCACCGGGCCGTCAGGGAGGACGTGGGGGAAGCGGCAGTCATCGCTATGATTTCCCATATGAGCGCCTGGATGTGCGACGAAAAGTGTTAAGACGCTCACCCGTTCCTGCAGCGTCCCGCTGGGAAGAATAGGCACGGAGGCTTGCCTCCACGACCACCGAAGGATGGCCTGCGAGCGCTCCCTCGTCTGTGATGAGTCATGGCTTCCCTATTCATCGGCCCGTGGCCATAGGCATCCGCCTGCGGATGGCCTTGCGCGGGCGACTTCGGGGAGACAAGGTCGGCACCATCGCCGTTGGAAACCATGCCTTGCGGCGCGTATTGGGCGGGGATGGCGTAAGGAGGGACCATGCCCTGCACATTCGGGGAAATGGGAGGGTACATGCCCTGCTGAGGTGGCGATTGCGCGTTAGCAGGGTGGGTCTGAAGAGGCGAGAGGGGAGGGATCGGCCCGGGCATGGGCACTGGGGCGGGGTTGCCATAAGTAGGGGATACGGGGGATACGACACCGTAGGGCATCGGAGGCTGTCCGTTGACAGGGCTGAAAGGGCCCTGGACGGGTGACATGACCTCGGAGCCGGATCTGGCGTGGGCCATGGGTTGCGTAGGCGACATCGGGTTCACCGGCGCACCGTTTGGTGACGCGCCATACGAAGTGGGCGGAACAGGGTAGTAGGCGGGAGGTGGGTAAGGGCCAGGATTCATGTGATCGTACGGGGCGGGGTATTGGGCAGGCGGGGGAACAGGCCCTTGCATGTAAGGAGCTTGTGGATGCGCAAACATGCAGGAAGAGCCATAGCGGCAAGCGGGATAGTATCTGCAGGGAATCATACGAGCGATCTCGGGGGGCGGCAGGTTCCCGAGCCCGGGGTGGTTCTGATCGGTCGGCATCGGGGGAGGAGGAACGTAGTAGGGCATGGTACCGTCTGGCATCATAGGCGGCGGCACGGGCATGGGCGGATAGTAGTAGGCACCAGGGGGAGGAGGGGGGTAGTAGCCTGCCGCAGGATCCATGTTCACGGACTCCGCGGCTTGATCCTGAGAGTACGCAGACTCCTGCGGCTGCGCAGAGGCCTGTGCCAATTTGCTCTTGGCTACGCTGATGAGACCGTGGATTACTGGGTCCGAGGTGTATGACTCCGGGGGGCCTTGACTGGAAGCGTTGGTAGGATCGGCACCTGCAGCACGCACCAAGCCGGTTAATTAACTCGCACGTATTCTGAAAACTTTATGTTATGACACGCACCCTTGTCCAGCAGGACCCGAACAATCTCTACGTGGCCGTTTTTCACGGCCTCAATGAGAGGAGTGACCCCGGTATGATCTTGTGACGAAACGTGTCAATTCATGATTGGGTTCGGAGGCCACACTGCGCACAGAAAAATACGGAGATGAAGGATATGAAGCCTACCTTTGACCTCGATGTCGACCGGGGAAGCATCCTGGAGGAGCTCGATCACTTTCTCGAGGTTACCCTCAGAGCACGCCTTCCAGAGAGGGGAGACCATCGTGGTATGAAGCACGAATTGAAGGGAGGGGAACGGATGGAAAGACGACCGAACGAATCGACCAGGCGCGAAAGCGTAATGGCAGAAGGCAAACCTCGAAACTGACGGAGCTTGAGCACCCTCGAAAGAATTTTGCAGGAGAACCGGGGCACGGGCTGCAGCCACAGCCGCCACTGCACTCGCCCTCAGAAAAATTGTATTAGATAATCGGCTTCTGATTATCAGTCCGGATATGGCAGGTCTCGTCGGTCGTCCTGGCCCACCCCTCATCTGATTCCCCGGCCCAGCCAACCGTCTCCCGCCCATTTTCCGCCCCCTTCGCCCGGCCGTCGTCATTTATGATGCGTTCCAGTGCGTCTTCGCGCGCCGTCGATTACGTGCAGTGGCCTTTGCCTGGGCACCGGACATGCATCGTCTATAGGCTCACTCAATTCTTTATTTTATCGCTCACTTTATTTCCCACGGAGTCCTGCAATGACGCAATGGACCAGTTTCTTGCCAGAGAAATTCCCCCCTCTTCCCACCGACCAGGTTTTTTTCTCTCGGAGGGTCACCGACGGACCGGCGACGGTCTGCACGTCTCCTCGCCGCAAGCTCCGCCGGTCTCAGAGGCAGGCCGCGGGTGCTCGCACGCGCGCACTAGTACTCGTTCACGGTATGCGAACCGACGCGTGCTAAGCGCCCAACACACTCCGGCGCGAACGCATGCTGCATTCGAGCAGCGGATGTTTGGGGAAACAATTGGACAGCGGGGCCATGTACAGTACATACTGTAGTGTATATTGCGAGTATCTACATAATCAGCCAGAGCGAGTGAAGCGCGACGCGAAACCGTCTGCATTGTGCACCAAATAAGCGCCCGAAGGCGCGATGACCACCGCCATCGATGCAGAACATCCTCAAACATCCGCTGCTCGAATGCAGCATGCGTTCGCGCCGGAGTGTGTTGGGCGCTTAGCACGCGTCGGTTCGCATACCGTGAACGAGTACTAGTGCGCGCGTGCGAGCACCCGCGGCCTGCCTCTGAGACCGGCGGAGCTTGCGGCGAGGAGACGTGCAGACCGTCGCCGGTCCGTCGGTGACCCTCCGAGAGAAAAAAACCTGGTCGGTGGGAAGAGGGGGGAATTTCTCTGGCAAGAAACTGGTCCATTGCGTCATTGCAGGACTCCGTGGGAAATAAAGTGAGCGATAAAATAAAGAATTGAGTGAGCCTTATATTATAGGAGCAAGCAAGTACGTAGATTCAAGATTGTGGCCTTGATTACCCTCCCTAACGCCCCTAAGCATCGAACCCCAACTTCTGCATCAGCCGTTTGGCGGGCTTGCCACCCTCTACCGAGAGATCCAGCTCGCGAATCGGTGGGAGGGACAGCAATTCGTTCGCGCGCTCTTCCACCGCTCTCCCTGGATTCCGACTTCAGTCGGGCTTTCGGCGTTGAGGTGTATTCGTTGACTCACCTTCGTACAACACATCGTACACCTGCTTCGATCTCAGCGATCGGCACGATAAAACCAATGAAGGACGTCATGACACCCACCCCTGATGCTATTGGAGCACCTACGCTCAACTCGTCAACAATTGCCTTCAGCCCTTTTGCGGTGGTCACGCCTTCGGCCACGCTACCAAGCGTCTTGATGATGTGGTCAAGCTTCTCGCCTTGTCCGAGTCGGTACCCGACGGTGTAGTTCCGACTCGTCGGCGAACTGCATGTCAAGAACAGATCCCCTACGCCCGCAAGGGTGAGGAAAGTCAGGGGCGAAGCACCGTACGCTGTCCCGATTCTGGTCATCTCGGCTAGACCCCTCGTGATAAGCACTAGAGGGACGTTCCTGAGTCTATGAGCCGCATGGATACGACGGTTCACTCACTCGCCCTCGTGTTATTCTCGAAGCCAAGGCCAGCAGCCATACCAGCCGCGATGGCATAGACATTCTTCAAGGCTCCGGCAAGTTCAACCCCGATCGGATCATCGCCGGTGTAGCTTCAGCTATTTCTTCAGCGCGCAACTCAAGCGTCAAGTTCGGCTACCTACCAGCGGAACCAGGGTTGGTGGAATAGTTGTGACGCCCGCTCAGCGTGATCCGGGGACAGGGATACCACGGATACAGATGTAGGCTGTCTCTTGACGACTGTGGACTGTCCAGAATACGCACCACCAGAACGCGATGCACTCACTTTCTTTGGCAAACGATGGCCCAGACTACGGGGACGCGCTCATTACCCAGCTACCACGCTGTGGGTGAAGACGTGCTCACGAGGAAGGTGGCCACCTTGGCGATCTCAGGTCCACATGTATCCGCAATGATCTCGAGTGTCAATGCACGAGTTTTGATTTCGATTCCCTTGTTGACAAAGATGAGTAGAGGGAGTCTTCCCTCATCCAGCGTCGGCTTCAACGCGGTCAGGGTTTCTCTGTGGCGGACATTTGAACAACCTCGGCTGTGGCAGCACAGTGGAATGCTCAGGTTACCTGACTCCTTCTGTCGGAATGGCGAAGAGCAAAACATCCATCCGTCGAATTAGATCTGACGAAGGGAATTCGGGCCCTACAGCGGTGATGGACTCTGCGAAGGCATGGTCCTGGAGGACCTCTGGATTGCGATGATGCTCGTTGAAATGCTTGACCAAGTTCTCGGAGCGTGACCACATGTAGACTATGTGCGAGGAATCCCCGAGGTGGTCAGCGAGGCAGCTACCGAAGTTGCCAGCGCCGAAGACGAGGACTTTCGACTTTTTGTCGCATTGTTGGTTAGGAAGCATCCTGAAGCCTGACGGAGAAACAAGGCGAGCCCTGAAGCGAAGATGAAGCGTTGGCAGCCCTGCAGAGAGCGTCTTGCGAGCAGGAGACCTGAGAGATGAGCGGGCAAAGGTGAGGAGCATGTAGCACCGAGTCTCGACGAGCACGCGCGATCGTTGGGGTAACGGTCCGAAACGGAAGCCTGATCTTCGTTTTGGACGTGATTTCCGCCCAGTCTTTCAGCACAAGCGCTCTGTCAATTCACCAGTCTCGAGCGATTTCGTGCAACAGAGAAAGAGCGGTCATAGCAGGTGTAGTTGAGAGGAACATCGATATCGGCCTGTACGTCGCGGTTTCTGAAGGACATGCAGTCGACGGCCCGGCGAGGGCTGTGGGGAACACGACACGTGGCCAAACATAGTTAAGCCGCTGCGCCTGCGCCTACGCCAACTGTACATCGCTCGCCGAGCTCGAGAACGCTCAACTCGACTTCCGCCTAATCTGCGCTACCTCTCTCTGTTATTGTCGCTCGTTTTGCCCCTGCTTGGTCTCTCTGATATCCCATATCCTTATTACCATCCAAAATGCCAGTCCAGGACCGCACCAACGAGTTCCGGGCATGCGTGGAGTCCATACGGAACAGGTCCTCCTTACCCTCGAGAGGTGCAGAACAGAAGCAGCGGTTGCTTCAGACGAAGGCGGGGGGTAGCACGTCCGAGTTTACGAGGATGGCGTCCGCGATAGGCAAAGACATCAGCAGTACTACGGTGAAGCTAGGCAAGCTTGCACAACGTGAGTGGAGGTGCCCAGTCTAACACATGCCGCGCTCAGTCTATTGCAGTCGCGAAGCGAAAGACTTTGTTCGATGACAGGCCCGTGGAGATTAGTGTATGCTCTTGGCCCACGCAATACATGTCATGCCGGAATCACTGAGGGTATCTGTAGGAACTCACGTATATCATCAAGCAAGACATTGCGAACATCAACAAGCAGATTGCCCAGCTCCAAGCATACGTCAAAGAGCGCAAAGTGCAGAGTGCCAAGTCGCCAGAGGGCAAGCAATTAGAGGAACATAATCACAATGTCGTGATGCTGCTGCAAAGCAAACTCGCGGATACCAGTATGACGTTCAAGGACGTGCTGGAGATCAGGACTCAGGTGCGTACTGGTGTCCTGCTACTAGTAGTTTACTCACCCACACGCCGTGCACCCCAGAACATGAAAGAGTCGAAAGACAGGACTGAACAGTTCATGCATTCCACCTCCGCGGCTGCGAGCCAGGCACCCCCCAGTACGTCCACGCCACTCATAGGGCACGTATGCCATCTAACCATCACATAGGCTCGCTACTATACGGCAATACCCAGCGCCAGGATCCAATGGGCGATGGCAGCACTTTGACTGCATCGCGATTCGATACGAAGGGGAAGGGACGCGCCCCCTCCAGGAACAATGGGGACATCCTCGCTCTTGACCTCGGTGCGGCGGAGGAGGGCGCGGCACCTCAGCATGGAGATGCGTTCATGCAGATGCAACTAGTTGAACAACAGGTTCGCCGCGTGCCTTATTGCTGACTTCGCGCTCTGCTGATCCGAGGCGGCGCATATTCAGGACAGCTACATCCAGTCCCGCTCAACGGCTATCGAGTCCATCGAGTCCACAATCGCCGAACTCGGGCAGATCTTTACGCAGCTCGCACAAATGGTTGCCGAGCAGCGGGAAACCGTGCAACGCATCGACGCAGACACCGTCGACATTGCGTCAAACGTCAGCGGCGCGCAACGAGAACTGCTAAAATACTACGCGAGCATCTCAAGTAACCGTTGGTTGATGCTGAAGGTCTTCGGCGTTTTGATCGTTTTTGTGAGTCTGACTACTGTATGCAACGCATGCTTTGCTCACCGTTCTCGCAGTTCCTAATCTTCATTCTCGTCTCATGATCCGGATTTGCTGGCTGGACCACGTATGTGTATGTTCAGATAATAGGACCATGGACTTCTAGGATATAGAGCGCTCGATTACCACTGCATCACCTCGTGCTGCACAAGCAGTATAGCCAAGAATACGCAAGGAGACGACAACGAAACCAGGTAGCGATCAACCGACTGGAATGGCATTGACACCAGTGCCGAGCGGTTTAGGCGGCCGCTTCTTCCCCTTCTTGCTGCCCCTCTTCCGCGTCGACGGGTCCTCCTCACCTCCATCGGCTACTGACCACGTACGCTTCTTGAGCGGCACTTGATCTACACCCGAGGTCGCCGAGTAGCGCTGTGGCCGCTCCATCTGTACGTCCTTGCCTGAAACCTCGCCGGCCTCGCCATCCGCTTTCCTCTTCCCATTCTTCCCAGTAGTTTGCTTCAACAGGTGCTTCTTCTGCAGGTAAACCGTAAGTACGCAACTTGGCAGCACGCGACGAAAGACGCACCCTCTGTTCGTGAAGCTCCCGATTCCGCTTCTTGACTTTCTCCAGCCTATGCTCACTCTTCCCCCCACCGCCAGCGGTGAGTTCGACATTGATCCTCCGCCCGTCAAGCTCTGTTTGGTGCAACTTCAAGCCCTGCTGCAGGGCATTCTTGTGCGAGAACTCCACGAATGCAAACCCCTTTGACTTGATCGTCGGTTTCGTATTGGCGGATGGCTTCGGCGTCATGAGCCGAACAGTTGGTGGAGGATCTAGACATCACTATTGGAGACGTGCTTCAACAACAGTAGGCCGAGTACTCACCGCATTTCGAGAAGTGTTTCTCTACCGCTTCCTTCGTAGTAGTATACCTTAGGTTTCCTAGCGGGGCTATGAGATGCTGATTCAAGCAGCCGAGTCGTGCGGACTTACCGACAAACAAGATATACCGCTGCTTCACTTTCTTCTTGCCGTCTTCTTGCCCGTCTCCTTCAGCCGCATCCCCGGTATCCACCCCTGCACCATCTGCGCCTTTCCGCTTTTTCTTCGATTTCTGCTCCTTTGCCCCTTCTGCGTCCCCCGCATTGCCCTCTTCCCTTTTGCGTTTCTTCCCCTTGTTACCGCCGTCCAGAGCATCCGCATCCTGCGCACCTCCCTTCTTCGCATCTGCCGCGCGTCCCGCCGGAGCTTCCACAGGACCAGGCTCCTCGTCCACTTGAACCTCAGCAAGATCCTGGTTCTCCTCGACAGGAACGTCGTTGTCCAGCTCATCGAAGCTCTTCGCCTTGCCCTTGCCCTTGCGTTCACGGAAGGCCAGCGCTTTCTTCTGCTTCTTGGTGAGTTTTTGAGGCGCGCTCATCTTGGCAGTCGAAGGACACAGCAGCCGAAACTAAGCGCTGCGAATGGGTATCAATGACGTTGAGGAGGAGCGCAAAACCCAGCAGAGACTGTAGACACGACGAGGCAGCAGTCGAGGCAGGAGTGAACGATCGAAAGAAGGGAACCGGAGTGCAGCGCAGCGGTCTATACACGGGTCACGTGACCGGGCATTCACTGTGCCCCAGTCCTGCAAGAGTCTCGCACTTGGGAAAAGAACTCCTCCATGGCTGCTAGTAGCGATAGTGGCAGTCTGTGTTGTGACAACAAGTGTGTTGCTCGCGATGAGATGTCAGATGCGCAGAATTCCAGATACAGTCACAACAAAATATTACATGTCTAATCTATGCCAATACCGTCCCATGTAATGCATCATACACGATCGGCTCAGCATGCGTGAGCAGAGCGGCTGGATCCACAGTCCACGAGTATGTGGAGAGAGCAGAACGACAAGCGTGCGCTACGGGATTACTTTGTCGTAGTGCTGGCCTTTGAGCGAGCCACCACGCATAGTCGTCTTGACGTTGTAGATGAACTGCTCCCGGTTGCGCTTCATCTCTTCGGCAGCCTCTGTTCATAGTCCCTTCGGTCAGTTATGAAATAGAAGGGGACTCGGATTGTGCGTACCTTTGTTGAGAGGGTCGTCCGCATTGGGCTCTAGGAACAGATACTGTAGCCCGACCATGACCGAGTTAAGATTGAGAACAGGCTTCCAGTCTTCTCGGAGGATGTTCAAGCAAACGTTGCCTTCCAGGTCTACATTCGGGTGGTAGATCTATGGCGTATCATGTCAGTGCAGATGAATGCGGGCCGCATGTCATAGCGCCACATACCGTCTGTGTACACTTGACCTTCGGAGGCTCGTGAGGATAGTTGGCGTTGATGTTGAATTGGAAGACGAAAGAGCCACCCTTGTACATGCCTTGACCGCGTGTAAGCAATGACCGACAACATGACGTGAGGTGCATGTACCTACCCTCATCCGGGGTGATCGTGAGCGTGAAGTTGAGGAGATCAGCAGGATCGGGGAAGTGGGTCTTCATCGTTTGCGGCAGTTCGAGCTCGGTGAGGTCTACAACAATCAGACGCTTCAGTAACAGTGGCAGAGGTCCTTGATGACTGAAGGGTATGCGCACCTTTCTGCACTCGAATCTGAGCAGCACTTGTCTTCGGCTTCTTCTTCGCAGCCTGGTCCTCATTCTTCTTCATGCTCCAGATCTAACGCGGGGTAAGATCTCAGTACTCTAGATTCCAACTTTCCATCTACCTTGATCATCTTGACTACTGTCGAGGCTAGGAATGCGGGGAAGGAGGTGCTGCAGGAGCGCGGCGCGTGCAAGGTTAGTCAAGCGACGTAGGCGCCCATAGCGATGCGGCATAAGTAGTGCTCACGTGACCACCTTTCCATCTCGTTCTTCCCGATCTGGCAGGCGGTGATCGAGTTGCTTTGGCACAGGGCCTCTGGCCTCTCGCACGAAGTGCGTTTGTCTTTTTCCCCTTTCTGCTTTTGGTGTTCGCCGACCTGTGTATAACCTGACATATCCAAGCGGAAATCCACCTCACTGTATTCAGCATGGCTGATGTCACCCTGCCTGTCGTCGATCTCGACATCTTCCTGTCAGCATCACCGGAGTCTGAGGCGTTCACGAAGGAATGCAAGAAGGTCAGGCTTTGGGCCGAGCACAATGCCCAATCATACCTTAATCTCACATCAAGGTGCGCTTATAGGCTGCAGACGCATTGATTCATTACGGAGCCCTTCTGCTGCACGATTCCCGCGTTTCCGAAGAAGACAATAATACTTTCCTTGACTTGATCGAGGACTACTTCGCCCAGCCGGAGGAACTCCTGAAAGAAGACGAGCGACCTGAATTGGGCTATCAGGTAGTACTTCACTATTCTGTTCAACGGGGATAAAGGCCGACACAAGTTGCTCAGGTTGGCGTGACACTGGAGAACACGGAGAAGCCCAAGTGCGCCGTAGACGAGCCGTGCCTGAAAGTCATTGAACGGCTTGACCCTGCGGAACGCCCTCTCGATATCACTGCGCACTCTCCAGATCCGAAGTGTCGGTTTTTCTGGAAGATGAGTGAGAAGCCGCCGTATGAGACTCATTACCCTGCCTTGAACGCGCCCAACGTCGTCCCAAAGACCGAGGGTATCCATGAGCGGTGGACTCCCATCATGGAGAAATGGGGTACCTCTATGAAGACTGCGTGAGTAACTTGCGTATAGTTACAAAATCACCCGATTGATGAGCGTCTCGCCGGCAGTGTCGAGAACTTGGCGGAAATGGCTGCTATCGGACTCGGCTTACCCCGCGAAACATTCAAGGAAGCAGGAAGATATGGGTATATACGACTTCACAACATTCCTTAAAACTGTCCTAAGCTCTATCACAGACCGCATTTGCTTGCTCCGACTGCCTCAGACTTAGTCAAATACGGCAAGAAGGACACTATACTTGCCGGGTTCCATACAGACCTGAACTTTCTCACTATCCACGGTCGCTCACGCTATCCTGGCCTGAACATCTGGGCACGCAACACTGGCAAGCGTATTCCCGTCAAGTTCCCGCCAGCCGGCCGTTACCTCCTCGTACAGGCCGGAAAGCAGCTCGAGCACCTCAGTGGCGGTCTCATCAAGGCCGGATACCACGAGGTCGTGGTGAATGATGCAACTCTCCAGGTGAATTCAGCCCCAGAGTTTTACTGTGCGTGATCGCGACGGCTCGTACTCACCCATCGAACAGGCGATCGAGCGGAGGAAGAGGGAGAACCCCGATCGACCCCTCATTCGGATCTCGTCCACATTCTTCTGGCACCTATCGTCTGACTATGACCTCGTGCCCATTCCTGCTCTGCAGGAGAAAGCGCGTGCACTCAGGGCAGATGCCGTCAATCTGGGCAAAGTGGATCTTCACGAGGAGACAGTCTACGAGCCCATGAAGGTCGGTCAGCAAGTCCAGAAGTAGGTCCTTACTCCGCATCCGTGTTGGAAGTGAAGCTTACAGTACTCATAGCGAACTGCGGCACATCGCGCTCATGGCGTGAGATGAGGGATTGCACGGATATATTGGCGGTTCACCTGATTTGGTTTATATTTGTGGATGCTCGGTGTAGGTTCCTCACTGAGCGAGCTACTAGGATATGGAAGTGCGCCACGTTTACATACTCCGTAGATACACGTAGCACTGTTGCCTACCATAGGGCTCGGCCCTCGAGGGCAATAAACGAGGATCAAAAGAAAAAAAAAGAAAAAAAGAAGTGCGCCAGCACATACGTCTCTTGTTGTACTAAAACCATATACGAGTGTACGAATGACAGTTTGGTGCCCTTGCATTCCCATAACGTGAGAAGTCCTGATGAAGGACAAAGTATCCAACCCATTACCCTGAAACTACAACTGGTGAGCGTGATAGCGGTACAGTGATCGCAGCGGCCGTTGAGGCCGTGATATGATACAGTAGATGTCAAGCGACGTCGTGAACTCAGCCAGACAGGACGATAAAAACCGAAAGTAATACTCTTCCGTTGAGGAAGAGGGTGACGTATTGTTGATACTTGTCTAACGTGATTGAGGGTCGTCGAATGCCCGCAAGACGCTCTCCACCTTGACGATCATCTCCTCCCACTCCGCGACGGGGTCAGACAGGGCGGTGATAGCACCTCCAGCGCCGAGTGTCCACTCGTCGAAGAGTGAATTCTGGTCGCCGTTGGCGCGCTGATGTGGTCCGCCGCTGAGGGCACTCATCCGCTCGGTGAATTCATTGAGGCTCTCCACGCTCGTCGAGCCGGAAACGTCGCCCGTCGCACGATCTTCACTGCTCCCGTCCAAAGGCCCGTCGGACGCGTCGCTACTCCTGGACTCGCTTGCGTTGAATGATTGCTCATCATGCTTGAAGCAGCTTCGGATGGTAACCGCCCAGTCGCCCCCGCCCCCGACATCAGCGTATCCGAGCACGCCAGAGTAGATTCCTCGTTCGCCGCCTTCGAGGTCGCGCAGAATCTCGACGCTGCGTTTCTTCGGCGCGCCAGTCATGCTCCCTTCCGATGCCCGGTCATCAATAACACTCGAGGCAACATACAAATCTGATCGAGCATACCAGGTGGCAGGGAAGCGCGCAACACCTCCCAGCCCAAGTCCGAGTGGCTCTGGTTCTTGACAAGTGGGGCAGGTTTGCCCTCGATGACGCTCACGAGCTGCCAGAGAGTCTTGTACTCCTCCACGCCGCAGAACTGGCGGACATGTACGTCCTCGCCGACGACGCTATGCAGATCGTGGCGAATGAGGTCCACTATCATCAAATTCTCTGCGACCTCCTTCTTACTGCCAGCGAGCAGCTGCTCGGCCACGTCTCGTGTGATGCCCGGCGCCTTACGAACCGTACCTTTGATCGGACGCAGCTGGCACAGGTTCTCAGGGGACCGGGAATACGATAGGAAGCGTTCGGGGGAGGACGATAGGAGCGTGGAGGGATGGAGACGGAGGTAGGCGGAGTGCGGGGCAGGATTGCGAGAGCGCAGCCTCTTGTAGAGCTCCCAGGAGGAGGATGTACCGCGCGCGACGGCAGAGGGCGCCTTCGCCGCACGGACACGGGTAGGGGCGGTGATACACAGCTCGTATGAATCTCCGGAGAAGAGCCACTCCTTAGCCGTTACGATCTTGGAGATATATTCTGCGCGATCCGGTAGTGTGACCATAGGTGGAGGTATGGAACCACAGGCTCTCTGGTCTCCGTCCGCAGGGCAAACGCTGTCTGGAGCTCGCGCGGTGAGGGAAGTGAGTCGCGTAACCATTTCGTCAAGCCACTCTCCATCGCGAGGAAGGATCGACTGAACGTAGATCGTCCCGCCTTGCGAGTCAACGACGATGCTCCGCTCCACGAAGACCAGGTTTACGTCCGGATGACGTGAGCGCGCTCCCGCCCTGGGTTGTACGGGGGTCAAGGTATGTACTCCCAGCTCGTAGCTGAGGTATCCGACGAGCCCGCCCCAAAAGGGGACCTCGCGCACCCCGCCATGCGCCTTCCTACGCCGCATGAACGCAGTGAGCCATGCCCAGATGTCATGCGAGCCGAGCTCAACAAACGAGACGTCCTCTTCACGCCGCATCCGAACGAATGGGTCGCCCAGTGTATACGTGAGTCTTGGGGAAGTGGGGATAAGACAGCCGATGATGGAGAAACGCCCAGGTGCAGCGGCGGAATCCAGGAGGACGAAATCCTTCGCATCATCTTCCACACCCAGCAGCTCGCAAATATGGGAGACGTTGACATCGATCATATGGAGCGTCCTAGTGTCCACCGGAACTGTGGTTTGCTGGGTTCTCTCCCCGGCCACAGCTTTGCGTCGCACGGCGGGCCAACATGGACCGATGAGTTCCTCCACGGCAGCCGTCCAGGGAAGTGTGCGTCGTCCATGTACAGCCGACCACTGAGTCGCCAGTCGCCAAAAGTTGCGGAGGACGTCTACACCACCACCTGCGGTGCAAACAGACTCGGGATGATACTGAACGGCCCAAAAGGGCTTGTACCTATGCTTGAGCGCCATCAGGACTTCGCCGTTCTCCCCGTCGTCGTTTGCCCAAGCCAATGGCTCGAGGACATGCTGACCAGTAAGCTTGATATGCAAGGAATGATAGCGTACAGCGTGGACTTCTCCAACGTCCTGGAAGAGGTCGGTACCTCCGTGACGGATGAGGGATATCTGACCGTGTTTCACGACATCGAGGCGCCTGACAATGGCACCGTACTCCACGGCGAGACTTTGCAGACCAAGACAAACCCCGAAGACAGGGAGGAGCAGATCATCCGCTACGTGCCAGATGTCCTTGACAATCCCTACATCTGCAGGATTGTCGGGAGATCCGGGTCCAGGTCCGACGATGACGGCATCAAAGTGTCTGAGAAGCGGCAGGAAGGAACTGCGCTGCAGGGCATCGTTCTTGAGTATGTGGATATCGCAATTAGGGATCGCACGCTTGCACAGTGAGGCCAAGCTAGACGATGGATGTCAGAAACGCTGCCTTTCGCGGGAAAAGGCACGCACTTGAACGTAAAGGAGTCGTAGGAGTCAATGAGGAGAATGCGGGATCGAGGAGCCATAGCAGGGACAGGGAACTGAGCGACGTCAAGGGTGCAAAGAGAGCCCTCCGTAGGACATTAGTGATGGGTAGCGATAGTCATATACTTTTCGAGGACATGGGAGTTGTGGTGGGACGGAGGATACAAAGTGTGGCAAAAGCTGAAAAGCCGACTCGCAGGATTTCCACCCAGCCTCGGGCCGGCGTTCCGATGCGGGTAATCTACGCGTTCGACCGCGTCTGCTCGTCTTGCATCCCCATCCACCGTCTGCAGCTGAGTCTCAGCGGGTTGTGACCGTTCCTCGACTGTTCTAAACCTCATTGCGCCAGTACAGACCAAGAAGTGCGTTGGAACATGGAGGATGGAAATCCAAGTCGGTCGACCTTCCAGAGAGTGCGGCAGTTTAGCATCCCGACGAAGCTAGCCAGGTCCTCACATCTCTGAACAGCTGAAGGCTATCTGCGTCCCTCTGCTGGGGAACGCATTGCTCACGTCGTCGTCGATACCGAGCGTGCTTCAGCTCTTGACGCAACTCCGAGACACTCTACGCCAAGTCCAATCGTTTGGCGAAGTCCTCTCTCCTCAGACGGTCTCCTACGTCTTCTTTCCCCTTTCCACCATCCTCCGCCGCAACGAACTCGCCAATATCCCCGATCAAGTGCTCGAGCGACTCCTGGAGGTTCTCGCAATTCTTTGTGACGCCTGGTGGTGGGACATGGACGTTGCGGTGTGGGAACAGGTCTTCATGCTATGCAGCGCCATCCTCGGGGGTATCGATCGGAAAGGGAAAGGCAAGGACAGGGACGAGGAGACAAAAGTTGCAGTAGCTGGCTGTCTTTGGGCCCTACTTCGACCACGCACCCCTCTTGAAGACCCTCTGGATTTCTCCGATGGCGATCGCGCAAGGAAAATCACGGCGACTTTCCAGGGCCATGCTCAAACTACCAAGTTCATGCCTGTTCTTGGTCAGACGCTGACATCCCTGCTACTCACGGCGGAGTCGTCCCACATGCCTCTGCAGCGCATATCATTGAAGGTTTTGTCTACCATGATCAGCGACTACCTTCCGGATGGCTTTGTTCCGTCTGTGCTCCCCGGGACAGTCAGCAGCATGAGCAAGGTGGCTTTGGGTGCGAACGCCTCCAAGGGATGGGCCAATGGAGACATAGTGGCGGCGGCGCTGCTCGTCATGCGCAACGCTATCTTGAGGGCCGTCGGCGACGAGGTCTGCATTCGTGAAGGTGCTGTCCACGACCTCAGTAATCTTGAAGACTTGCTCGCCGACTCTCGCACAGCTGCTGACGCGAACGGGAGACCTCCTTTACCCTATACGACCCAGCGTACGGCTACCTGGCTGCGCGCAACCGCTTCCCAGTTGCATATCGCCTTGAACGCCCTATCGCCTCTACTCAACCACCCGACGCCCGCGGCGCTCATTGGACTGGCGACTTTCTCGGCAGATATTTTGTCCGCCACTAAGGTCACACTTCCCCAGTCTCAAACCCTTCTGGTGACCTTCCTTCTTTCGGTGCAAGCGTCTCCTTTCGACCGGGTCTCCGAACATGCCGATTCCGCGCTCAGACAGATCCTCACGGGACAGTCTTCCGCTCGTCATCGTATCCTCCAAGTGCTCTTCCACATTGCACGTGACAATCTGGCAGCATTGCCTCGACTACTCCTGTCTCATGCAGATTCCAAGGTCGAGCATGTAGCAGGAATCCTGGAGTCCATTTGCCGCCTCGCGGCTCCTCGTGCAGACTCCCTGCTGAGCGGTGTGCCAGCAATTTGCGCAGGTGTGGGCAGGTTACTTGGGCCCCATGGCGGCGTCGAGAAATGGGGTTGGAGCCTTCTCTCTACCCTTGACTTTGTGAGCCCGCCTGTCGTCGTCACTCCTGCCTCAGCGGCGCAGCTGTTGCTGGAGAACGACCCGTCCGCTTCGAACAATGTCCCATTCCCGGAGCTCACGTTCAGGCACGTCGAATCGCATACAGCACGCCAGGCGCTAGAGCGAACCTTCCGCGCTCTCGGGGCAGCCGCTGGGGAGGAGTCTCTGTTCTCCGTGGAGTGGTTCTTGGACGTAGGGTTGAGCGGGAGAGGGAAGCGCGCCGTCGCAGCGCTCTGGTGCGCATGTCGACTCCTCGAAGGCGTCGGGAATGTGCCGCTTGACCAGGTATTCTCATCCTCGGCCCCATCTCAGAGGACGAAGCGCTTGGAGAAATTCGCCAGAGATTTAGCACGCCGAGTCGGCGAAACCTGGGATGACATGGACATGGAAGAGATGCTGTCTGCTGATAGAGGACAGCATGTAGACGCTGGCGAAGACAACGGCGACCTAGTCGAACACGTCCAGGGCTTCCTCACTGTCCGGGGCATCTCGGAGGCCGAGCCCGTCGCATCCTCCACACCAGCTCACACTGCCGTACAGCCGATGCTTCACCGTGGACTGTGCCTGCAGCTGCTTGCTATCTCCGCTGGCATTTTGGAGTCTCGCTTTCTCCCTCTGCTGCTTCATACCCTCTACCCGGTGCTGCATGGGATAGTCTCCGAGTCGCTCTTCGTGTCGACGTCCGCCTTAGCAGCACTGAACTCTATCACCGACAGCACTTCCTTCGCCACCCCAGCAAATCTACTCTTGTCTAACTTTGACTACGCCCTCGATGCCGTCTCCCGGCGCTTGACGCGGAGGTGGCTAGATGTCGACGCTACAAAGGTTTTGGCTGTGCTTGTTCGTCTCGTGGGTCGAGATGTGGTTCAGAAGGCCGGCGATGTGGTGGAGGAATGCTTCGACCGGCTCGACGAGTACCACGGCTATGAAGTCATCGTCGATGGCCTTCTAGAGGTTCTCCGGGAGGTTGTCAAGGTCATCGAAGACGACGCTGACAATCGGCCCTCCAAAACGCCACATGCCTCAAGCGAGCGAGCCCCTCCGGTTGCTGATGCTCAACGTCTGGACGCATTTGCGGAATGGTTTGCGCATCGCCCGGAGGACCCCGCACCTGAACCTATCCGTGACGCATCGTATCCCCACGAAGCCTGGGGAAAGGCCAAAGACGACGCTGAGAACGATCCAGCTAAGGATGCTCCGAGCTCCAGCGAAGACCCATCCTCAGAATCTACCCCTACACCGTCACAAGCACTGACGCAGCAGATCGTCTCTCGCTCATTATACTTCCTCACCCACGGTGCGCCTCAAATCCGGGCGCGAATCCTCCTACTTCTTGCCAATGCTGTCCCCGTCCTCTCCGAGAGTGCACTGCTCCCATCCGTTCATCAGGCCTGGCCGTTCATCCTCAATCGCCTCAACGACGCGGAGACGTTCGTAGTGAGTGCTGCTGCCGACCTCATCGCAGCCTTCGCGACACATGTCGGGGACTTCATGTACCGGCGCATTTGGGACGATGTCTGGCCGCGATTCCGAGGCCTCTTACTCAGCCTCGAGCGCGCGGACGCGAGCAGCGCCCTCGCACGTCGCGGCCCCGCTATCGGGTCGGAGTCTGCCTATACGCACTCCCACAGGCTCTACCGTTCCATCATCCGGACTCTCGTTGCGGCGGCTAAAGGAGTGCAGGCGCAGGATGCGACGAATTGGGAAGTCATTGTACTCTTCAGACGCTTTCTGCACCGTGAAGTCCACGAGGAGCTTCAGGCATGCGCCAGGGAGCTGTACATCGCGCTGTGCAGGAACAACGAAGACGCGGTGTGGTTAGGGCTATCCGCGACGCTGGGTTGGATCGAGGGGAGTGTGGTCTTCCTGCGGGAGCCGAAATGGGATATTGAGGATAATGTCAGGTTAATCCTACAGCCCTGAACTTGAAGGATCACAACGGTCCGAGGGCATCGCATAGTTATCAACTGATCTGCTCTCATCGAAGTATTATATACATCTGATCGCAAGGCACATGAAGGGTTGACTTCAGTGTAGGATGGTATGGACCGGAAATGACATCCTAAGCGAGAATAGCGTGTCGTCGGAGGATGACTCCTGCTTCTGAGAAAAGAGCCGCTGAGGCGTCGTCCCTGCGAAGTAGTAGTGAATTACAGGATATCAAACGGGAGAAGGATGATCCTTACACTTTGTAACTGAGATTGTACACGACTTCTGTCACGCCCGTTTGGATAATTTTGATCGTGCACTTGAGGCAGGGACAGCTGCGGAGCAAGCATGATTGAATAACCCGGACACACTCTCTGAAATCGCCGCGCCCACGTATTGCAGTACAGCACCGCTCCATCGCCAACCCTCTCCCTGCCAGCTTCCAGTAGGGCGTTCTCCTCGGCATGGAGACAGAGACACTCATCGGGAGTTTCGCTCGCTGTATTGCACCGAGCGCAGCCGCCCTCGTTGCAGTTTGTCAACCCGCGCGGAGTCCCGTTGTACCTGGAATAGTCGTAAGATAAGAGAATGGATGACTACCGTGCTAGTTCATACCCGGTGGAAACAACGCGCTTGTTGCGCACAAGGATGGCGCCAACGCGCCGTTTCATGCAATTTGACCTCTGCGACGCCAGAGAAGCTAATTCCATGAAGTACGTATCCCATCCCGGGCGTAGTCGCTCAGGGTCCATGAGATTCAACTCCATGAGGTGTTCTTGCAGCCCCGAGATCGTCTCGAACGAATTAACTACGTGGACGTGTGCCAACTGGTTGAGGCTGCGAAACGATTCTTGCGGCCGTTGTGCAGGCCCCGCGGTCTGGAGGCTGGGAGTATGTTGGCCGCGGCCCTGGGGGCCGTAGTAAAATGCATCGTGTTCTCTGATGAAGTCCTCCAAGGAGGGTTTCAACTCTGACCTGAGGGATGGAATGAGCAAATGCGTCTGGTGCCAAGCAATCTGCTCACCAAATCAGACTACGCCGATATCGTATCAGGAGCGGAGCGTCCACGCTCACGACCAAGACAAACGGCCGGGTCATGAATTCGTCCAGCATATCGGGGGTGTCAAGGTCCGTTGTGACGAAATCTGTGCGCCAGTTTTTGGTGACATGAGCGAGCATGTCCGATGACGAGTGGAACCATATCGGTTGAACTTGTTCTTGGTCAGGTGCAGGAGAAGGCAGACATGATGAAATAGGCGACGCCATGGAGAGGAAGGATATACGGTGGTGGGCGGATCCAGTTTCGGAAGACGAAAATCGCTCGAGATCTTCCTGGTCGCCGGCCTCCAACTTGGGGCCGTGGCCCGGAGTGCCATCACTGACAGCGGTGAGATCCTGGTCGCATTACTGTTTTTAAAGGCCGCCATTTGCGGACGCAGTACTGGACTGTGACATACCTTGCCCGATGAGTGGTCGAGAAGCTTCACAGGAATGAAGCCCTTATGCTTCGACAAGAAGTTCTGGAGCGTCGATTTGCCTGCTAGTCGGGTTCCGATGATGGCGATGAACATTGCAAAAAAGGCTTTATGGGGCGCGGCAGCAACCTATCTCGAGCGGGTCCTCTTGAGACTTGTCCAGTGGCTCTCAGTTCATACGATGGAATCCGAGTCCGCCGACCAGACCGAGTCCACCGCTGTCCACCGCCCGCGTATGACCCTGACGCCCAACGAGGTTACCGATGGCTGTGTATCGACGCTACAGATCTAGATCTGCGCCTCCCGCCTGTCGTTCAACTCTTCGCGATCGGTGGACTGGCTGGATCATTCACCACGTTAAACGGGTCCACGGCGCAAGCAACAGCATCGTAAATTCTCCGGGGTTTCCCCTCTAACGTGAGAAAGTCCTACAGAGCCTGAAGGAGGTACGCGGAACTCTATAGTGCATTCGCTTTGACTGATGAATGGTTCGAGTGTGCGTCAGACTACGGCTGGTGTCTAACTCCACACAATAACTTGCTTCACGTATGTCACCGAGCAATACAAGCACTGTCGGCGATGTCTGAAACGCCACCCAGACCAACGCACTCCATCTGCATCAACCGCGTTGAAGCCTGTGCAGAAGTGAATCGATGAGCACCGATGGCTAAGATCACACACGGACGGTGGAAATCTTCACTTCTCGGCATTCGCGGAATCCTCATGACGGTCGAGGCTTTGGCGTGATGGTGACATGCTTGGGAACAGAAGACAGTCGGCGGCGCTCCTTGGCAGCTGATCGTTCACGGAGGCGCTTTTCTTTCGCGGCTTTCATGTCTTTGGGGGCCGTGGTCCGAACTTGTTTGACGTGGGTGGGGATCAATGGTACTGCGGGAATAGAGGTCGAGGGTTCCAGCCAAGGAGCAGTTAAACGCGGGATGTTTACAAGCAAGGCCGCCAAAGCCGGAAATCCTGGCGCGGAAGCCTGGGCAACCCGTGAGCATCAGTCAACGGAAACATGATTTACATTACCTCAACGAGTAAGATGGAAGCTCTTCGTAGGCCTACCGCTTCGGCCAGTGTATGTTCTGCGCCCTTGGGCAGCGGCACCAGCCACGTTGTGCCGGAAGATGTACTTGCGCGGGAGTTGCACGCCGCGACAAGACAAGGGATGTGGCCTATGAGTGCAGGCGGGTCGACGTCTGCGCGGCAGGCAACCACTACACGACTTCGATGGGAAGCATCACCCCTCTGCACTGCATCATCACTCCCGGCTGCTACGGAGGAACGGTGCGAGATACTCAACGCCTCGAGGCGCTTGGTCACTTCGTTGATGCCGACGGTAAGAGAATTGAGAGCCGGCGGGATAGCGATAGCACCATCGACGGGCATCGCGTCAGTCACGTCAGTGGCTTGTGTCCGAATTCCGTGGTCGGCAGCGCTTCGAGCGTCCTGCGTTACCGCCGCACCAGAGAGCTTCTTCGCTTTGTTGGACTCGTTATCGTCTGCAGACGATTGAGAGCGGCGCCTCTTTCGACGCCCGAGTCGCTCACGAGATACGTTATAAGCCGCTACGCCATCGAGCATATCCACGACACACGCTAGGACCGCGTTCTGGATATTGAAGGGAACAGAGGGCCTGCGAACGTTAGGGATCCACCCGCCCCTATGATGGACAGAAAACTTCACCATTGAACTCGGAACGGATTGTCAACGACGCTCCTAAACAGCACCTTGCGCTCTGCGTCGTCTCGAGCTTTCGCACGGTTCGATATGCTCGTGTGGGCCCGCGCCACTTGCTCAGACATGTCGACTCAATTCCGAATTGCAGAGCTGTGCGCGTGCTGTATGAGTCAAAAGATGAGTATCGCAAAGGGCAGGTACGCCACCAGTAACTTTCTTAGTGACGCAGGCTGCCGCTGGGCTGCGCGAGTTGTTGCTGGGCGCTACAGACCGATGCGGTGAATGTTGAGCACACGCAAAGTACAAGTACAAGGCATGCGCAGCTGTCAAACAGCTGCCATGGGCGCTTACACGCTTCGACCCGAATAGTTCTAGCGCCCTCCGGCAATGGACGAGAGGTGCGCAAACCCTGCCTGCCACCATATCCCTCTCTTTCTTACCGTCCTCCCCCCAAAAAAACTTCCCTATAGCATTGCACATGTCAAGCTGACACGCTGAGACTCCAAAGCTTTGAGGCTGGGCTACGCGGTGCAAAATTCTCTGATGGGCATTCTATGATTCCCGGTCCGGGAGAACGACCCGTTTCCGTGAATAATACAGGGGAAATGCGGAGTAAGCGACGCTGTATGCCACTCACTCAGGCGTGATGAAGAGGGCTTACTCCTTGTGTTCGTACCAGACATGCTGATTGTTGCTACTGGATATGCCTGGGTGACCGGGGCGAGCGCTTGCGCGTGAGCGTCGAGCGCAAGATCAATGCATCTCGGCACGGACGACCACCTTTCGCCTCCGTGTGGTCGTGGAGGAACATACTCGACATGACAGTATCCTTGGCACGCTATCAGCGCTGCCTGCTTCCTACATGTACCTAGCGTCCCAGCCTCTATAAATTGGAGTGCGTTCTTCTATCCTTTCCAGGCCTCCAACAGACCAACTTGAACCTCCAGCATGTCTTTGGCACAAGCTCCAGCGACACATACGGTTTCTCTCTTTCGACACCCATTACACTTTCCTTCCACCGTCTGGGCCTCCCTGGAGGGTTGCCCGCAAAGCTCCAACATAATCTACGCACATGCCGCCAAGCTCGCCGAGATCGCAATCGACCCGGATTCTCTCCAATCTTCTGACCTGTGGATTGTGTGCTGGACTACCTCGACTACCGCATCCGCGTCCACAGTCGACTTCATACTTTCCTGTACCGAAGGTCCGCTCGGAGCCTATCCTATATTCATCTTCAGCCCTCCGCGGTCGGACGGCCTCGCCAGCGACTTCATAGAGCCGCGCATCAAATCCATGGTGGCCGCGCTCGGCGCTCACGTCGCTCCCGAACGGGTCTTCTCCGTTTTTGCTCTCGATGCCGTAGCCGACGCCTTCGCTGCTGCTTGGACAGCACAGACCGGCGTCCAGCTCGATCCTAACCCGGTCTACTACCATGCAAAGTTCATGCAGTGCACCAAGGAGACGTTCATTCGCAGTAGCCAGAAGCAACTCTCGGATCAACACGTGGGATTACGTCCGGCGGTCCTTGCGGATGTTGACGGCGTCGCGAGACTCTGTCATGGGTTTGCTGCAGCCTCAGTGAGTTGTACCTCTTTGACTCATGTACGTATCCTGATGAAATGCGTTGTATCTATCAGGAGCCGTTTGTGCTCACGGAACAGCGTGCACACCTCGAAGCAATTACGCTGATTCTCAATGGTCAGGTGTGGGTTCATACCGCAGGAGAACAGGGATCCCAGATTGCCTGCATCGTTGCAGTAACGCGGACCACGGATAACGTTGCCGCGATTACCAAGGTATACACTTGCCCGGAGTGGAGGAGCCGCGGATGCGCCGAGCGTCTGGTCCGTCATGTCTGCGGGAGGTGAGCGGTCACGTCGGATGAGGCTATGTACGGGAAGCCTGACATCAGAGTACAGCCTTCTGCAGACGAAGGAGAGCATTGTGCTCTACGTGGCGCACAACAACCCTGCTGCAGCGAAGGTGTACGAGCGCGTTGGCTTTATCGGCTTTGAGTCTTGCTCGGGGCAGTCCGCGGATTCTTGGAAGGAGTTGGGATTCGATCGCGACGTGGTCCAAGTGGGCCATTGGTGAGGTCGTGCTGGATTTTGCGACTAAATATGTCCGTAAATATGTGTAACAACACAACGATGGCTTCGAACAGTGATATCAACCGCCATGATTCGGTGACTGACTCGGCTCCGTAGCTGCCAGAGTTCCAGCACCTCGTCGCCGTGCAAGTTGCAATGAGGTGAGCGAGGGTACTCAGTGTTGCTCCAGGGTATTACTATAATTGTATACACTTCAACGTGACTATATGTCACACGTGAGCGACTGTGGCGTCACAACCTCCAACCCGAACGAACCTCGAACTTCACTATGCTGACTGAGTCGACGACTGTCCCGAGCTTCGCATTAACTGACCCAGTCGCGACTCGGTCGATTCTCAACTCACTTCATATCCGAGGCTGTTTCTCACTGGCAACATCGCTACAATCACTGAAGTTCAAGGTTATACTAGTAGAGCCAAGCGTAGAGCCTGAGCCTGAGTATACTAAACCCTTCAAATGCTGACACGCTAGGGCTCCAGGCTAGCACTTTCGCTTTCATGAGCGAGGTCTGTCGACAAGGAATCCATAAGCTGAGTTAGCGGCAAGGAACCTCACGGCTTATGCGTGATGCTGGTGAGAGACTTCCCCTGGTTTTAGAGAATTGTCCTAGTCGCCGCCACCCCTCTGGTCCGCAGTCATATGTTCATCTCGTACACGGCAGGAATCTATAACGGTTTGGATTCTGCCAGCCCGGGCCCGTTTCTGCCCTTTGAATCTAGTCACATTGTCAGCCGCTGTCAAAGTCTACCTGATCTTGGCACTAGTGGATAACAGCGGAGGTTGTCCAACTCTCACACATCTCTCATTGGGGTCTACTTATCGTCTGTGCGATTCACACAATGCCTCGGACGATTGGCCTGGGGGTGGACTCATTTCCGGACAATACTTTGCCGCCTTCGGCCTCTCGTGGTGCCGCAGACATCGACATCCTGATGACTAGTACTCATGCGCCCCCCATCTGTACGTACCATACCCAAGGCCGTCATCATGAGGCTTCGTGAAAGCTGAAGTAACCTTCCAGCGGATCCTATCTTCCACCACACTGCAGCCGAATTTGCACCTGCTCGACCCCGTCAAGAAGTTGGCGTTGAGGGATCAAGAATGCGTCCTCCCATGCCACTCAGCACGGCGTCTACATGCACGTCTGAAAGTACCTTCAGCAGGCACGATTCTCTCTTCAGTTTCGGCGTCTCCTCCTCGCGCAACGCTGCCGAGCTCAAGTCCTTCCTGGGTAATTCAAATTCGCGTCTGAGACCGGGAGCGACTGTTCTTCCGCTCCAAGCAGGAGTCAGCAACAAGCAATCTGCGAGGTTACACGCTGTATCTCTGGAACAAGCAAAGCCCCGCGCGCGCGTCGAGGTGGATATCGTCCTGGAGAATGACTGCTGCATCGAGGGGGGTTATCTACGCGGGGCTGTCAAATTGCGCATTCGCAAATGTCACAGGAAGGAGGCGCACATCCTGATCGCGGACGGCAAAGTCCGCGTCATCGGGTTCGAAAGCATACCCGGGGAGACCGACCGACATTCCTTCTACCAACGCGCTAGCCCTCTTTCCGTCATCACGGACGCGTACACGCGCGTCTACGACTCTCAGCCCGACGCCGAGGGGTTCTCGCGCGCTATGGAGGGAGTGCACGTACTTCCATTCGCCATGCATCTTCCGGTGGACAGCGAGCTTGGCTCTCCTAAGGGCTCACCTTCTCTTCAGAACGGCGTCTCGATACGCTACATTGCAATGGTGTCAGTGGCCTTTCACCATGAATCCACACGGGCAAACACTTCACGCTGAGATTCCTCTACAGATCCGTGAAGGTGAAGGACTCGCAGACAGGGAAGCGTTCCATAGCGCATTTCTACCGCGACTGTCAAGTTTGGCCACGCTTCGACCCTGCGATAGTCCTTGCTGCAGCCCCTCGCCCGATACAAGCATCAGCTGCGGGTTGCTTGTCTCTCGTCGGTGGCGGCAAGAAAGTCAGGCTTACAGCCGTCCTTCCTCGAATGACTTGGATTGCCGGGCAAAGGTGCTATATCCACTTATCTGTCACGAACGAGACGAAGAAGAGTGTCAGGAGCGTCGTCCTGACGCTGATCAGGACAACCACATTATTCAGACCCAGACACCCCAAGGACGGGTGCTCTTCTGTAGACCCGGACGCCTGCCAAACCGCTACTACCCACAAGGTCGTCGCGGAAGCAGTTCTCGAGCGGAGTCAGCGTGTAGCTAAGGGTCATGCCAGCGCGGAAGGCTGGTGGACAGGCATTGCCCCAGGGCAAGAGGTGCAATTTGCCCATCACATTTTGATAGCGGTAAGAAGCATGCCTTTCATTGCACTAATTTCCCGCTGACCGCATTTCCCTGCACGGCGACGTCGCCTCGCTGTGTCTTTACTGTCTTCTCTTCGCACTATGCCCCATGCATCCGTCGGCCGCATAGCCCGATGCGCTGTCCGTCTCCCGCGCGCGGTTGATCGAGGTTGACTATTCTATCCAGGTCACACTCAGCGCAGGCGCTCTGACATCGGACGTCCGAGTCACTCTTCCCGTCCGGATCGTCAACTTTCTGTCGCTCGACCCTATCCCTAGCGCGGGGCCCCTCCTGGCCCCCGATAGTTCATATGCGCGCCTCGTGCCTCGTGAGATCTTCGAAGACAGGCAAGACCAATCTATCAGCAGGAGTGAAGCACCTGCATCAATGGCCACATCGCATCCGATGGCGTTCTCGAACGGACGCAGCGACGGCACCGCAACCACGACGTCCACGCGGTCCTACGAGCTCGAGTGCAAGGCCGCCCGACTGTCCGCTGATGAAGCAGGCCCTAGAACCGGAGATTCGGCGAGAGACCTCTGCGCAGTCCTTAATGAAAGCCCTTCCAGCGTGGCCTTGCAGGTGGTCAGCCCAGACTACGGATCTGCAGTGCCTCGGCGTAGTCCCGAAGGCGGGGAGGAGTGTACCCTATCGCACGCGACCGGCTCTGAGTCCGATTCCAGCCTTTACTCGGCTGTTTCTTACCCCTCCGACAGTTCCGTCAACCGGTCTTCACCAGAGAGCCATGAACCCCGGGCGCCCCCGACGCTGGGCAATCTCGAACTCTCCGAAGGGGCAGGGTCCGGAGAAGAAATCGATCATGTCCTCAGGTCGACGCACGTCCGTCTCGCCGGTGACACCACTGCTGCGCCCGAGCCGCACGACCACACTCCCAAGCTGCCTCCTCATTCCACCCGCTACATCCCTGCCGGCAGCTATTTGGCTACGCAAGGCGCTACCTCGCCCACCATCCTCGAATCGGCGCCAAACCATAACGAAACGCAGGCGTCTACCCAAAGCTCGCACATTCATTCCGTGCACCGCCGCCCTGCAGGCCCTCGCCGGTCCGACAGCAGTCCCGTTTCCGGGGTCGGTGCTCTCTCGCGGGAGGTCTGCGGCGCCGACCTTGACGAAACGAAAGAAGCCTCGACTACTGTGGCATCCAAGGCACTGCGCAGCCGACCGGCGCCAGTGCGCCCGGAGCGCTCGCCCCTTCGCGGACGCACAGGTCAATGGGACGGTCCTACGGAGCCCTCTCGAAGAGGGTTGACGTCTTTCGAGAGGCGCGTAGAGGAGAAGAAGCTCTCCCTCCTTCGCGCACAGGCGGAAGCATCAATCGCGCATGGCCACCTCCGCACATCTACGGATTGCGATGCCGGAGACATGCGCCAGCCCACACAGCACCCGCTGGAGGATGCGACCCCTCGCCTTGTGACAGGATTCCAGTCTGTGTCTTCCCATAGCATCGCTGCCTCAGACACTGGCTTGCAGGCCGCCGACTCCGGATCACGGCGCATCCGCCCCTCTCGCCAGCTTCCCTTGCCCCCATCTCGATCCTCCCGGCTGGCGACGCCGGGCTCCGGGTTCATGTCAGGCGGCTGCGAGATTCCAGAGTCGGTATCTGCACTCGAGACCCTCAGGGCCTCCAGGCTGTCCCGCCGACCGGAGTATGGAGGGGAAGGCGACGGCTCCGGCCCCGCGGTATCCCTTAGGAGGGTACCATCGACTTTAGCACCCGTCCCACCTCCCCTAGTACCATCGTCCTCAAGCTCGTCTTCTGGTCACTATGCTCCGTACTGTGTGCCATCAGGGTCTGGTCCTTCGTCCGGCTCTGGTGTACTCCATTCTCGTCCGACTGAAGGATTGCGATATGCAGGATCATCTGACTGCTCTATCGTCAAAGGCCGCATCGCAGCCTTTGAGGAACGCTTGCAGTTCTCGCATGAAACCGGCATAGCCTATGTTTGATACAAGTCCGGTCGGTTCTCCATCCAAGTTTCTGCAGATTCGCCCTCCTTCCAATACGACTGGCGTTTAAGGGTTGCAATTGGGAAGTCAGATGGTATAGCTACAAGTTCGTGCGATATAATACAAAGCGGTTGGATACTACTACGTCTAGTGTTTACTCGATAACGACCCCTCCGTTAACATGGATAATTTGCCCGCTAGGATTCGCCATCAGCATCGACTTGCACGATACAAGGAACAGGCACGACATACCTCACGTAGCTGGAGTCGGCAGACGTGAGCCAGACGAAAGCAGTGGCCACTTCGACGGGTTGGCCCGCCCTTCCCATCGGCACCGTAGTTCCGAACTTTTCAATAGAATCCTTCGACATCGTCGCAGGACTGTCGGGACACCCGTCAGCACGAGTAACCATCGCGTCATGTTGCGTGGACTTACATTAGAGGAGTCCAGATGGGACCTGGTGCGACCGCGTTGCAGCGGATACCCTTGTCGCCCACGATCTGGTTGCTGAGGGCACGCATAAAGCCGATCATCGCGCCCTTTGTAGCGGTGTAATCAATGAGCTCCGGGTGGCCGACTGCCATGTTGATGGAAGCGTTGAAGGTGATCGTAGAGCCCTCCTTGAGGTGGGGGATAGCAGCCTATGGGTACATGAGTCACTGATCCTCCGGAGGTTCACTATCGGTACGCACCTTGCAAATGTAGAAGAACGAGTGAATGTTCGTGTCGAAGACGTCGTGCCACTGCTCCGTGGGCAACGAAGGAAGATATTGGTTGGCATTCTGCGTCCCATGGTTAAGCACACTAGCAACATGTCAGTGCACTTGTCCGACATGCGGAGAAGAAGAGCGCGTACATGGCGTCGAGGCTACCGTGGAAGTCGAGGTGCTTCTGAATCAGCTGCTTGCAATTCTCCTCTTTCCTGAGGTCAAGCTCGACGACGTTGATTTTACGGGCGTTGTTCGTCTTCTTCTTGATGACGTCAAGCATGTCCTGAGCGTCCTTCTTCTCACTAGAGAGGAACGTCAGGGTAAGATCGGCACCCTCAAGCGCTATAAACTCAATAATGTGTGAGGCGTACTGTAAGATCAGAAGTGGGGTGTGTCACGTACCGAAGAGAAGAGCAATGCTGCGGCCAATGCCACTGTCTGCGCCGGTGATCAGGGCTTTGCGACCCTCGAGCTTGCCAGCAGGCTTGTATGGCTTGCCATCGGCAGTGATGTCGTCGAGAGGAGCAGGATCGAGTTTGAATTGCTTTCCGGGTGCACCGGGTTGTTCCTGGAAGGGGGGCTTCCAGCCCTTCTTGTATTGCTCGGGGATGTTGGCAGACATGGCGATGTGTCTAGTCGTTAGGTTCGGCGTGCGGTTGTGGGAGGAAGAGACAAGAGAATGTCGGGGGAAGTGTCTCGACCGCGCGGGTATATAACGGTGGTGGCAGACGTGACGTCAGCCCGGAGGGAGAAGGGCGTCATGATGAGGGCGAGCAGCTGGAGCAGAGAGGACGAGAACGCAGAGTCGCCACCGCGTCCTCTCAGTTGCGTCCCTGCCCAATCCGGAAGCTCGCCTTCCATTCCGGGCGAGGCGGTGACATCACGGGCGCTCGCGCGTGTCCTGCGGGGACGGCTGATCTCGATTGTCGAGCGTACTTGTATTCCTTCGCGTACAACGGCCATGGTCCTCTCTCTCCCGCCCATTCCTCCGGAGCTCAAGCCCATCACTCCCTATCTGCAGCGTGCAGATGAAATCTCTAGCAAGGATCCGGTCATAGCCTACTGGTGTACGTCCTGACCAGTTAACATGCCACTCTTCTTCTCACACCTCCACAGGCGCGTACTATGCCGCACAGCAGGGCATCGCGCTCAAAGTCAAAGACACCACCGCGCGGCACTTTCTCTTCGAGCTCCTCAATCTCCTCGAGCACATGAAGACGGACCTTGGAGCAAACGATGCCGTGCACGACGAAGCCGCAAGTGCCGCTTACGTCGAGAACTTCGCACTCCGTGTATTTGCCGCCGCGGACAATGAGGATAGGAAGGGGAACGCCACTCGGTACGTCTACCTCAGGTGCTCTCAGGGAATGTCGCTCATAAATGCCTTTTTGCCTCACAGTAACACTGCGAAGAAGTTCCTCGCTGCAGCTAGCTTCTTAGAGCTACTTCGAGTCTTCGAAGGCGATAAGGCTGTCATAGATCTCCCATCCATCGAAGAGAAGATCAAGTACGCCAAGTGGAAGGCAGCAGACATTGCGAAGGCCTTCCGTGAAGGACGAAAGCCCACCCCTGGGCCTCCAGGTTCCGCCGCCACAGAGTCCCCCGCGCTCCCGGACGTGAACTTGCCTGACCCGAGCGGTGTGCCACTGGCACCTGCCACACCCCCATCTGCGTCTTCGCAATTGCCCTCTTCATATTCCCCTCCAGCGATAACGCGTTCCACTCCTCCGCCACCGCAGCTAACAAACCTTACCCCCGCCGAACCCTCCGCCCACCTGGGCCCCGGACCGCACCTTCCGGAAGGCCTTGCTCCCCCGGAACCACCACAAAGCCCCAGCGGCTGGAGTACAGTCGCAACTCCAGGAACTCCGGGCTTCAGGCGAGATGATGCTTCCAGCTCTACTTCAACTCCGGCAAGCCCCGCAAGGCGTACTGCTTTCGTAAGCGACGAGCTCGAAGGCAAGACCGAAAGCCAGACGGACGCTGAAACATCCACGCCGACCTCCGCCGCAAAGTCTGTGCACTTCTCACCATCTGTCCTTGGCGGGGTATCGACTCCAGGCGAGGGTCCTGCAGGAGGGCCTCAAGGGCATGATCCCTTCTCGGTGAAGGTGGTTGTAAGCAGTCCTCCCGCAAGCCCACATACGAATCTCCCGCAGCTGTCCTCGTCCGCATCCAACTCGCCTTCGACTATTCCGCCCCCGCTTCCACAACATGGGACTACACCTCACACAGTTCCAGGGCGTGGCCCAATGCCCTCCGCCCCGCCCCCCACTGCGCCATACTCTTCTGTGCCCCGCCAAGACCCGGCAACGGCAACGGTTACGACTCGCCCTCCAGAATTGACACCACAAGTGGTATCGCGGGTGCAGAAGCATTGTCGATATGCGATCTCCGCACTGGACTACGAGGACGCGGAGCAAGCTATCAAGGAACTCCGTACTGCACTACGCATGCTTGGTGGCTGAGCTGCGCCGAGCACGCTGCGATCGATGATAGTGGTGATTTATGTCCTTCTCTGTATACTCGCGGCGCTGTCGGATGAGTCCTCGCTTGTAGTGTACTCTACTTCTCTTGATATATAGTACGAATGCCGGCGATATGAACGGACTTGCCGCGATCCTCTCGCTGGGAGGAACGTCCGATCGCACACCTTACTTTACACTTCGATCATAGTTTGACTGCGACCGCAGATCACTTCGATCGACGACGTCTACAGTGGTCTACCCCTGGAGCTTGCGTCGAAGACGATCGACACGCGTAGTGATCGGCGTACGCTGTCGATCGTGTACTCGCGTTGACAAGACAATATGGTAGATAAGAGGGGGTCATTGCCGGCGATCGACAGCAGGTCCACACACATCGACTGCAGCGGAATCCGGTACAGAACGAATGACTTGGGAAGCTTACTGTTCGTGCTGCGCTCCCTCTTCGACATCGGCATGGCGTATCAGAGGAATGCGGGATCGATCCAGCTGGTCGAGTTGAGCACCGTCGTGATAGACACCGGCGCGGACAGCTGCGTGCTAAAGCTTGCGCGCGGTCCCGACGCTCCTGGGCCGGTGTTGTTGAACTCGGCGAACGTGACGTGGTCAGTCCTTGAAAGCGGTGAGCACGACACGACCGATGAGCCCGCGTTCAGTCTGCAGACTTGAGACTCACTGTGGAGCACTATCGAGGAGAGCGGTCGTAGGTCAGCGCTGAGGGGCAGACTCGGCGTGACAACGATGGCTTACTCCGTGTTCCATATGGACCACCCCGCGGCCGGTCTACTGATGGGTCAGCACTGCACACTGTGATCTGGGAAGACGGATTGGTCCACGGAGGACACCGAAGGGCACTCACACGTTGCTCCCGAGGACGGAGTTCTGGAAAACGACCCTAGCGTAGTCTCGCCAGGGCCGGCCGAGGAACGTCTTCCCCTTCCCTTGGATGGTCGAGCTGTCGATGACGTACCAGAAGCCGTCGTCGGTCGAGCGCCCCGAGGCGGTGATATACCCGTCGCCGATCGTCTGCGGCGCGTGCGACACAGGTCAGCATCCTCCGGTGTTTGCATCGCGCGCAGCCAGCAGGCCACAGACTGGGTCCGTGGCGAATCGCGAGCAGCACGGGGTCCGACTTACGTTTATGACCGAACGGGTGATCCAGATCCTGTGTGGAACGTCCAGGGCGAGTCAATAACGGCAATGAGGAATGGAGGTCAAGGAAAGAGACGGACGAGGCGCGCATTCCGAAAATCTGGATCGCCCAGCGAGTCGCGGGAGTCAGTTTGAAGGCCGCATGATGGGCAGCAATGGCTTCACGTACGAAATCCACGGCACCCTCAATCCAGCTGTTCGCGTAGTATTGCCTGTCGGACACATTGTAAATAATCGTAACCCGTTGTGCGTTCGCGACTCACGCTCCGACATTCGCCAGGAGGGTGTCTCTGATGGGGATACCCAGCTGTCAACGGTGATATCCCGTTCAAGAAGTCCCATTAGGCACTCACTGGTCTCCCGTAATGTTCAACCCATATGCCCCAAACTGGCCAGCTTGCACACTCAGCGCAATGGCTTGTGCCTGCGACACGTTAAGTGCAATTAATACGTAAATCAAAGACTTTTGAGTTCCGGGGTGCCACAGGTTCAACGTACCTGGTCCACCGTCTACGAGATAGTCCCCGGGCGGCGCGATGCGAACGCAGCGAATAATTGTGAAGGTGAACGGAGCGCGCTGCAGGTCAATACAATTCCGGGCGCGATCCAGGCCAAAGACAAACCTTGCCGAATGTATTCGCGATGTTCAAGTTGTACAGCGACACGTTGGCGGCATGAACCTGCACCGTTCCACTGGCGTCGTTGGAGCCCGCCTTGGACGCAGGAATGTTGTTCGTGATGGTGACGGCTTCCCATGTCAAAGGGGCGTCAAGGCTCGGTCTCGTCGGCCTTCTACTCAATTGTGGACGTACTATTCCCGGTATAGGAGTGCGGTGTGTTGGTCTGACCGTACACCCTCACATTGGGCCGAGTAATGATTGCAGTGTCCACATAGATCCCGGGGAAAATGAAGTACACCTGTAGGGTGTACGTCCGAGTCGATGTGACGCTGCGAGCAAGATGCGACGTAAGATTGACTCACCGAACCGGACGTGTCCTGCAATGCCGCAGAAAGGTTCGAATGCTTGCCGCCAGGACCGACCGTGATAGCGCCATTGGGTGGACTGCTCAGCGCGAATGCGCTAAGAATCAGGCCGGAGAGCATAAACAGTAAGCCAGAGTACATGATGGTGGACCTTCAAGAAACTAAAAGCCAACTCGTGTCGGGGATGGATTATATGGAGACTCCGCCCTTTCAACGCAGTGATCCTAGCACGGTCCGGCTATGTCCTGAAGACCGTTTCTCGAGCTTGAAGCATGTGCTCGACGAGCGACATTCGTCCGACGAGCTGGTCAGCGGTGACTATGCTAGCGAGCGCGAACAGAGCGTCATACGGTCCGCCGGTAAATGCAGCGGCCCGTGCAGGGATTACAGGCTCACGATCGGTCCCTCACTGCTTCGTAGGCTCACACCATTGGAGGCCCAAAGCTTCCTTTCCATCGTTATTTGAGGAAGTTGCCGGTGAGAAGTCACGAGACTTGTTTCGGGCAATACTCGGATTCAGCCGCAAACCAGCAAGTATACGCAAGAAATACAGCGGGCACGAGCGTTTGAGGTAGCGGATAATCATCAACCACTAGTAGGGTACAAGCATCTTCACAAGCCCGCAGCCGCAGTCAGCGCGTCAAAGCGGAGTTAGGAAGGGATTAGCTCACATACAAATCCGGGGCTGACTCTACTCCGCCACGCGAATGACTTATGGCGAAACAGCATAGGTGGTAGTGTCGTAAGCGAGACGGCGTCGGCCTGCCAGGCAAAACTCATGGGGGCGAGGCGTGAGGCAAGACCTCTCCGGGAGCAGAGACGGGGCTTTCGTGAAAGAGACCCTCGTTCTTGTCAGCTTCGGTAAAAACGAGCTTGGGCATCGGCGCAGCTGTCGCCGGGAGCTCGGGTGAAGGAGACGCTGCGATGCTCGGAATGGGAGAAGTCGCCACATCTGGGGACATCGGCATGGAGTCCTTTGTTGTGTTCCGGCTCATCGCAAAGTCCATAGTCGGCGTCGGCAGCGCATGGAACGTAGTCAATGCGTCAGAGAGTTCGCCGAGCTGCGACGGAAGCGGTCACTTCCTGAAGTTCTATCATGCGAGCATGGCGAAAGGGGACGAACCTTGCCCATGATGTCGTCTATGGCTTTCCGTCTGCCCTTGAAGGTCTCCGCGAGGTCGCTGAACTCGGCGTCCCGGGCACGCTTCCGCTGCTCTTCGGCGGCCTCAGCGGCTCCGTCCGGTTCGTCCCAATTGTCGCCCACATGGATCGTGTCAGAATGCACGCGCCCTGTAACGCCTGCCGCGCGCTTTGCGCTGCGCAGATCGTTCACCCCGCTGCCTTCCATCTGGACGTGCATGCTGGCCACGGCGCTCTGGAGCTCGCGAATGCTGGCGAGGCGCGCCCACAGTTCCTCGCGAGTCTGCTCGAACTGCGACGCGACGGCATCACGCTCGTTGTCCCTGTCCTGTTTCCTAGGCACCATCACTCCAACGAGCGAGCCAGAAAAGGGGTCGAATAGGGGCTCTTGCGTCGTGCCCGGAGAGGATGCGGTGGAGCGGGGACCGCCGAGGGACGGACTGGCGGCCCTCTGCGTCTCTGAGCGTTCGTGCGAGCCGACGCTTGGGATTACGCTGAGCTTCGGTGCGTTTCTGAAGGGCTCTGCTCCCTTCGGCTGTGGCTGCACGCTCCGGGGACCCTGGAGCTCCGCGAGGACGGCATCATGCGGGGTAGCGAGCGCGGCAGTCACAGGCTGAGGCCCGCCGCGAGCCGGCGGGCCCGCGAGGGGTGCGGCGTCGTTGGGGTGGGCTGAGTCAGATTGGAGTGATACACGCGCGACGTGGTCTGGGGCTGGTTCGGAGAGCGTACGGGGGTTGGAGTGGTGGATCGACGGCCTGAGATGGTGGGCGGGAGGACGAGAAGCCATGCTGGACGACTGTACATGCCATTCTGGGAAAGACCGGCCCTTGACGCCGCTGCACGCGGTTTCCATGTGGCGGTGGCGGGGCCGCTGATGGGCTTCTCCAAACACTAGTCGAAGCTCCAATTCAGTAACTCTGTACGTTAGGCCCAGGGCCTCCTTTCGCTCGACCGGAGCAAGCTCAGAGGTCTCATCATAGCACAGCTGCGCACTCCGATATAACCTAGTACTAAACCGCGCCGCACGCTCGGAGTCGAACATGTCAGAAGTCGTATGTGCAATTGATTACTAGATGGTGCGGATCCCAAGAAATTACTGGCTCCCTATGTGATGTATACGTTACAATCTATAGCTCCGTCCCCGATGCGCGTATCGCGTGGATGAATAACCGACAGTGCCCTTCGACGCAGGAGAGCTCAACACCCTGACACGAGGCGTGGTGGCGACTGCTCCAAACCCGCCGCCAGAGCACTAGGACCGGGTGACAAGCACCGTGCTCACAGATAACATCTGGAGAATGTACTCGGGGGCAGGAACGACGGCCATTGCCCCCTCGCAACCGTGCTTTCCCACTCCTCCGCATGGGAGCGATACAGATCTAATGCTGCGCGAGCATTTTCGAGCTGGAGAGGTCTCAGCAAGCGGATCAGGGAAAGCGAAGGCGGGGTGGTGGCTCACAGCGCATACGTGGGTCTCTTGGACCCTGCGGCGCATGAGATGCCACATCAACGTTTGGAGGCCGATGACTTGATTGGGGGACCGCAGGGCGTTGCGGAAGGGCTGATATAGCGCGACGTCCCGCGTCGCCACGGCTGGATGAGGTATGCCAAGCACTAGAAATAGACGGAAGATTAACAACGAGGCTTTGCCCAGGATCTGCGAAGGGCACTCACCGGACAAGTCTTGCCATAGAGTATGGCCGACCAGGATCTTATCCCGGATCAGCTGAGCGACTCTCTGCTGCACCTCTCTCCAAGGCATAGCGTTCCCTGCAATCGGTTCAGTATCCGGGAGGACCAGACGTCGCCGGCGAACAGACCTGGCTGGAGATCAGAGGCCTGAATGCCGGTGGTGCTGGTGCGGTAGTCGGTGACAGTGTTCGTGGGCAGGACGTAGGTGCAGAAGACGGTCTGCCCCCTGTAGTCGACGATGGCCACGCGGCTGCGGGCGAGCAGCGCGGTGAGCGCGAGCAGTGGCGTTGGGCCGCGGTCAACGTACGCGATCATGGGGGTGCCTCCGCCGGGGCCGCAGCCGACGCTGGTGGTAGCAAGTCCGAGGAACTTTTCCGGTGGGGGAATCGGGTACTTTTGAGCCATTGGACGCGGGTGAGCAGGAGACGGGAGCACACACCTCTTAGGACATGGAGTGCGACGGTGGAGGACTTATGTAGTGCTGATGCGCCATGGTCTGTCGAGTGCACAGTGCGACGTTGGCGGTTGGTGCTTCAAACGCGTAAAGTGGTTTGACAGTTACTCAACCAGAGCCGAACGACGCGACGTGAAGCTGGGGAGACCGGGGCGACTTGCAGGATGTATCGACGTCTGCGCCGTTTCAGGGATTTCGGCGGAGCTAGGGGAGTGAGGAGACCGGACCGCGCAGAGCCCCAGCATGGAGGGCGGCGACGGCAGATTGGGACGGATCTTGCGCGAAGATCTAGAGCAAGCAGCAATCTCAGCGACAGATTTCGCGAGCATCTGCGACCCCGGGAAGAGCGAGAAAGAAGCATGTCAATTCCCCCGACAAACGGAAGCTGGCCTAGCGTGCATTCCGGTGTATATGCATCTGGGCATGACCTCACCCGGCCTGACAGCTTCGGCTAGTTTCGCTGCGATCCACTCCTCCCACCGGGCACAAATCGGGCGACATACCGATTCGGTCGGGCCTGCTCATTCGTCTCCCGTCGGCCGCCGTGGCCAATGGCGCGCTCCTCCTTGCCGAGACGAAGTGGAATAGATACGAGGGCACGACCCGCGTGTCGTGTTTGTGGCTCGCGTGTGCCACAGGCTGCACCTGTGTCGCACGCGAGCGCACTAGCCAGGGCACAGACGCCCGGGGTGGTCGAGACCAGGGGAGCGAGTCTAAATTGCCCGCTCCACTTTGGGAACCGGCGGGCAAGATCGGATCGACCAGGTTCCTACACAAATGTGGAGTCAACACGTTCACATTCGGCAAGCGCAGTGATACGAGCAATGTACGACCCACACAGACGCCCGTGGCTTTAGCACCCCGGCCCCGGCGGGCGACCACGTCTTCATCTCCTCGGACCAGCACCACTTGCGCCGCTGCGCCAATGTCTTCCCCTCCTCGTCCGTGCAGCATCCCGACTCGCTCCCCGTCCATCGACCGACACAACATCGCGCCTCGTACCGAAACGTCGCTCAAGCTCAGTCGTGACTTCGGCCGGATACTCTTCAGTCCCAGATGCGCCAAAGTCTCGCCGCAGTATGACATTAGAGCCAATCTGTCAGAGCTACACCAGCGTCGCCACGCGCCGTGGTACCTGCGCGATAAGACGGATTGAGGATCACCTCACGAATCCAAGGTCATGACGTGAACACGCACCCATTCAGTAAATCTATTCATCCACCGAGGAGACTTGGCACAGCATAGGATGAGTGCTTGACCTAATCCCACTCCTCAGGCCGAGGCCGCCGCGTGTTCGAACCGTGGCCCGCCGGCATATCCACGCTCCGCAAACCAGCACAGACAGGATCCAAAATTCACAGAGAAGACTCCAAAAGCGTCGCGCGGGTGATTAAAAGATGTGACTCTATAGACGTGTAGATATTACGTTCACAGGACGCGGCTATCGTAGCCCACCGATGCCCACTGCGGCCCCGGTAAGACACCGTGCGCGTCAAGAACGGCGTACCTTTGCCCTCCATATCCGCCTCCGGAGCAGTCGCCAGAACCAGCGTTGCTTGTTCTTCCGGGGCGAACGATGCAGCTCTAGCCATCGAAGGCGTCTGGCGCGGTCCTTCATCGAGTCCCCTTCGGTAGCCTCTTTCTCGGCCCTCCATGTTGCCCGCTGCTCGTCAAGCGTGGCTTGTGCGTCTACGACCGCTTGCGCGCGATCCGGATTTCCCTCTTTGACCCAGTACGACGCGACGCGACGTCTGACGGCGTCGTCGACAACATCGGGTCCCCAGCGCCTCACGAATGATTGAACGACAGCGTCCGCGCGCGCTCCGCAACGCCTGGCCCGCCGAAGACTTCCCAACAAGAAGAACAGCGTGGTCGCGTTCGGCCGGAGGCCAGGGTGCATGCCGAGGAGGCCAAAGAGCGTCTTGCAGATGGCATAATGTTCCGTGAGATTAGGCCTCTGTCCACACTTCAAGTGAAGGTGGAGGATGGAAAGGCAAGAGCGTCGCCGTTCCTCGTCAAGTTCTGGCGGCAATAACTTGAGGTAAGTGGTCGTTAGCGCGGCTGCTGTAGACCGCCGGCCTCGAGCAACGAAGGAACGGACGAGAGCGTAGACGGCGCGTGGGGGCACCTGCTCTAAGTCGACCTGAGTGACCAACGGAGGATGCTGCAAAAGGGCATCCAGACGCGCGGCGGTTTCCGAGGGACCAAGGGGCTCAAGAGGCTCCGTTGTCTTGGCCTGGGCGCGTCCTTGCGTCCGGGCGGGCACCATGATCGCACCCCGCTTGACGCCGCCAAAAAACTCCAGCCAGACCGGTAGAGGCATCTCCAGTCCATCCTCTCGCATCCTCACCATCTCCTCGCGCCAAGCTTTATCCCACCGGCCGGTCCGAACCATGCACCGTACTCGGAGGGCCCTCGTTTCCACATCTCCCGCGATGCCCTCGCGCACCATGCGGCCGAGCAGATCCTGCACTGTGCCGAAGCTTGCGTGCCGGATCGCAAACTTTATGAGAAGGTTGAAGGAAGCGGTAGAATGGAGCGAGCGGTGAGCGGCGTGGTATGACAGCAATTGTCCGAGGCGAGGGGGCGACTTGGCCGTTACGGCGAGGGCGAGGTTGTCCACCAGCTCTTCCGGAGTGGATGGATCGGGTATCAGTGCTAGCTGCTTTGGGACTGGAAGCCGGCGAGGGGATATTCGCGGGAGCAGGGACTCTGGAACAGACTCCCGGATTGCCTCCCATGGCGGATCACTCTCATAGGCCGACGTCCCAGAGGTATTTCCGTGCAGCACTTCGAAGTCCCGCGGCGACAGGCGTTCCACATCGATATGGGTGACGAAGTTCGTCCTCGGGGGGTGAGAAGAGGCTGGGCCACGACTTGCTTGAACTTCGCCGGCTTCTGAGTCATGCGACGCGTCCGCGACTCTACTCGGTGACGCATTGGCAGTAAAATGGGGAGGTGAGGGCGGAGCGCGAAACAGCCCGTCGGACACCGGAGGAGACGCGACATAGCACGTTCTGCGCGCGTTCGCAGGTCCGGTATATGAGACGTCATACCACGTACAGGTCAAGAAGCACGCACTGCGATGTGGACGACGATGGTCTTCCCATTTCTCCCGCTCCATTATGCCCGTGGTGAACGGTGCGTGATTTGCTGTGAGCTACGCCCTCCGACCGGACACTGGTCCGATGGTACGCGCGCGTCGGCCGTGTCCTGGCCCACGCCCTGCCAGCAGCAGCTTGGAACAGAGATGCAAGCGACACAGAGGGCAAGTTGGCGGTCAGGGTCGCATGATGGTGCATGCATGAGCATTCCAGCCCCGCTTGGTCTGGCCTGGGCAATCGGTCGTAGGCGAAACAGTGTGAAGCTCGAGTCGTCTGCTGACGCTCGCCGTCCGCTGGAGGCACAGGCGTCTATCTCCAGTACAAAATTCGCCACGTGCTTCAGTCGGGAACCTGGATCAACAACAGCAAACACGCCTGCCACAGCGCGGGAACCTGCAGGCCGCGGGGGTGGAATCGCGCTCCTGAGCGTCCTGGTGTATCTGGCGGTGCGAGAGATGTCATAATATTCCATGCAGCATAACCAGTGTTGATGTGGGCGTACAGATGTGGACGAGCAAATGAAGTAGACAGCAAAGTGCAAAGAGTGACTGTGTAGATGATGTATAGTAACAAGGAGACCACGGCATTATAGGTGATGAGATGAGAACGTGCGAGGCGGCGTGATGAGGACAGCTGAATGACAGAAGGAGGGGCGGAAAGTGCTGATGGAAAGACGCAAGTTTGAAGCCCATAAACAAGAACCAGAATACGGAACGTCCCTCATCGTTCACAATTCCTCCATGGGCTGACGTCCGACAAGCCAACCAACCTTCGACACCCATCGGTCGCGAATCTCTTTCATAACCTCCATGCCACTAGCCTTCGCCTGCGCAAACTCGTCCAGCCCACGCTCCCATGACTGTACAGTCTCCCTTCCGAACATCCCGCCGTGCATGTTGACAAACGCATCGACGTGATCCACCCAGGCCTTCCATTCCTCCGCCAAGCGTGGAGCGAGCATGGGCGCCAGCTCAGCCTGTGTGAGGGGTGGTTGCGACAAGATGTGTGATGTGAGAGCGGCGAGGAAGAGGTAAGTCTCGGTAGGATGGAGCTTGTCCTTGTGCTGCTGTCGTAGGACTGTAGCATGCGATTGCGTAGCCTGCGTCCTGGAAGGGGAGGCCGTGTCCGGCGTGGCGACATTGGAGAAGTACGGCATATACGAGAGGCATGCCGATACGAAATCTTGAATGTGAGGGCGAATACGAGAAAGGATGTACTCATCGCGCATTCCTCCGGTAGGACTCGAAGAGGCGCCGAAGGGAGTGTTCGCCCCAGAACGACCGCTAAAGCCAAATCCGGCGGAAAACGATGATTGCCCAGCGCGGCCGCCGCCAAAACCTCCCGTGTTCCCCCATGTCGGTCCCGCCTGAGAGAACATAGCATTGGAGTAGGGGTACGCGTCCTTCAGTCTCTGCGCCGAATTGGCGAGGCTGTTCAGGGCAGCTTCCAGTGTAGGACGAGGGATGAGCGACAACACGGTTGGTTTGAGGGAGGGCTGGGCAGTCAGGAGAGAGGTGAAGAGCGGCAATAGCGACTGGGGAGGTAGAGACGCTAAACAGCCACTTAGCCACAATGCAAAGCACTCAAGTGGCGACAGCGACGTACCAAGTAAGAATCCAACATCGACATCGCTATCATCGGTCGTGGACTGTTTATTTTCCTTGCCGGCTTGCTGCTCCTTCCCAACCGTTACAAGTGTAGGCGTGGTGCGGGCACGTTTCGGGATAGAGCGCTTGGCCCTCTCTGGGGTTGGGCTCCTTTCCATAGCCTCGTCCCTTTCGCCTTCATCTGGTTCATGTCGCCTCTTCGCCACCCTCGGAGGTGCTTGCGCTGTCTGTTGGTGGGTGGCCCATTGAAAGGACTGTGTAGGCGGCGCCGACGGCCAGTTCTGTACCACAGGCGTCGCTGAAAGACCGAAACCGAAACCGACTGGAGTGGGAGAGTGGCCGACAGGACGTGGATGGAAGCCAACTTGGAGATGAGGATGTGTTACAACATTTGCCATGATCGTAGTGGTCGTCGTGGGAGATGGAGTTGAATACGCACGCGGGCGCAGGCGAAGGGCGCCGCGCCAACGATCGCTACGCGACTCGCCCTGGCCTGCCCTAATGCAGTCACGTGGGGGAGAGGGTTATAGCCAACAACTTTTGCTGCCCTCGTCTCTTCACGTCGTCCGCGTCTTTGCCCTCATTCTCCGTGTTCTCTGTCCTATTTGTGAGTTTGCTCTTTCTCTCTCTTTGCTGTGACGAGAAAAAATGAATCGCTACTTCGAAGCCTCCGGGCTGATGAACGTAGAACATTATACCCAAATTTCTGAGCTCTTCTCGTCGCGTCAGGCCTTCCGTTACTGACCTGTCTTCCGTCAGGTTTCTCCGTCTTCGCGCGTCGGTTCTGAGATGCAACTGTGAGTGTCATTTCTGGCTTGCTCGAGTGATGAATAACATAGAGTCAAGTCCTGACCCCGTCTAAAGGACGGGGACTGACGATCAATACCATGCTAATACTGACGCTTCCTCATCGTCTCTTCGATTGCAAAGAAAGCAAAGCTGACAATCGTTCGCTCAGGGATACACTCCGTTTCGCCTCAATGCTCATGTGGTCCTTTGTCAGTGAGACTTGTGGCATTCTCTATCTACTGTGTTGTGCTGTATATTGAAGCAAATTATCATTATCGTACGCTCCTCTACGTGGTCGCCGGAGATCCTACGGAGGCATTCAGGAGTTCGGCCACATGATGTTCAGCAACCACATCACCCCGAGGCCGATGAGCAGTTTCGACTTCAAACCGGGTTTCCACTCTGATTCGCCGTACCAGACACGGAAACCAGGCGTAGGCCGTGGTGAGGAGCCCTCTGCGAGACGGTCTATCCAGCGACGCTGTGGTCGAGCTGGTGTGTCCGGCTCGCGGGGAAGAGGGTTGCCTTCTGTGTCCTTGCGCGACTCCTCGTCCTCGTCCTGGGGTACCATGAAGATTACCTCCTGGCCCTCCTCTGATTCTGTTGAGGGAGGCGGGGGTCTAGGCGATGAGGTAGCATTCGATGGCTGCGACGTCGGCAACGAAGGGGGTTTGGCAGATCCGCATATCCAGTTGGTGATTTCCCCAGTGGCTTTCGCGACGAGATGCGAGACGTAGATGAAGACGATGGTGGTCAGGAGCAAGTTCAGCGGTCGGGAGTGACGTCCTGGGATGACAATGAGGATGCCTTTGGTGTCGCCCGCGAGCCAAAGGTGATACTGGATTATGAAGGTCTCGAGGGAGCAAGTTCCGATGAACGCAAATGCGCGCGACGAAGCCGATCGCAGGATCGCGTTCGCATTACGGAGCACGACGAATGCGCCCACTGGCAGGAAGGAAATGTACGGGTGCCAGAGGTTGTACGCGAATTTGTCGGGTTGCGCGAGCTCGAACGCAAAGAACCAGAGCAGGACCACAGCTGAGACGGCCGATGCGGCTTTGACGACGAGAGGCCATTTAGGATGGTCAGTGATGCGGTGCTCACGGGCCTTGATGACCGCAAGTGCGGAGAACATCCCAAAGTACACGATCCACAGGTCGAGGTTGACGCGGAAAGCCCATTCTCGAGCGGACCAATGGATGTTGCAGAAGCGCTCTAGAAATTGGAAGATGGTCTCCAATAGCCAGGGCTGGCTCATGGACCAGGTCACGACGCCCATGGACAAGAGGATCTTCGCAACCAGAAAGACGATGCGGTCGTTGTACTGTGATCCGAGGGCCATGGTCCCGTAGATGATCAAATACCACTGCGAGACCAAGGGTGCGAAGTAGTATGAGATATAGTCCGTGTTCATGGTGTACGCCAGGAGCAGTGTGAGCAGGTTCAGGCGAACCAGAACCTATCATGTGCTCGTTCAGCATTGAAGGCGTCCCAAGCAGCATGGATGCCTCACCTGAGCGACGCGTAGAAGCCCGAAGTCAGCCTTCTTGACATAGAATGTGGTGTGGCCGTAGCCCGTCATGAACAGGTACGCCGCAACCAATACGCGTATAGGGTTGTAGATTCCGGATATCTTCGACGCCCCCGTATAATGGTATATTAGGATGGCGACTAGATGTATTATCATGAGCAGTCGGCCAGCGTGGGCGGGAGAGATACTTACTTTGCATCCAGCCTTTCCATTCGTCAGTCTGTTCCCTATTGAGAAAGCCGAGATCGTTGTCTGCACGTTGGACAGTGACCAAGCCTAGCGCAAGGCTTAGGAGGGAGAGGAATCCGAACGTCCATGGGTCGAACTGCTTCTGCTCTTTCAGCCAAAAGCCAGTGCGGTCAGCGAGGTAGATTATCGCAGCAGCGAAGCTAAGCGCAAGGCCGGAAACTTCGTCATCCTTGATAAGCGGTATGCCAGAGGAATGGGGACCTGAGAAGTCGTCAGCAAGAAACCCACTCGACGAGCCGGCAAACGTACTGAAACGACGAGCAAGAAGCCAATTGACAGGTGCCCATAGAAAAGCTCCAGCTAGCACCAATAGATGAAGCACTGAGGGCCAAGGATATCGATTGCAGCAAGTCTTGGCTAGCGGGAAAGTCTTCGGAAGGACATCATTGCACCGCAAGTTGAGCAGCACCTGCGCTTGCATGCCGACGATGAGGTCCGAGAAGTGCAGGCCATCCTCTGTTTGCGACGGATGCAACATTTGGTTGAATGCCAGAGGCAAGGCGATGGGCAGCCCCAGAGCACGACGCGAGGGCCCGGGCAGGAAGGCGAACGGGTCCCGCAACGCAGGTGGCCGGATTCTGTGCAGGAGATCCGAGTTCATGGCGTCGATATCGGAAGCATGCATAGAAGCGGCCCGTTCCGGGGAGAGCTTCGAGGGCACGACATCCTCCACCGGCAATACGACGACTACGTCCGCGAGAGGGTTCGGCACCTCCGATATAGCGGCGAGCGTAGCCTCCATCTTAGCTTCCCATGCAGACAAACCACCCGAATCGGGGTAGCGCAGGTACCACAGGCCAGACCCGAGAACGAGCAAGGCCGGGCTTTCAGAAGACGAGGGACGGCGTGAAACAGGGTGTAACAGGGAATGGGTATGAGTCGAGTTGAGGTATGGGTCCCAGAAGAACTGGAGCTGGATGTTGGAAGCAGAGGTATATGTGTGGTCCGCGTGTTTTTGCTCGTCGTCGGGAGGGTGTGTCGGAAGGCTCTGGTCTATGGCATGTGCAAATTGGAAGAACAATTGTCGCGTGACTGAATCGCCGACGAATACCACCCGTCTTGAAGCCATACATGTGGAGGCATCGGCGGGTTTGTATTGGTGCATCATACAGCCTGAATGCCTTCGCCTCAGTGGTCCTCACTGCACCTAGCTATGTGGTGACGCACCATCTGGCTGCCAATTCCTGAACTTAGAGTCCAGCCACCGGCCATCTGTGAGCAAGGCATTGCAATGCATAGGATCGGGTCGGTCTGGTCAAGCACCTCAGTAGCGTCCCGCGAGATGCAGGATATTACTCACCGAGCACTCCATAGCGTACAAGTCCAATCCAGAAGGCTATCCCGATACATGTCCACGACAGATAGTGTGGCCACAGGGGGTTGAGGGAGAAGTGGAAGCGCCTGGGAGGCATGACGTCTTGACGTCTGCGGAAATAGTACTCTAGTCTGGTGTTGCAGTGGCTGGCGTCGCCCGAGTGCTCTTTAGTGTAAGAAGGGGACACTCGAGGCCTGGGTGCTACGTCGGAGGGTAGTGTAGCTTAGTCCGGGGACGGCCAGCGAGGTAAGCAGACGGCTTTTGAACGCAGCGTCTTCTGTTCACTGCTGCGGACGTAGCCGAACGGCAGCCGAGCAATGAAAGCCTCGGACGAGCCGATGCGAAGATGAGGTGGCCAGGGCAGAGAGACGAAGGTACGATGAAAGGTTGGGACAGCAGTAGAGACGTTACATCCCTTCTCTGGCCGGAGGTTTCAACTGCATACCCACCTTCCGGCGCTAAGTGCATGTACAACTCTCCCGGAGTACTGTATATCATATGCCATTTCTAGACGGGAACCCCAGCTGCAAATTCACCCATTTTGTCCGTGCAGCACCTCAACTATGCTCATACTCAATCTCGATAATGAAGCAAGGTCCTGAATTGCCAAATCTAATGTCCAGTACTGAACGAGCGAGCTAACAATGAGCGACAAGGCTACGACGACTGCAACGAAAGGTAATGTCCTGCGATGATTGATATACGGTGAATGCGGATATCGAGAGCGATTGCATGCAACTGAGTATCGTCGCTGGTGATGGAGCGGTACCTGATGAGAGGCGCAGGGCGCAGAGTCTAGCATCCGTCCGTCTCATATACTCGACGAGCCTGACGTCGTGAAGCCTACAGGTCGACGTGAGTATGCTGATGAGACATATTGATGTCCTGAGTACATACCGGTTCTGAAGAAGCAAACGGGAACAGTAGCTCATTAGTCGGGCGTCACGGACCCCGGAAAGTGCACATACCCTTTGCAGTGGTTATTGGCCGAGCTAGGGATACACGAAAGGTACCGGCACCAGGTACACGCTGCATGACCAGCATCAGCCGCGAGGACTCACAAGGTTTTCGTGGGCACAAACCTGCATATGGATCCGCCGTGTAGAAGTTACGGATCAAGACGACGAACATGACGATGGCCAGCGGGATGGCCGCGAGCCGCAGCCCGATGACAATTATCCGATGACGGTTCGAAGGGCTGATGATGGGATAGAGCGCCATGCCTACCAGCAGCCCCATGGCAAGCCCGCCAAGATGCGCTAGTAGCCAACATATGAGCGCCGGGGGTGAGAGTACCATGCGAAAGTTACAAACCGAAGTTGTCGACATCTACGAGAGCAGTAGTCAATGACCCATGCTGTATCGCGTGGCGAGAATTGCTACTCACAAGGAATGAACCCAATGGCGACACCGATGACTAACTCAACGATCATGAACACCAACTGCATGGATATTGTGAGAGAAGCTGAAAGCCACAGCCTGGAAGACTGACCTTCCTGCCAGGGCGATACTGGTATCTCCAATGGGCGAACAAGTCAACCCAAGCTACCTAGCCTACCGTTCAACGCCGCAGCCTTCGATAGGCTTGCGTTGCACTCACCGCGATCGTTCCAAAGAGGGCTCCGCTGGCACCGACGGATGGCGCTCCAACCAGTGAGAAATTACCTCCTAGTACGTTACTGCGGGAATCGTCATGGAGAACGGGAGGCAGCATGGGTAGAACCTACCCGAAAATCCCTGCCGCTGCATAGAGAACTAGGAAAGCGAAAGTGCCCATCTCACGCTCGACCTGCGAGTGTCCCATGAACCAAAAGAGCTCGCGCAATCTCGGAATTACACGTACTTGGGCAGATGCCGTCAGTTGTGCCATCATGTTGAGCAAAAAATGTATAATGCCCGCATGGAGGAATATAGGCGTAATGAACCTTTGAGAATAGGGATATCAGCAGCTCAGTCTCTACACGATGTACTATAGAGGCGTACCTGAACCATTGGTTGGGAGTCTCGCCATGGAAGCCCCCAAAGTTGCAAATGTCCTCGAGCGAGCAGAGCTCCGTGGGAGGGTTCGCAGTGTTATTCAAGCCTGTAAGACCCGTATCAGCTGCGTAGTCGCATGCACGCACAGGGCCAACCGACAAGGAATCGGCGTTGTGATAGACAAATCCGTCACGGTCTTCATGCAAGGCGGAAACCGTGCACCCAGCTGGATGAGCGCAGAACTTGACGGCCCTAGCATTGGGTTCACAACTGGCTGCGTGGATGTTAGCATCGTCAACCGCACATGGTCGAAGGTACTTGCCTTGAATGAAAACGGAGATCCCTGTGCCTTAGCGTTGGTTACCAGCTCATAAATGAGCACTCCCAGCATCGCAGCACTCAATGCATAGCCTGTTGGATGTCAGACCGTGCTTCCACTGTGACAGCCTTGAGCGGTACGTACAAGCTATAGGATGTCTCTGCACGCCTACGCCGCGCTTCTTGTCCTCTATACGCTGCTCCAAGGGATATAGACCAAAGTATCGCTGGAACATGCTAGGCCTCTTGGTCATCATAGGTGACGACTTGGCTGCAGGGACAGGGAACGGCTCCGCATAATCTGCGTCTGCTCAGAAGAACGGCCTAACAATCGCGTGCGCCTGCGACGTACCGAGGGGCTCATACTGAGTCTGTCGGGCATAGTCCTCGGGCTTGGGCGTGAAAGGGTCGTCAAGCTTGGCCTGGGACTGAGAGGGTCCGCTTGGGTAGTAGTTGAAGTGCTCGTCCGTGTAGCTGTACCGATAGTCTGGCTCGTATACAGGGTTTACGGCCGTACTGGAGGACTGAGCTGGCGCTTGAGAATGGTCGAGCAGGGGCTTAGAATCGGACTCCGAGTGGTCATGGTCATGGTCGTGTTCGCGGTCGTACGGATTAGGCATCGAAGACATCTCGATCGTTAGGTATAGAGCAGTAGGATAGCAGACGCTAGACGCAACGAAGAGCAGACAAGAGGGTTATGAGACGATGAGAGGAGGGAGAGAAGGTGAGGGATATACTCCGGCGCGCAGCGGGTGGCATCGCTTCATGGTCGTGCTGTGACACATGCCGTCGGCGTCCTTGGCAATTCAAGCAGGCGCGTACTGCCCCGCAGCATAGACGCCCGGCGTTGATCCGCTTGAATTTCAGCTTCAAGTAGTGCGTCGCCCAGGTCTGATCATGCCTGCAAGACTCAAGTCGCCGTTCTGCCTATTGCATACATGTCGCCAACTACGGGAGCACCCATGCCATGGGATGGTCTGCAGCAGCTTCGAGTTATGGTCTCCCGGGCTTCATACACGGAGCCCGGGTCACCCGGTGCTACACCGAGGTCAAATTTGTGGACCCAGCATGCGGGCAGTGCAGAGGGAAGACCTTGAAAGAATGCACCTGTGCTGTGCAGACGGAGGCGCACGGTTGAGCAATCAATGATCAAGTCGTACACCGTCGAAACCCAGGAATGCATAGCTGCAGCGGATTGGTGAAACCGGGCAGTACACCCCAGTACTACTCTGTAGTGTAGTACCTTCAATTGATGGAGAGGTCTTCGCTTTCCTTCCACTTCTGAAGCAGTGTGTTACTGGGCCGGCCAAACGGATCGACGACTTTGCGAGCGACTTCTACTCCTGCTACAGGAAGTCCCTTGGGATCAAGGAGGCCAAGCTGCAAGAAGTCGCCGCGAGGTTAACCAGCCTGGGAAGTAGCGCACAACTATATAGCATACCTGCACAAGGACAGACGCTTGATCCCAGTAGCTGCAGTGTCATCATGATCATGAGTGAGAAGTACCTGCATGACGGAGAAGCCTCACATATGCCTGAGGTGTATGTTAGCAACATCTGAAGCGCTGAACAAACTATATGCTTACTCAAACGTGAGCTTATCTCCTCGGAAGGCGACGACGCCCACCAGGGCGATCTCTAATGGCTTCCCTGTAGGTTTGATGCCCGGAAGAAAGTAATCAATCTCCTGCAGGACGCCATACAGAAGATCTCAATATGTAAGCGTGGTAGTTCATCTCGGGAAAGAGCTCACCGTCGTATGAGTGCATTTGTAAATCATCTCTTCGATGATTCTGTCAGCGCCGACTGCGCCATCGGGTAAGTCGGCACATGAGATGACATGAAGGCAGCATGCTGACCTGTCCGAGAGATAGTAATTAGTTCCGTATCCGGAGGAGTGACCTGGTGTAGGGTGAAAGAGTGAGCGTCGCGCATTATAGGGATCGGACAATGTGTACATTGTCCTTCGTGAAGTGGTACTGAGTCATATGGTTGGTCAGCGTCACTGCGCAGTTCAAAGTGACTCTTGGCTCGCCTTGTAAAAGCGCGCCAAATCCTGGTATCCTACCCCTCCCGTCATGGTTGGAACATGATTCACGTACGGTGTCGAAACCTAAGTGCTTGATTTGTTCAGTCTTACAATACGAGCCGGGCGTGCGCCGCACCATGGTACTCATGGTCTCTGAGCGTAAGTGAAGTCCGCGGGTCAGATGGGCATCAAGGAGAGGTATGATGACTCACTAGGCGCATCTCGTTCCACGAATTCCTAATGTACAACGAGGATCCATCAATCGGCTCGCGGGAAGTGTACCTCGACAATTTCCGCTCACATAGTAAGTGTGCTTCTCCCATAGTGCTTCGAGCGGGAAATGAGGGCCGAGTTCCCTGCGCAGGAGCTCGAGGGTTCTGGTATAGGAGAGGTTATTCGCCGAGCGCAAATGAGGGTCCAATGTCCCGATTCTCCCGTTGGCATGATCGATGGGCGGCCCCGCTTGGAATGGGAAGGGAGGCGAGTCCGGAACGAAGGGGTATGCATGCACATCGATCGGTGGGTATCGCGTCGTCGGGATGTCCGTCGACTTCTCCGCTGCGAGGGCAAGAAGAGACGCGTGAAGAGATTCCTGCTTCGAGGACAGGTGAACGAGGGTCCTGTGTACCATGCCTTTAGCGAGTGTTCGATCGCGGAAGGTTTCCACAAGAACTCACGGCACGACCGTCCCGTTGACGGCCTCGTGTAAGAGGGCATTTCCGGTGTCTACCACCGGACAGTAATGTACTAGTGCTCGCAACTTCTCCGGTACCAATGCCTCGATCATGGAAGAGGCGTTGCCTGAGGTGAACCCATAGGTCACAAGAGCCCAGTCGTCTGCCTTGTGGAGCTCATTCTTGGCCTCAGAGAGGCTCCGGTGGAGATTGCCATCAACCTCACTAGGGTAGGGCACCTGGATTACGCTGTACCCTTCTTCACTGAGCTAGGTGAAGAGCGAACGTGAGCGAGAGTGAACACTTCGGAATGTATATAACTTGGATTGAACTGTTCGCACCTGCTGGCACCACGATGCCTGGGCCTGCGAGATGAGAAGTACCAGGAAGGGCGGCTTCGTCACCGAGGCGACAGCATTGGGGAAGAGACGAGACATCGCTCACGAGGTGGTAATCCAAGATGATCCTCTACGCATCGATAGAGCATGTGTACGGGCTTATGAAGTACTCCGCGTCCATAGAACCTGTGGGAACTGACGGATAACCACCCAAGATAACGACGACTCCCCGGGCTGCCGGTCCTCGCACGGCCCGCTTCTCACTTGCGGACCAAACTGAGGCACAAGGCGACTGCTGAGTTGGTCTATCCGTCTGCAAGAGAGTGTCTGTGACACAAAGGGTGCACTTTTTGAGACGGCATGTATTGAGCGGAGTGGCCGGACGAACAAGACAATGACGGCAGTGGACCAACCAGGTGGACCATCTGGCGCCCACAATGCACCCATTCGCTTCCGTGACAGATGCCATTGCGTGGAAGAAACTGTGCACTGAGCTATATGGCATGTCCTCGCCATGGTGGCCCTGCTCAGCTATACAACAATGAGTACGCGTACGCGCATTAGCTTATCTTCATCGCACTGATAGGGAACTATTCATCCCGGCCAGGCGGGCGTGCAAGTGCATGAAAAGCAGTGGTATCTACATGTGACGACAGCAATGCGAGGCGAAGGTCCGATACCCAAACCCTTCCGTTACGATATCAATGCGCGTCCCCGTTCTGATCTATGGGCGTGCCGTTAGCCACGCTCGCCCTGCCTCTACTTCGTCCGGACGGCGCCCGGGTCAACGCCGTCAGATGCACGGCTCCCGTGTCGATCTTCAGCTCCCCCGATTCCTCATCCGGGTCGTCAGATGAGTAGGGTGGCGGAGGCTTGTCAGCGTCGTCTTCTTCCAGCTCGACCGGCCTCGTCCAGCGTGCCGCAGCCCTGCTTCCGTCCACATACTGCAACGTGCTCGGCCCGATGTCGCGGAGCTGCTTGCTGAACCGCCAGCCCATGGCACCCCGGTTCCCGAAGCTGGCACGGCTTTCGCTCCGGCTCGACCCGTCCACGCTCAGGCGGACCCCCACGCGCTTCTCGTCGTCCAGGCTGGGCGGCTTCGTCGGGAGCGCTCCGAGCATACGCGGGTCGGAAGGAAGCAGGAGGGGAAGCATGAAGCGCGAATCCAATAATTCACCGAGCGGGTCAGGTGCCTTGGCCGGTTCCCAGAGCAGCTTCTCCTGCGTTCGGTCGAAAAGCGCGTCGATAGAGCGCTGAGCCGCGCTGCCCTCCTGGGATATACAAGACGCCTGATCTGAGCCGATGGGAACGTCGTGGAGAGAGGGTGACGCGCTGATGCTTTCCTCCCTTTCCCGCTCTCGTTCGCCGAGCTGTAGGGTACGCGTTTAGAAACGTTCTTCATGGGCCAAGATGATGGCTTCTCACCTCCCTCCGGAGCTGCTCAACGCCCATCTTTACTCGATGCCGTTCCCAGTCCTTTTGCAATTGTGCGAGATACTGGTTGCACTCCTCAGTCATTCGGCCCTCGTTCACCTCGTACTTGTAATCCCTGACCGCGCGACGCATCTGTGCGTGAGTGAGTGCAAGGAACAACTTGAGATTCCTGATCTCATCTACCTGTAATGGGTTAAGATGTTTCATAGTCTGGATGGTGGCTATGAGGTTCGCAAACTCCGTAATGGATGAGAGGCACTATCACCGGGGTTAGTAGAGGGCCATTAATGAATGAGGGACAGATAGTACCTGGAGCCAATTGAGCAAATCATGCACAGGGGCAAAGTGGGATCCCACGCCCCGAGGCAGCTCCATGTTGCTGATCCACTCTTCGATAACTCCCAGATTCATGCCGATCTGCACCGCTCTTGATCTGCGCGTGAAGTGAGTGACTATCCTCGATGGGCTTTTGTCGCGTGACCTACCGACAGAGATACTTCTTCCGCGTCAGGACCCGGTTGAAGATTTCGCCTTTTCCTGGCTTCAGCACCCGCGTCCACCAAGAATCAAGGATAGGATTTCTCACATGCAGTCCAGTACATGACCTGCGACCAGAATTGCGTCACGAGTGCGGGGTTGATACCAGAGAGTATGAGCAGGGTATGTAGGGCGGTCATGAAGGAGATCACGTCTTTCGGGGAGGTCGGAGGTGGTTGTTGAGCATCGCTGAACAAAGACTGCAGAGGAGTGGACGATGACGGAGGTCGTGTGCGCGCAAACGTCTGCCGAATCGACGCGAACGCGCGCACATTCGGTGGCGATGTGGAAGGCTGAGCAGGTGGAGATGGAGGCCGGCTCGACTGGGTAGGGGACATGGGCGGAGCTCCGCGCAAGGTGTTTGCGTTTGAAGCCGTCCCGTTCACCTTCTTCTTGCTGGCACCGAACGACCGGAGGAAGGACCACTCTGACTCGAACTGGATTGCTTCGAACTCACTGGACAGGGGTGAGTAGTCCAGCAAAGCGGCGTCGAGGAGCATGTCTATCCTTCGTTCCGCGAATCGGATGATAAACACTGGTCTGCAAGTGAGCGTGCTATCAGACCAAATAGCGGCACATAGAGCCCATACCAAACACGGAGTTCAGGATCTCCTCAATGAGGGCTAGCGAACCGAGGGTCTCGCATGTCCGATTGATGGCATTATCGCACCGCATTAGGTGGAGCCAAACGGTCGTGTTATATAGCCAGAAGATGAGGTAAGTGGGATCCTCGGCATGACTCTAGCATGAAGAGTCTTTAGGCCATCTCTGCACGAGCAAGCGGGTCACGACTCACAAAGAAGACGTCCTCAATGGCATCGGTCGCCCCGATGACCAGGTCTTCTACCCAGTTGTGGTCGCAGTTCAGGCAAGCAAAGCGCGCGAGCATATACAGAGCGTTCGCAGGTTCGGCATTCCGTAGTGATGGCGGGAAGTCGGTGATGAGCGACTGAAATATGTCCGGTAATGACATGGGAGAGAAGACGAGCATTGACGAAAAATCTGGCGGCGGTGTCTGCAGCTCGCTCTGAGAGACACGATACGGCGCAGTGCCGGACCGACTTACGAGCACGGAGTCCAGGAGGGCGTCATCCTCGGTCTCTTCTTCCGACTCTAGGGCAAAGAAGGCATCGTCGTCCCCCCACCATTTCGGGTTTATACCGAGTGTCTTCTCAATATCTTCCTGGACGTGCCGTCGCTTCCGGAGACGACGCATGCGCTTCTCCAGTGATCGTCGCTGCTCTTCCATTCGACCGCCTTTCCATCCCGCCTCTCGCATCGCTTCCTCCAATAGGAAGGCAACATCCTCTCGCCCCGGGACAGTAGAGTGCGCGGTGACGATGTCCAGCGGAGTCAGCCGCCGCCTCGTGAGCGCCAGTGGTGAGGAGCCATGAGTGAGCAAGTATGATACCAGTGTAGGCGGAGAAAGCAGCGAAGCGTAATGCAGCGGCGTCCAACCGGCTGGAAGCACGCGCAGCTGCTGTGAGATCGACAACGTCCAAGCCATCCGAGGTGCACTTACCGTAGTCCACGGTGTTCACGTCGCAGCCTTCAGACACGAGTAGCCTGACGCACTCCTCGCGCTCGATATCCCGCTCGGACTCGGAGCCAAAGCCGAGGATTGCGATGCTGATCAAGCCTAGGCCATCCTCATCCTGCTTTGATAGATCGACGAAGGCCTGTGCTTGCGGGTCCGAGAGCAGGAAGGAGAGCAGGGTGATATCCGCAAATACGCAGGCGCGTACTAAGCAGTGGGTGACCAGCTCAGCCTTCTGGGAGGGCGAAAGGCCGACATTGGGTGATAACAGATCCGAGACCTGGGCAGGTGTGGGATACAGAGGCTGCAGGTCAGGCTCGACGGTCAGCTCGACAGGTCCGATCGAAGAGGTGGCCATCCGGAGAGGAGAGCGTCGTTGCGGGTGTCTAGTTGGGCGGTCGCTAGAGATCCCCGGACGACTGCTTTGGACCCCAGGTTGCTTATATTGGGTGCGCGGACCCGCAGACGACCGGCGAGTTCCGTGTGCAGCGAACGACGTCAGGAAATGAACGATGCTCCAAGCAGGACGTGGAGCACGACGTCGAGGACGCAAGGAGTGGTGGTGGACGGGATGGAATGGACGGCGGGGTATGCAAGCACGGACGGTCTCTGCAGGTACCGTACGCGATCGCGCGACGGCTGTCCGCGCAACGGGCCATATGGGCGCTTGCGCTGCTCAGTATATTGAAGCCACGTGCGCGCATTCCAGGTGCTCTGCTCATCTTCTTCGCGTAGGACCACCACCTCCTTCCTTGCTCTCTGTCCGCAATGCCTCCTGCAAAACGCCAAAAGACCGCCGAAGACGAAGTCTCGGAACAAGAGAACGACGAGGAGGTGCTCTCCGGCGCCGCCTCTGGCTCTGAGCAGGAGGACGGATTTTCCTCAGACGCTGGCTCGAGTTCTGCTCCTAGCGAACCCGACACCGAAGATGAGATCGCAGAGGCCAAGCAAGCAAAGTCGAAAAAGACCCTGAAACGAAAACGGCGCGCGACGGATGCGGTCAACTTCGGCGCAACTCTGCAGTCGCTCCTCACTACCGATGCGCCCGAAGCACCGCTGTCCCTCAAGCCGTCCATCGCTAGGAAACGCAAGGAGGAGAAGCTGGAGGCTAAGGGGAAGCAAGTGCTGCAAGTCGAGAAGAAGGAGAAAGAGGACAGGGGGCGGATCACGGACGTGATCGGCGGATGGGGCGGAGAGGGCGAGCGCGCTCTGAGAAAGGTCGCCCAGCGAGGAGGTATGCTCGAACGTGCTCTCTCCTTCGTTATGCAACTGACGCCTTGCGCAGTTGTTAAACTCTTCAATGCCATTCAGCAATCACAAGCTGCATCAGCAGCAGCAGCCGAAGAGCTCAAGTCACAGAGAGGGACGGGCAAGCCTACACTGCCCGCGCCTACATTCCACGACAGAAAGAAGAAGGGCAAGCACAAGGAGCCCGCGGCAGCAAAGGCGAAGGAAAGTGAGTACGCCATGGCTTCGAGCAGACCTTGTGGCTGACGATAGTTCCAGCCAACCTGGGCCAAGACGATTTCTTGGACATCATTCGCTCTGGCGGAATCGTCTCAAAAGCATGACACCTACCGATCGTATCATGTACTGCACACTTCCATTTGCACTTATCTTCCTGCTGGACTGTCATGGAACATGAGATTTGGATTGTCGTGGGTTACTTGTTGCATTCTCGTGCGACACAGACGATGATACGTGCAGACGACGAAGACTCGATGGCCATGTACAGTCTTGCCGTTGAATATTCTGCCATACGTGGGGTCGTTCATAGGATGCCCATTGCTGAATAACCGTCATGTATACTTCACGGAAACGCGCTCATGTCTCGAGCGATCAGCAGTGCAGTACTGTAATACTACTGAGCGCTTGCGCTTCATGGGCGCTTCAGACTGACGTCGCCTGCGAGCTTGCCCTGAAGTGACCGCGTTCCTTGGTATAAAACTTTTCGCTCTCGTTCCTCGTGTTTCTCATGGTCTGTACTTCTCGCCCTGTCTGTTGGACTAGTCAACTAACCGTTTCGCGAAAACCAGCCTGCCCAGCAGAAGGCGAAGATCTACCAGGAGGAATGGGAGCGGCGGCTCCATGACGTGCAGGTCTCGAAAGAGTGAGTCTCACATCCCTTCTGTTCTCCGGGCGGCGTCGTCATAGGATGAGCAACTTCAATGGGAATCTCTCTGAACTCCTTGATGAGTTAAAAAAATTATTGCATGTATTATCTGATTCTCGACGCGTCGCCTCGTTCTTGTTCGCGACATCGAACGCATTGCTGACTTCGCGCAAACTGTAGGGATCTGAACCGGCTGGTGATGGACTACCTCGTCATCGAGGGGTACAAGTCAGCCGCGGAGGAGTTTAGCAAGGAAGCTGGGATGGAGTCTCCGGTCGACTTCGATTCCATCGAGAATAGGATGAACATTCGCGAGGCGCTGCAGCGCGGGGACGTCGGGGATGCCATCACGCGCGTCAACGACCTGAACCCTGAGGTGAGTTGCCTCTGCCACCTCTGTGATGCACCGCACCCTGCGGCGCCGAAAGGATTAAACCTTTTCATGCACCACTCCGAGCCCCTCCGGGGTCGATGGTGAGACCAAACACCAAAACTTCAGTCTTCAATATGATCCCCATTCCGTGTCTCGGTCGAGTTGGGAATACGAGGCTAATAGATACACGCCTGTAGATACTCGACACGAATCCATCGCTTTACTTCCGGCTGCAAAAGCAGAAGCTGATTGAGTACATCAGACAAGGGAAAGTGGCCGAGGCATTGCAGTTCGCCCAGGAAGAGCTGGCGCCTCGCGGGGAGGAGAGCCCGGAATTTCTATCCGAGCTCGAGCGCACGATGGCGCTGTTGGCGTTCGAGTCGTCGCCCCTGATGCCAGCCTCGGTGAGTGAGCTGCTATCTCCTGCGCAGCGGATGAAGACCGCTGCGGAGGTGAACGCGGCGATTCTCGAGAGCTTCAGCCAGGGCAAGGAGGCGAAGCTGGTGGGGCTGCTGCGGTTGCTGTGCTGGGGAGAGGCCATGTTGGAGGAGCGTGCGGACTTGCCGAAGGTGCGTACGGGGTATTATGCCTTGCGTTGACCGCGTCTCATGGAGTTGCGGCGCACAGCTTGACCTCAGTGATGGGACGTTTGGTGAGCGTGCCAGCAGATAGGCGGCTTGGGGCGCGATGATAGGCTGGTGTATGGTGTGCCTGTGCCATGATATATCCTGTACTTTTTACGCACTTTTGTAACATGGAGGCTTGCGGGATTTTGGAAGAATGAACGCGCAGGGCTGCGTGTGAAAGGACGGTGCAGGAGGGCTATCGATCCGGAATGTCGAGCGTTGCTGAACGGTAAGTGAGAAGACAACAATCAGATGATCGCGAAGGAGTATTGACAGGACGATGATATTGTCATTGCAGTGCAATGAAACTTGTGCGGCGAGAGCTGGGCACTTTCGCACATCCGAAGGCGTATAAGCCCGCCGCGAGCAAGGCCGGACAGACATGATTCTGGGCTGGACGGATGGCCGGGCGGCGGAGGGAGCGTGACCGCGTGCGCAGTTCATATTGTGTGAGGTGTAAGTAATATAGACAGCACCCAGAGGGGGAGATAAAAGGCGCGGTGCGGCTCGGAAGCCGGGGGTGTGGGCGGGCACATGTGAGGGAGGGTGGGCATGCGGAGTGCATGTGTGCAGGAGCGGAATGCTAGAAGGACTTGCGGGGGCGCCATGAAGACGGAGGTAGAGCAGGCGTCGTGCGCAGATGTGAACTGCGAAGCTGCCTCCTCCTAGCCAAATCAGGCGGCCGGCCCTGCTTAGTCATCCGGCGGCAGCCTTCGTGCCCATTTCCGGGGCCAGTCGCGCCGTGCCTTGTCCACTCGCCCGGTCCTCCTCCTCCTCCCTCCACTCGTCGTCCTGCACGACGTCTCCGCCCTCCTCCCCCGTCCCACTCGTCTCCGTCGCTGCTCCCTCCCACCCCGCCGCGCCCTCCGTGCGAAGCCACATTTGTTTCCGGCGCACGTTCACATTCGCTGGTCTCGGTCAACGCGCTTGGATCCACTCCTCCGCTCGTTCACCAACGGTCTAATCATCGCTGCCACCGATCGCACACGCACGCCCGCTCTCTCGACTCCTCTCCTCTCTTTCTCTCGCCCACTTCCCTCACCCCCGCCATGTCCGACGATACGAGATCCGTTAACCACAGGTCCCGAAGGCCACAGCGGCGCGTCCTCATCGTCAGCAACCCAGAGCCCGGGTCTAGCAGCGACGAGATCTCCCCGCAGGAAGTCTGCAAGCAACGTCGTCCTCGTCCTCTCCCCAGCCCCTCTCGCCCCCTGCCGTCAATAGAGCCGTACACTTATGCCGAGAGGTATCACAATGTCCCTGTCAACTCTCACATCCCCCCCTTGACCACCGATCTTCATTGTTATCCTTCCTCCCGCTCAAACCCCTCCAACGGCACCCTCTCCTCACCCTCCAGCAGCAGCTCTCCCGCAGTCGAGTCCACTCCTCCGCCCAGCACGCCAGGTCTCAGTGGCCCGGGTATCCACCTCTCAGAGGAGGGCACCATCAGGCAAGACACGATCAAGCCTCCGCCTCTCGACCGCAATGATAGCGCTCCGCAAGCTTCTACAAGGACAAGAATCTTTGAGCGCGTGCGTTCAAACCTCCCGGGGCAAGGTCTGGCCCGCCGCGGCTCCTTGAGCGGTTCTCGTCCGGCCACGGTACGTACAAGCGCTCTTCCAATACCTGAGGTCATTTGCTGACCTGCACCGCAGTCGCCTGAGTCGTATATGTCTCCCCCTTCCCATATGTTCCGTGCTAGCCCCATGGAAAAGGTCATCGTACTGGTCACGACGGATGCAGAAAATCTCCAGGTCGTTGATATCACGGGTGCGATGACTCCCGCTTTCATTCGGGAGCGTATCTTCACGAAGGTGCGTGCGGCGCTTCATCGACTTCCGCACATTGAACCTTAACCGTCCCCTTCAGCTTCAAATTCCGGACGAAGATCAGGCCAAGTACTCCATCTACCGTACGGAAGTTGGCCAGTTCGCCATCGGCGATGCTTTGACGGACGAGGAGCTGTTCAACCTCTACGCGGAGCGTGGCGATCATTCCGGAAATCTCAAGCTGCTCGTGTCACACTCCTCGGCAACCGTGCACGAGCCAATGTACGAGCCGATCTCCACCTCCACAGTCAATACCATCCCGCCTCCGGTCCTCCCTCAACAAGACATCCTGTACACTCCCCTTCGTCCTACGCCCATCACAAGGGTTCGGCAGAACAGCCAGTCTTCAGCTAGTGAGGTGCACGCTGGCGAGGTCGAATACGACGCCTCCGTGTCGGATGATCTGAACCATGGAGATACCGACGTGCCGCGGGACCCGCGCGAAACTATACGCCCATCCCTTCCCAGCCGCTTGCTACCAAACCCAGCGCGTCGTCCACCATCCCCTGCTGGCGGGCGCAGGTCTCGTTCGCCTGCCGGTATCCTCTCGCCAGAGCGTACGCTCCGCAGTCCAGACGCATACCCGTCGTATCGTCCGGAGCACCACTACTCCAGCGTTGGGATGCCTCCCCTCCTGGGCACCTCTCCGAAGAGTTCGCGGTTCGTCGACGGTTCTCAAACGCCTCAATCTGCCGACCCGTATCCGATTCATCTCCCCGATCCACCAGTGGAACGGGAGAGGAGCCACACGAACGACGGCCAACCGTCTAGCTACACGGAGCGTCATTGGCACGCGCACAGAGACCAAGAAGAGAGGGCGGTATCTGACCGCGAGCGGAGACAGAGGAACGTACAGCGAGAACGGGAACGACAAGCCAGGAAGGAAAGCAGCTCGCGTACGATGCGCAACGTCGAACGCGAGTTCTCGGACAGCAGGTACCGCCCTGAACCCTGGACGATGGTGCCCCCCGATATTCCGTCTAGCGGCTACAAGAAGGACAGGCCGACTACCCCTCAGGACTCCCGCCGTTTCCCCATGACCCCGCCATCGATGAGTGCTCTCGGCTATCGCCCCCACGCAAGCTCCGGCACCGGTTCGAGCGAGTCGTCGCGCAAAAAGCCCAAGCAAGTCCCCTACACGTGGGCTGTGACTTGGAAGCATCCGGAGGGCCCCAGTAGCAAGACCGAGCAGAGGGCCCCTCCACATAGTCTCGTACGCGGCGCGGCGAAGAGCATGAACAACCTCAAGGAGGCCTACAACAGGCACCCCGCAAGTCTACAGCCCGGTCGCAACACACGAGTTCCGCAGCCTCCTCTGCCGCTTTTGACTCGTCCTTCGACTGGCGGCAGCATGTCAGGAGTTCCATCTCTACCCAGCGCTTCGTCTTCTGGAGAAGCATCGTCGGCTTACACCGAGCAGGTTGCATCCCCTGATGTTCTTCGCGCTGCGGCGTCGCCAGGCTACACTCGGCAGGTCGCGACGTCTCACACTGGCAGCCCTTCTGGAGCGCATACGTACCTCGGCTTGTCTTCTCCCTCGCAGGATCCGTTCCCACGGCCTCACTCTGCGCTCGGCGAGAGCAGCTCCTCGCCTTACAGTCAATCGCGCTATACCCACTCGCCGCAAAACTCGGAGACATCCTACGAGACCCTCGCGCGCCGTCATCCGTCCGGGCCGGCCCACAGCTATAGCACGTCCGGTCCCGCGGCGCACTCATACCCTGACAGGGATGACATTGTCCACACTGGCACCCAGATGTCACGTTCGTACGCCGAGTCCCACATGCAGATGCCGCCGTCCGTCCAGGACCACCCTCTGCGTGTTGCGAACGGGCCGCGCACGCCACCTCGCAGCCCAGTGGTCGCTACCACAACCGGATCTGGGCCAAGCAACCTGCCGGAGGCATCTGCGGTGTCTCCCAGCACCCCTGGAGCCGCATTTGCCCAGCGAGGAACGATCGACGAGGACGGTGGCTCGTACACGGTCAGGGCGGATGATCGTCTATGGGTGCAGGGCTTCATCGACGAAACCGCTGCCGAGGGCACAATGCGGCCGAAGCTGAAGCCTCCCATGCCGCCGCCGACCACGCAGCTGCCCACGCCGCCTCTCACGGACGCGTCGACGTTCCCCTCGAACAATACGCCCACAAATGGAACTTCGTATGGCGACATATCGGGATCCGATAGCACTGACAGCGATGATGCAGACAGAGGCACGATCTGGAAAGTGCCTCCGAGGAAGACGCCTGACGCACAGCCGTCGACGTCGTCGCAGAAGCCGCGGCCCAGCACGCGCCCGCCTCTCCCTCCTCTTAGCATCGAGAGCTCACCAGCCTCCGGCCCCAGTGCCTTGCCTACGTCGAGCTACGGGGACTATGGCAGGTCTCCCGCCCCGAACGTCCCGGGTCCGCCTGACTTCCTTCCTCCTCCGCGCACCCCCAAGCGGACGCCCGCGATCACACAGCCCACGAAGAAGCTGAAGGACCGCATCAGCAAGTTCGACAACAACTTCGATGTGACGTGGGCGCCGCGCCCGCCGCCCGAGGTCATGTACGAGCGGCTCGAGGAGTACTTCCCGGAGCACGACCTCGACAAGCCCGTCATCGAGACGCCGTCAGGTGGTACCTCGCCGACAACCACGGATGCCCCTGCTGTTCCGCCGCCGCAACGCTTCAAGCACAAGAAGTCCATCAGGGTCGTCGCTGCTGAGCACAAGCGGCAGCTGGACCGCACGTCGCGGGGCGATGATGCTACCATCGCGCCCCTATCGCGCAAGCGCCACACGAAGCTCTGGGGCAGCCGGTTGGAAGAGGTCACCACGGAACAAGGGAAGGGCCCTGCGTCGTCCGGGTCTTCGGACGCTTCGCCTGGCGGTGGTGCGAAACGTGAGTGATGGTTTCCGAGCTGATCGCATTCACAGACTGACGCTTTCTGCGTTCCTAGCCATCTTCCGGTGGGTGCGGGGTGAGCTCATTGGCAAGGGCACGTACGGCAGGGTGTACCTGGCGCTGAACGCGACGACTGGCGAGATGATCGCCGTCAAGCAAGTCGAGATACCCCGGACGGCGAGCGACAAGGACGACTCCAGGCAAGTCAGCGTGGTCGAGGCGCTCAAGCTTGAGAGTGAGACCCTCAAGGACCTGGATCACCCGAATATCGTGCAGTATCTTGGGTTCGAGGAGACCCCGACGTTCTTGAGCATGTGAGTGTGTGCTCTGCCACGTCCCCTGAATCAGAGCTGATAAGTGAAATGCAGCTTCCTGGAGTACGTTCCTGGTGGCTCGATCGCGAGCTGTCTGCGGAAATACGGCCGCTTCGACGAAGAGGTCACGAAGTCGTTCACTGGCCAGATCTTGAGCGGGTTGGAATACCTACATTCACGGGGTATCCTGCACAGAGTATGTGGCTGTCGCACCTCCCATGTTGCTCTCTGACTGACGTTCGCCGTACAGGATCTCAAAGCGGACAATATCCTCGTTGAGACCTCCGGCGTGTGTAAGATCTCCGATTTCGGAATTTCGAAACGCACGGAGGATATCAACATGGCGGCTGCATACACCTCGATGCAAGGGACTGTATTCTGGATGGCCCCAGAGGTCGTCAACTCGAAGGGCAAAGGTTACAACTCCAAGATTGACATCTGGAGCGTTGGATGCGTCGTGTTCGAGATGTGGACGGGTCAACGTCCGTGGCTTGGTCAAGAAGCGATGGCCGTTCTGCTCCGCGTGAGTGGTGCTACTGTTCCCTGTCGCTGCTGTCGAGACTGACAACGTCCTATGCAGCTGTACCAGACGAAGCAGGCACCGCCGGTGCCCGACGGCATTGAGCTGTCAGCGCTTGCAGACGACTTCAGGCTCAAGTGCTTCGCTGCGTGAGTGCCTATGAAATCCTCTCGGTCGCTTCATATGCTGAGTCCCCATGCCAGTGACCCCGACGAGCGACCCACAGCATCCGAGTTACGCAGGCATCCGTACCTCGAACTCCAGCCGGGCTGGACCTTCAACGGCTTCAAGTAATCGGGCTCATCATTCGTTTGTTTTGGCATACTTGCAGCCCCAGGTTCACCTTATCCCCTGGGATACCCCTACTTCCCTCTCACATTATACATGCCTCGTCTCAGTCTTGTTTCAACCATCATGCTCAGTAGTATCATGGCACACCTCTGTTCGCATTTTCCACAAACACATTCCTGGATATCCCAGCAACATACACCCTTGTAGCACCTTAATAGTATCAGTATCAGGATCACGCCCGGAATGCATGGACTCCGTTATGCCTCTGGTCCCTACTCGCATGTACAGCATGGAAAATTAGTAGTTTATCACTGGGAATTGAGGGCCGCTATGGCTGTTCCGAATATATCCTCGCGAGAGTACTGTGCATGACATCACGCAGATATAAAGTGCTTGCCAACGGCGCTTTTCATCGCAGCTAATCCGACATGCAAGCCTTGGAAGAGACCCTACACAAGCCCACGGACGAGGAGCAGCTCGAAGAAGCAAGAAAGCAGAATGCGGCCATTCGGATACAGAAGGCTTGGCGTAAGAGAATGCGCAAACAATATCTCGGGCCAGACTTCCTGTGGTCGGACCTCGCGATGCACGCGAGGATGAAGGTGCGCCACGACGTCCGATCAGGTACAACTGTCAACCCGCTCATGCTACGCCACTGCGTACTATTAGGTCGATAGGAATGCTGCAGAAGGCGGGAGGAATACGAGTCGGGATCGTTGGCGACGAGGTGTCTTCTTGGCTGGGCGGCTTCAAGATGGAGACGACATGCTATCCAAGGGGGAGAACACTTACCCCGACGCTGCGAGGAAACACCTCGAGACCCAGCATTGGCTAGAACTCATTGACGGGTATGAACTTGGTTTGCTTGGTATCAATTAATGGCTGACCATCTCTCGTCCTCAGTAAACATAGGTACGGCTCGAACTGTGCGTATGCCATCAACTGCGGCCCGCATTTAAGTACTGAGTCTGCGCGAACTGTCACCGAACGCAGTAAAGGTACCGTAGTCCACCATGCGCAGACTTCCAAGGCACGGACTAAGCCTGGCGACGCAGTACTATCATGACAGGTGGAAACGAGAGGACACGGACGAGAACTTCTTCAGATGGTGACGGGAGTTCCTGCTCCGTCCGTGCCTATCGCTGATGTTTCACAGGCTCGACCACGGAGGCGGAAAGAGCCTCTCCTTGAAGGAATGCCCACGAGAACAGCTCGAGAAGGAGGTGCATGCCTTCTGCCCTATCTGTTCGCTCTCAGTATCATTGACCGCTGATGGCAGAGAATCACGTACCTTTCTCCGGAGCAACGTTCGTCCATCTTCGCCCTTCCATCCTCCTGACCCTCAGCTCACACTGTCCCAAGGGCTTAACTACCTGGTTACCATTGACAGTGATGGCAAACTCCGCTGGGCGCGCAATGGTCAGCTAGTGGATACGACCGCTGGCCGCTGGAAAGATGCCGGAGGCGGGAGAGGCATTGTGCCATATGACGAACCTGACGGCGATTCAGAACCCCGAGACAGTTTCAGCGCGCCTTCTCCGAGCTCCAGCTCCAGCTCTTCCATCTCGCGTGATGCCGACGCCGAGATGATGCACTATGTCGGCCTCCACCGACAGCCAAAGAACCCGGTCAAGAGGGTGCTATGGAAGAACTTCACGTTGCGGGGCTTGTTCGACAAGATGCTCAGGAAGACGATAAAGCGCAATACCTGGATCTATGTTTCGGTAAGTATTGCAAATACCAAAACCCTCCGGGATTGCTGATTCAGTTTAGGACAAGAACTGTTCGTACAACCAGAAGCATCCTGTGCATTCGACTGGTTTTGACCATCCATCCACTTGTTCCCTTCGTCAGTCAACATCTACGTTGGAATCAAAGGTGAGGTGAGAAGACGCGCGGGATGTGACAGAAGGAGGCTCATGATGTCGCAGCTCCCGGGACCTTCCAGCACTCATCCTTCCTAGCTGGTGGCCTGGTGACCTCGGCAGGCCTGATATCAGTAAAAGATGGCCTCATCCACACGCTATCTCCACTATCAGGGCATTATAGGTGCGTGCTGATGCGCATAACCTAACATTAGAACTGACCTTGTCCTCCTTCAGGACGTCTATAGACGTGAGTGCTCGCGACTTGAGGCGATCTTCCTTGGTGATGCAGAGATGTTCCTGCGCAGCATTTCAGGCGATTCATATCGGTACTGGAAGAGCGCGGAGTTGACATGAGCAAGGTCGAGGTCAGCAAAGCGGAGCTTGCGCTATGGGGGTATGTCAGATAACGAGCGGGATGACGAACGGCGTTGATGAATAGTCCATTTCAGCATCGAACATCTTACCAAGTTCAAGAAGAAACAAGGACAAATGCTCAAAAGTGTCAAAGAAGAGACTGCGACGACGGCCAAGAAAGTTGCTGGCGTGGTTCCTGGCAAGGAGGATATTGAAGACTGCAACTGGAAACGCGAGATTCTGGAAGGCAGGAAGCGTCGACATGAACAGCAGCAGAACGCAAGCCAAGACCACGCACAACCCCCCACGAGTGACCCCGATAGAGGCAAAGATTCTAACCCAATCGCGGAGGACACGAAGGCACAGCCTGAACAGGATGCGAGCCCTCAAGCGCGCGATTCGGCGAAGGAGCCGCCTCCTCGAGAGCACAGTGGCCAGGTTCTACCTGGCAGTGATCGTCCTGCTTGACATCGGTATCTGAGAGGCGACTTGGACTCTATTGCATGGCCGGATACCTCTGAAGCTAGATCATGCGGATTGTAGCATGGACATACCTTATACCTTCTACGAATTCACTACTCACGATACTGCGCCTGATGATTGATACCTTCTGATACTGTACACTTGCCCGCTCGTACTCGTTGGTACATGTTATGCTCTCGCCCATTTACTCTCGAGATTGGATACGCCTACAGGTTGAGCGGCCTTCGTGCAACGTCGATGGTCAGTATGTGTGATACGTGGCATTCCGGGAGGACTTACCTTCTCGTCGTAGTCGACCCATTCGCCCTCTTCCAAGTCGACCTCAGAGAAAACTGTACCGGACTCAATCCCAACGCATTTCCAGATACCCTACACTGTTTTAGCACACGCTCGGATGAGAAAGGAGATGACAACAAGCATACTCTGGGATCGAAACCAACGAACTCGAGGCCACGGCAATCGATCGCAAGGAACGGCGCGTATTGGCCATTTGCGTCAGCGGAGTACGGTTTGGGCTTTTCGCCGGGCTCAAACTTCGCAGAGGACTCTCGTTTGCAAAGTCCACAGCGCCAAACAAAGTGAGCGGTGCTGCCTTTTCCTGCAGTGACCTCACGTTCTTCCTGTAGGGTGCGAGAGGTATCTGAGGAAATATCCCCTGCTCCTAGACAGTAAGAGCACTCACAAGGCGGTTCACGGCAACCATCTTTGGGTGTTCTTCATTGCAGCTGGTACACTTGACCTGGTGCAGAGATATCGTCGCATCGTTTCAACTACGATAGCAGTGGACTGCCATACCTTGAAGAAATACTCGAAGCTATCCGAGGCAGGCTCAAGATCTGTGACGTTCTCCAGATCGGCCTTGATAGACAGAAGCAGACGCTTTTGCGCGTACATCAGCCCGTGCTGACCTCCTCCCTATCGCCTGCACTCACAACCATATTGCCCGACTTAGCCTGTGGTGGCGAGAACCGAGGAGCGTTAGCAGCAGTTACCATAAAGGGCGTGCAGTGGTACCCCGATCAGATCTTGATCACCTGACCCAGCCAGCTTTCGACTTTCTCTCTGGTTTCGCTGCCTGGCACCGGCAGCTCGTCCTCGCCGCAATGGCTCTCGCGCGTTCCTGCAGGGCGGCGTTCGCGCCTCTCTTCCGCGCAAATCACCTGCACACATCTGCTGTTCTCTGTGCTCGTCAAGATGCAGCCGCGGCCCCTGCGCCCACCAAGATGAGACGCGTTGTACCAGACCTGGAGCCTCTGGACTTCGACGACGAGATCTTCGAGGACCAACTCCCCGCGGAAGATGACGCACCGGAGCCCATGCACAAATACCTGCAACAGCAGCGGAACATGTTATACTATCTCCGACTAATTGAGCACGAGATGCCTAAGCTCGTTGGTGCGTGAGCTCGTGAAGATCCGCATGGTGCATCGCTGAGCGCTCCTGTTCAGCGTACCGCAAGCCATTCGTCGCTCCTGATGCATCACTACCACTTGTCGTCCGCTCTATCTCATACGGCGGAGAGGCGCATCCAGCTGCTGCCAAGCGAACTATTGTTGTCCCGGTCGCTCGTCTCCCTCTGAAGAACGAGGCAGCAATCCACAAGTTCAAGGTTCTGGCAGGCGTTCGGTGGACCCCGGATCCGCCTACGGACTCTGGCATCAGTGCGGGAGAGAGCGGAGGTGAACACGGGTATTTCAAAATCTCCTGTGAAGACTTCCCGAAGCCCGCTATGAACTTGAAGTGGGCAAGTGACACCCTCGACCGACTACTGGCCGCCGCGAACGTACGTGCTGTTTGTGCTATACTGGAACGTGCTGCTCATTCATTCTGTAAACAGGATACGCAGGAGACGTTCGCTGACATCCCGGTGGACACCCGGCACATCGAGGCACGGACTCGCAAAGCCAAGAAGGGCGGTCATATGTACGGGCGGCAGACGCACCGGCCAACTCTGAAGGACTTCCCGAAGGAGTGGCTCCCAGCACCAAAACCTCAGGCGATCGCCGAGCCTGGTGCGAGTAGTACTTGACTGTCGTAGCTCCCCGTGTCACTCCCATCCTAGCTGCATCTTCTCGAAACTCAATGCCCGATATCTTCCTGTACGCGGCGGGCTCGAACGCGCGGTCTGACTGAGCTGTTCGCGGCGACGGCCAAGCACGGAATCCGCTCGTAGCGTCTCGTGAGAATGACTCCTCTTGAATGTCCGCTCGACTCGGTGAGAAGGAACCCGAGAGGTAATCCCGTGATGTATCTGGACCGTATATATTGTCTCTGTGCCCCTTCCCAGACCTCAGGCCTCATTCCTAGTTCTCGACGCACGGCATGGCCAACATCATCAGGGCGTCGGTCGTGCAGGCGGCCACTGCCGCTTACTCTTTGCCTGAGACGCTGGACAAGCTCGAGAGGCTGACCCGCCTCGCAAAGGAGCGCGATGGTGCTCAGCTAGCGGTCTTCCCGGAGGCATTGTGAGACTACGCTCTTCGATTCCTTCACGTACTCATTTCAGATTCTCATAGCATCGGAGGTTATCCAAAGATGTCTACATTCGGCATGGTCGTCGGTGACCGCGATCCCGCCGGCCGAGACGAGTTCCTTCGCTACGCAAAGGCGGCCATTGAGATCCCTTCCCCCACTATCTCCAGGATTGAGCAGATCAGCAAGGAGACGAACGTCTTCCTCGTCGTCGGCGTCATCGAGCGCGACAATGGAACGCTGTACTGCACCGTCGTCTTCGTTGACCCCGAGCACGGTTATGTGGCCAAGCACCGCAAGCTGGTGCCCACAGCGATGGAGCGTACCATCTGGGGCCAGGGTGACGGGTCGACATTGCCTGTACTCACCAAGACGTTCGAAAGCCCCTCGACCCCAGGCACTACTGTGCAGACCAAGCTATCTGCGACGATATGCTGGTAAGCCGTCATATCACCCACGGGCTTCGAGGATTTGACTGACATTTGTGACCCAGGGAGAACTACATGCCTTTGCGTGAGCACCTCAGATACCTCCACGGGTATCGAACGTCGCTGATTCACTGCTAGTCAGAACCTATTACTACTCCCAGGGCACGCAGATATACTGCGCGCCCACCGTGGACGCAAGGCCAGCATGGCAGCACACGATGACGCACATCGCTCTCGAGGGACGTTGCTTCGTCCTCTCCGCGTGCCAGTTCGCACAGGAGAAAGACTACCCGGCTGACCACGCCGTAGCAAACGCGAACGCGCGCGACCCAAACAACGTTATGATCGCGGGCGGGAGCGTCATTATCAACCCCCTGGGCAAGGTGCTCGCCGGTCCGCTACTGAACGAGGAGGGCGTGATCTCGGCAGACTTGGATCTGGACGACGTGCTGCGCGGCAAGTTCGACTTGGACGTTACAGGACACTATGCGAGGAACGATGGTGAGGCTTGAAAGTAATGCCGGGTGTGCTGTGTGGCCTGACATACTTGTTGCGGCAGTCTTCGAGTTCAGGCTACGCGACCCTCCCAGCTCTGGATCTTAAGTTTCGTAGATGGGTGACTTCCGGAGCGGTCGCGGCACGTAAGACTCCAGAAGGACACACTCCTGCATACCCCAATGATTGTACCAAGCACGAAGTGGCAAATGTACAGCTTCCAAATCATGCACATGACGGTGTACTCCCGAAGTTATAACACACCTTCGCGCTGAGAATCGAGAAGGCAGACCGAGCGGTGAGTGGGCAAAGTCACTAGAAATGCTACCATGACCCGCTGGTGTAACTATATAGCACATGACATGCTCGACTGGTCTATCAGTGCGAAAGACGTGGTTTGCTAGACTGCCTTCCATACGCTGATCCCGAACGTGCTTGCTGCACAGAATCAACGTCTTCACTCATTTGTGGTGCCTGCCGTCCCATACTACGTGGACATCGCACTGCGCATTATCGCCTGCAGCCTCCATATGACCGCGGATGGGTTTTCCCTAACAGCTAAAGCGCGTTACGAGTGCCGAGCTCATCAGGAGAGGCTAGGCCGGTAACCCCGGCGTACCGTCGCCATGAGTGGAAGGCGGCTCGCGACCTGGCTTCTGTTTCTCGTCCACATCTTCACAGCAGTCAAGCATTCAAGGTTAAAGGTGGTTAGATCATTGGAAGGTTAGAGATAGAGTTTCCCAGCCTGTACTTCGCAGCCGCACGCCGCAAGCGTGTCCGGATATTGAGCGAGGGATATGAAGGGAGACGCGACGCGCACGTTGCGGCCGACGACCATGTCGACCCCCAGCACGCCTCCCTCCGTCCGCGGCAGTGCGCTGCACTGGGTAAGCCTTCGCCTACGTAAAGTGGGGTGAAGTATGTGTTGAAGGCGGGTGTGGTATGTTTTGTGCAGATGATGCATCCCAAGCCCGGGTTGCGGTTTGGCGCCACAAATTCAAGCAGCAGCAAACAAGAGCAGCGCTCGCGGCCAGCTTCGATTTCTGCCCCCGTTCCATTCCTCGCGGCCATCCAGGTATCGCAGGCCTCAGACTCCTCGTCCCCTGCTCCCCACCCCCATCTCTCCTCCACCTCCCCCCTCTCTTCCTTCGACCCCGCTTCGTTCAACATGTCCGACTACGGCTCCACCAACGGCGACGCGTCGCTCTCTCCCAACGGCAACGGCAGGATGAACAGCTCTAGTCCCTCCCTCCAGCAGCCTGCGCCTGACCAGGGCCTCTCGCCCATCATCCGGAAAAAGCTCATGGGCTTCGTTGGCTTCGCCAATCTGCCCAACCAGGTCCACAGGAAGAGTGTCCGCAAGGGTTTCCAGTTCACTGCTATGGTCGTTGGTACGTAGCAACACGTTACACGCGTCAGCTGTACACGGCTCATCTCAGCTTTGCAGGCGAGTCTGGCCTTGGAAAGTCCACCCTCATCAACACCTTGTTCAACACCACGCTCTACCCACCCAAGGTGCCGCTCCCGCCCAACGCTGAGCGTCCCTCAACAGTCGCTATCGAGAGCATTAGTGCTGGTGAGCAAGTCCATGCGAAGCGTGTCACGACGCGTGATTCTGACACGCGTGCCATCAGACATCGAGGAGAACGGTGTCCGCTTGCGGCTCACCGTCGTTGACACCCCGGGTTTTGGTGATTTCGTGAACAACGATGAGTGGTCAGTCGACCTGCTTCTCGTCTCTATTGCTCCCGCCGCTAAGCCTTCCTGTGCGACAGCTGGAAGCCCATCGTGGAGAACATCGAAGCGCGCTTCGACTCTTATCTCGAGCAGGAGAACAGGGTCAACCGGCAAAAAATCGTGGACAACCGCGTTCACGCGTGCCTCTACTTCATCCAGCCTACCGGTCACTCGTTAGTGTTCCGTGTTTACGCGGTTATGATTGAGCGCTAACCCCCAATAGGCTCAAGCCGATCGACATTGAGTTCATGCGCCAGCTTCACACGAAGGTCAACTTGATTCCGATCATCGCCAAGGCGGATACCCTTACCGACGAGGAGGTTGCCGAGTTCAAGGCCAGGGTATGTTGCACCCTCCACTGTTCCCATTTCATGTAGGCTCACTACTGCGCTACGCAGGTGTTGGCCGACATCCAATACCACAACATTCACATATTCGAGGCACCCACCTACGAGAACGAGGATGAGGAGGCCGTTGCTGAGGCCAAGGAGATTGCCAGCAAAATTCCCTTTGCTGTTGTCGGTTCCGACAAATTGGTCAAGACGCCTGATGGCCGCGAGGTCCGTGGTCGCGCGTACCCTTGGGGCGTTGTCGAGGTGGACAACGAGGACCACTGCGACTTCGTCAAACTCCGCCAAATGCTCGTCCGGACGTACATGGAGGAGCTCAGGGAGTACACTAACGATGTTCTCTACGAGAACTGGCGGACAGAGAAGTTGCTCAGCATGGGTGTCGTGCAAGACTCCACAGTGTTCAAGGAGATCAAGTCAGTCACCCGTCCGCTCATGGTGCCGATGCCATACTAATCTGTACCTACTTGTAGCCCTGCTATCCGTATCCAGGAGGAGCGTATCATGCACGAGGCCAAGCTCGCGAAGATGGAGGCTGAGATGAAGATGGTCTTCCAGCAGAAGGTTCAGGAGAAGGAAGCCAAGCTCAAGCAATCGGAGGAGGAGCTCTACGCCCGGCATCGTGAGATGAAGGAGGCGCTTGAGAAGCAGCGTCTGGATCTCGAGGACAAGAAGCGGCGGATTGAGAGCGGTCGTCCGCTGACACCCGAGAAAGCGAGCGTAAGACCACATCCTCCATTTGTTCGGCCTCGATATCTGACGTCCCCTCGATGATTAGACCGGAAGGAAGAAGTTCCTGCGCGGTGGCTGAGGGTTTCTCGACATGTGTGTCCTCATGTATCGGTCTTCTTTGCTGTCCGAATGGTGTTGCCCTACTTAGTCGCTTCTACTCGTCCTCCGCTGCGTTATCGTACCTTCTCCCCCTCTCATATGTTTGTCGATTCTAATCGCTCGATAGTGTCCTCCCTGAACACTCACCCACGCTCCTTACTCCTGGATACCACCTTGTCTCATTCTTTCATCCGTACTACGGTCTGTTCGCTCCCTACTACTCAAAAATCTTTGGACTGTAGCGGGCCCACGAGTCTCTTATGACAATACCCTATACTCTATGACCTCGGGTTCTTGGGATGGATAATGATGCAGGGGTTTTCTGGCGACTTTATCAGCATCAACATCGCCAAACATCTCGTGGTGGCGTTGGCGCCGTCTGCAGCATCTCCTTGAATTTGGACCTATACCACGCTCGACTTACCTTCCTTGTCTGTCTGTACACTACCCGCCATGGCCAACGTCCAGGCTGTCCTCTCCGCCCTCGAAGTCTTCAGCCGTGCTCCAGAGAAAGCGGCCCTCGAGCAGGCCAATTCCTGGCTGCAGGATTTTCAGCACTCTGTAAATACCCGTTTCGCCTTGGTGCTTCCGGAGGACGGCGACATCTGACGCTCCGCCCCCAACCCTTGCCAGTCCGAAGCCTGGTCGACGTGCAATGTCCTGCTGCTTAGCCCGGAGGCTCCTCCAGCGGCGAAGATCTTCGCAGCGCAAACGTTTAGGACAAAGGTGCGCAGGTTCGAACCTTCAAGTATGCTGCGGCCGCCTTCATAGCTGTGTATAGGTAACCTATGATCTCGCGGACATGAGCACGCCCGATCTCCTTCAGCTTCGGGAAACACTGCTAAAGGCCTTGGAAACGTATCACGCCGGGCCCCGCAACATCCTGGTACAACTATGCCTGGCCATCTCCGGGCTTGCGCTCCAGCTCCCAGCTTGGGAGGATCCCGTGCAGGACATGATCGACGCATTTGGGAGAAACCCGGCGACGGTGCCGGCGCTATTGCAGTTCCTGACGGTGTTGCCGGAGGAGGTCACCACAAACACAAAGATCCCGATCACGGTGAGTGGCGCAGTGGGTGCTCATGCTGCACTAAGGCGAGCCTGACACTTGAGCGCAGGACGATGAGTACAAAGAGAGGGCGTCGAAACTGCTCACGGCGAACGCGACAAAAGTGACGGATCTGCTTGCGATGTACCTGCAGGCGCAAGGTACGTTAAGTTGTGTCTGCTGCGTCGGTTGCAGCAGTGATTGACGCGTCTTTCAAACGTCCAGGCGTCACGTTCACTGTCCAAGCGCAGATTTTCAACGCTCTGAGTAGCTGGCTCGCAGCTGGAGAGGTTGTAGCGATGTCTCTCTTGAACTCTCCGCTGCTGCCCTACTCCTTCCAGGCGCTCTCTTCTGAGGAGCTCTTTGAGCCCGCGGTTACTGCAGTTTGCGACCTCATCCACGAGACGCAGGAAATTGAGGACAACATGCCAGTCATCGAGCTCATAGTTCCGCAAGTGATCGCACTGAAGCCGAGGCTGGCGGAGTACAAGGATGATCCGGAGAAGATCAGAGGGCTCGCGCGCATCTTCGCTGAAGCTGGAGAGGCGTACCGCAGCCTCATTCTGCACCACCCCGAAACCTTCTTCCCCATCGTCGAGGCTATCGGCGAATGCTCCGCGTACCCTGACTTGGACATCGTGCCGATCACGTTCGGTTTCTGGATGCGCCTGGCTCAGAGCATCGGCAAGAAGCCTTCCGTGTCGCCGCTCTTCATGGACGCGTATCGTGCGCTCATGGATGTCATCATTCGCCACCTGCACTTCCCTGCCGAGATCGCCTCGCTGACTGGGCAAGAAGCCGAGAACTTCCGTTCGTTCCGCCATGTCATGGGCGATACTCTGAAGGACTGTTGCTACGTCCTCGGCACGGAGCAATGTCTCATGGCGGCGTACGAGAAAATCACAAGTGCGCTCTCCCGGCCGAATGTATCATGGCAGGAGATCGAGGCGCCGCTCTTTGCCATGCGATCTATGGGCGCTGAGATTGATCCGAACGACGACAAGGCTGTTCCCAAAATCATGGACCTGATACCCTCCCTTCCCGCCCACCCTCGCGTTCGCTATGCCGCCCTCCTCATCGTCTCCCGGTACACCGAATGGATCAACAGGCACCCCAGCTACATACCCTACCAGCTCCAATACATCTCTGCCGGCTTTGAGGATACCGATGCTGAGGTCAATGCGGCTGCCGGACAGGCACTCAAGTACCTCTGCCAGGATTGCAAACGCGTAAGTACATGACCTATCGCGTGCTCGAAGTACACTCAACGTGTCTCGTGCAGCACCTCGTCGAGTTCCTTCCACAGCTACATTCCTTTTTGGCAACCATGGGCTCGAAGCTCGTGCAGGATGACAAAGTGCAGGTGTACGAAGCTATCGCCTACGTCATATCCGCCATGCCGATGGAACAAGCCGCGCAATCCCTCCGCGCATTCGCCTTGGACATCCTCGAACACGTCCACAGTCTCACGGCTAAGCCCACGGCGCCCACGAAGGAAGAGCTGGTCAGCATTGCCCGTAAGTCATGCGTTTCATTCCCATTCGATGGCTGTCTGATTGCTCTGCACAGACGACCTGGAGAATCTCGAGGTTATGCTGAGCGTCATTCAGTCGTTCGGTGAACAGCTTCCTGCGGCATGTCAGCACACGCATCAAGAGGCATGGGCCGTTTTCGAACCTTTCCTCGCCAAATACGGCTCTGAATACACCCTCTGCGAGCGGACAACCCGCGTCCTGCGGGCTGGTCTCACGTTCTTTGGTGCTGCCGCTCTGCCGATCATGCCATCGGTCTTGACCCGGATGGCATCTTGCTTCGAGGCGACTGGCTTCTCTAGCTACCTCTGGATGGCCAGCAAGATCATCGGTCGGTTCGGCAATGAGGGCGATCCCTCGTTGCGGGCGGCGTTCAAGGACGTGTATGAGAGGTCGTCCAACAAATTGGTTACGATTCTGCATGAAAAGCCTCCGCAAATGATACCCGACGGTGAGTCGTACTCGTACGTTTCATCAACTCACTCATACAATACTGAACGCTCCAAAGTCCTGGAGGATTACCTGCAGATGCTCCTTCAGATGATAGACTTCACTCCCGACGTCTTCTTCCCCTCGCCTGCTTTCGCTGTCGCATTCCGCGTGGCCATGGCCGCGCTAACGCTTGTACACTCTGACATTGTTTTCGCAGCACTAGACCTCCTCCGCACAATCTTCTCTCATGACTGTCTTGCACCGACCTCCGAACCCCCGCCGCCCAAGTTCCCCATTTACGCCGCTGCGATCCGACCGGTCGTCGAACGAGAAGGACAGGAGTTGATTGGCCTTCTCTTGTCCGGGCTTGTCGGCGACTTCCCAGAAGAGGCCATAGGCATGGTTGTTACCATCTTCCGCGTCTTGGGCAGGCTCTGGCCGTCTCAGCTTCGTGCTTGGTTGCCTCCGGTCGTCCACCAGCTCCCGTCCACTGCCGCTCCTGATCAAGTGAAATCTTCGTTCCTTGCAGATATCAACAGGTATGCTTCAGCACAACTCTCACTAGCTGCATACTCCTCACAAGCGAGTGCTTTTTCCAGTTCCATACAGTCTGGTGACGTCGACAAGATCAAGTACGCCATCAGGAACCTTCACCGTGCCTCACGGAAGGCGCGGGAAAGGCGAAGGGCTGGCCCACTTGAGGGTTGAGGAGGGATGTGTAGGGATAGAGTAATCAAGAAAATTGTATACGTACCATCAGCTGACAGTACTAGTGCATTACAACAGTAACAGCTGTATCGCTCGTTCAGCTTCGAGGCTGTTTGTACAATCTGCTGCGTGATTTCGATGCTCGAGCGCCGGCAGTCGCGATGATTGCAGCACGTGCGTTGATCTACCAAAAGCGGAGCGGTGCAGCAGCTTGACCCGGACGCGTCAAAGCAAGCCAGCGCAACTCTCTTCCTCCTCCACCCCTCCCCATGCTTCGCCGTGCTGGTCAGTCTTTCTCGTCCGCAGGTAACACACAGCTCCAATTCCGTCGCTTTCCCGAGCCTGGCTCTGACCGTCTGCGAACAGCTGGGCGCCGGGCGTTCTCCCAGTCTGCGGCCCGACAGAACTATGAGGCGACCATCCGGAACCTGCTTATCCATAAGGACACCAAGGTGCTATGCCAGGGCCTCACCGGAAAGACTGTGCGTTTATGTTCTTCCACATTCTCTCAAATTCCTGAGGCCTGCTGTGACAGGGTACTTTCCATGTGAGAGAGGCACTGGAGTACGGCACCCGTATGGTCGGTGGTGTCTCTCCCAAGAAAGCCGGTCAGACCCACCTCGGACTTCCCATTTTTGGCACCGTCAAGGAGGTACGATTAACCTGAGCTTTCAAACCGCTCCGTCCTAATGCGTCATAGGCCGTGAGGGAGGTGCAACCGGATGCGACTGTCCTCTACGTCCCACCACCCACCGCCGCGGACGCTATCCTTGAGGCGATTGAAAACGAGATTGGCCTGATTGTCTGCATAACAGAGGGCATTCCCCAGCAGGATGAGATCAAGGTGCGCACCCATTGCCGAGCCTTCTGGTTGTAAAAGGGTCATCTCCGGGCTCACGCTCGCTCGCGATAGGTCATGAACGCGCTCAAGAGCCAGTCGAAGTCGCGTCTCGTCGGCCCCAACTGCCCTGGTATCATCAATCCTGAGGGCTGCAAGATGGGTATCCAGCCTGGAGCCATTCACAAGCCGGGGCGCATCGGTGAGTTTCGGAGGCCGCACGCGTGCTTCTTTCCCGGGACATTAATTCCGTCTAGGTATCGTGTCCCGTTCGGGTACTCTGACATATGAGGCCGTCGCGCAAACGACCGGTGCCGGCCTGGGCCAGTCTCTCGTCGTCGGTATTGGCGGCGACCCTTTCCCTGGCACGAAGCACATTGATGTTGTGAAGCTGTTCCTCGACGATCCTCGTACTGAAGGTATGTATGCATCTATTCGAACGGCGTCAGCCAAGCTGAACGCTGTGTCCAGGTATTGTCCTCATTGGTGAAATTGGCGGTGGAATGGAGGAGGAGGCAGCCGAGTACCTCGAGAAGTACAACAAAACTCGCAGCAAGCCGAAGCCTGTCGTTGGTTTCATTGCTGGCCGGACTGCGCCGCCCGGCAGGCGTATGGGTCACGCTGGTGCCATCATCTCTGGCGGCAAAGGTGATGTTCTGAGATACTATCATCATGTACAACCTACTCACCTCAAAACTCCAGGCGCGGCCTCGGACAAGGTTGCGGCTCTCGAGAAGGCGGGCGCTATTGTCACGGACAGCCCCGCGAAGATCGGTTCGACCATGCTCAAGGTCAGTTCACCGCCGTACCCAGGCACAGGGCAATATACTAATCATCTCCTTAGGCTATGCAAGCTGCTGGCCTCGCCTAGACTAAATTACTCGAGATGCGAGTCTCGGCATAGCGTATAAGTAGCAGCGATCTTGTGCTCTCTTTTGGTCTGATTACGTAATAGACTACGGATACGGTCGTTGTAACTTGTGGGCTCTTGCATTCCTGACGAACGCTGCGTTCTGTATACCACTATGTCCACCACCTATAATGCATCTCCCGCCTTTCGTGAGGCTGCTGAATACCTCTCGAGGGCGACGGCGCTGAGCTCTGTATCGACTGCGACGAAGCTGGAGGTCCTGAGTCTCACCGATCTTGCGCGGATGTCTGAACCTGACCTGCTTCGGCTCAGGATAGCTCTACGCCATCTACAAGTACTTGACGGTCTCTCCGACGCCCAACACCTCCAAGCCATCGATTTTTGACTTCACTGGGAGAGCAAAGTGGGAGGCATGGCGATCAGCCGGCGAGACTTACAAAGATCGCCCAGCAGATGCGGAGAGCCGGTACTTGGAGATCGCGCACAGTCTAGGATGGACTGAGGGTCAGCAGGCTGAGCCGGTGCAAGAGCCCTCGCAAAAAGCGGCGGAGGCAGAGGGTAGGGAAGAGGACATATGGGACAGCGACACGGAGACCGCGAAGCACAGAGGCGACAAGAGCGCGATGGCGGGTGTGATGAGCACTATGACCATGGAGGACGAGCAGAGCGCGAGCGTGGTCTCAAACCTCGCTATCTCGGGCGACGTTCAGGGCCTGCTCTCATACTTGCAAAGGCACCCAGAAGTGGACGTTAACGCGCGGGACGAGAACGTGAGTAATACGAAGCCATACTTCCCATTTCCACTCATCTCCAGCATTGCAACCTAGGGCTATACCGCCTTGCATCTGGCCGCGGACCGAGGACATGCGGATATGGTTCGTGTGCTGCTAGAGAGGGGAGCGGACAGGGGGGTCAAGGTACGGCATGTTTCGTTGCCTGTTTCTCGAGCATACGACTGAGCTTGCCCAGGACGAAGACGAATACACTGCGAAGGAGCTGGCAGAGATTGCGGGGCACGATGAAATTGTACACCTGCTGTCGGATACACGCAATCTAGCGCCATGAGATCCTTCCTGCTGCATTGTGTCCCACCACTGTTTGTAGCCGCCTGTCTTGTGTTCAAGTAGCTCGTAGCGGTCGGAGCTCAAACATGGAAAGGGTATGGATAGCGGCAGGGAAGCCTATGTGTATTATTTCGGCGAGGTGCAATTAAGCGAGGGCAAGTCGTAGCAGTGGTCCGTCCTAGGCTCGGTCATGATGCGGTCGGTTGGGATGAAGGTACGCTCTCTTGCGCAGAAGGGGCGGGAGTTTCCGAAGGGTGTTGTCGGAAAGTATCTGGCGCGAGTGTATGGTCGGGTCGGAGGACACCACCCTGCAGCGCAAGCTATGAGTCTGCAAACCAGCTTATAACGAAACGCGCCACGCACCATCTGCAGCAGCTTCGTCACACTTTTGCTCGGCGTCGCGCCGACCTTCAACCAGTACTTTATCCTCTGGACACTCCACTCGACGGTTTTTGTGGTCTCGCCAGGCTTGAGTCGCGGGTTGTAGACACCGAGCAGCTCGATGGGCTTCGCGTTTCGCCTTTGCCGCTGGTTGACGGCAACAAGATGGAATATGCGATTGTTGCGGAGGCCATGGACGGCCATGCGTAATCTGACAGCCATGGCGGTGGAATGAGAACGACTGAAGTCGGCGTAGGAGGATGGTGGCTGAGTGCAAGGCAGCGAGTGACACTAGCGCCCGTCAACTACGCGCTTCAGCGTTTTTCTTTCTAGCACTGGAGCTTGAAGACCTTCCCCTGCTCAGAGACGAGCACGCATCACTACCTAACGTGCTTTACATGGAAGGTCATAGTGGTGTACAAGCTACTGATGAGATGAAATGCACTCGTTTTTGATGTCTGTATTGGACTCAGGGAGAAGAGAAAGCCCGGGTTCGCACTTCAGAGGCTATTCAGTACAGCAGACATCGCGACCCTGTTAACGATATTGACCTGTGCGCACTTGTGAGAAGGACATGCACCAGTGTTAAGTTTGGATGTCCGGGGAATATGCCAGGGCCAGATCGTTGAGGCGTCCTGAGCCACGCAGTGATGCAATTTCCAGTCGACCATCCCTCGGGCCATCTTATCTTTACATGGAGGAGAGTAACTGCAACGCTCATGGTTCGGCGTTCCGAGGTGATGACTTAATAGGATACAGAAGTCGTGCAGGCGGCAAGGATACGATGGAAGCAGTCAAGGTATGAGCAGCGCAAGCTATACATCCTCAGGTCCCGAACTGCCAGGAATGAGCTGTAAAAATTCATAAGCAGCTGGAAATTCAACCTTGCGAGCTGACATACCATGCATATGTTATTACCGTTGAGCAAAGTCTGATTCAGCTTTGTCTTCTTGCGTCCTTGAGGGGTAGTTTCGCTAGCGCTATGCATGAGGAACAGTAGAGGGTTTGATGCATACATATGCTCACTATTCCGTCACATCTTCGAGGACCATGTCTGCAAAATGCATGAAAAGGTTATCCACCAGTAATGCATTTCCCATTATACGAGTTCACTCACTGACGAAGTCATCGAAACCAAGGAGAGTTCCCGTGAACTCTCGCTCGCTCTTCATAATGACCCAGATGCGGGACCCGATACATCTATCGATCAGTTCTACAACACAGAGACTCGGTAAGTCCACTGTTCTGATATGAATACGGGCAGCATACCGAGCGGTAGAATCTGAGATGCCATGTCGTAGTGGTCTATGGTGAACCACAGTCTCAAACAGGACTTCCTAATCGGATGATGCACCGGGCGCGTCAAGCGCGCGTTACCGCAGGGTCCCGGTGAAGTCACCGTACCGATCCTGCTACTTCTCCGAAGTGCCAGGCTTCCACTCGTGGCTAGATGTCAGACACGGTCGAGTACGACATATTGAGCCTCTACATTTCCTACGATCCGCCAGAGGACGGGCCGAGACGATCAGGGAAGACCGGCATTCATGACGTCTCTAGCCTAGCAGGGAGTATACACATAATCGTGCATGGGAATATGAGGCCGCACATGATAGACCAGTCAAGCCTACTGTAGAAAGGTAGAAGGGAACGATGCGGAGGGTGGAGGGCAATTGACATTCTGTATGGTGTTGCAAGACTACATGATGATGGGGAATGGGATGGACAAATGAGAATAGACCGCGACAACTATAACACCCTTTACTGCCCGAAGCTGAAACCACCAGGAGGAGGGGCAGCACCCTCCGCGTTGAACTAGATGAAGGGAGTCAGCAACTGCCAGCGCAAAACAGAGAGGCAGCGAGACTCACCTGGAAGCTCCCAGTGGCATCGACGGCAGGCTCGGCCTCCTCGTCGTCGGGGAAGTACTTGTCCATGATGTTGAATGCCTTCTTGTAGATCTCAAGGTTGTCGTGCTGCTGGAGGTTGTGGATGGTGACCATGCCACCGGCCTCCTCGACGTAGACGGCGTATTGGTTGACGGCGCCGGGGCCAGCTGCCTGCTTGTCCATCTCACCAACCTTGAGGATGTTGTCGAGGCCATCGAGCGCGACCTGGATGATCTTGTTGTCCATCATCGTGAGGAGATCACAGAGAGGCTTGATGCAGCCTTGCGAGACGAGGTAGCGGATCTGCGAGGGCTCCTGAAGACCACCCGAGGTGGCGTTCGAGATCGCCCAACAAGCCTCCTTCTTAGTCTTGAAATCGGCGTTCTGGAGGATGTTGATGAGAGGAGGGATAATGTTGGCATCAATGACAGCCTGGATCTGCTGGGGAGAGCCGGCGGTGATGTTGGAGATCGTCCAGCAAGCCTCCTTCCGAATTCCATCCTTAGGCGACGAAAGGAGGGAGAGAAGGGCGGGGAGAGCACCGGAGGTGATGACAACTTGCGTCTGGAGGTCATCACCAGTGACGATGTTGCCGACTGACCGAAGCGCCGGGGTCTGAACGGACGTCGACGGGTGCATGAGCAGGTCAACCAGGCGCCTGCAGACGCCAGACTCGATGACAGCCTGGATCTTGTCGTTCGAGCCATCGGACAAGTATGAAATCGCCCAGCAAGCGTCGATGAGGATCTCATCGTCCAAGCTGTAGATTAGCTTCGTCAAGACCGGGAGTGCTGGCGAAATCTGCAAGAGAGCGTGAGAAGACACATGATTGAACGTCGGAAATAGACGTACCAGGTCCCAGTCGGGCTGTGGCGACTTGCCTCGGCAGAAGTTGCTCAGCGTCCAAGTGGCGTTGCGGAGCATGCTGAGCTTGTTGTTCTCGCTCAAGAGGTTCAAGAGCGGCCTCAAGGCACCCTGCTGGAGGACGTAGTCGCGACATTGCGGGCTGTCACCAGCGATGTTACCCAGTGCCCAGACAGCTTGCTCCCGGACGTCGGGGACAGGCGAAGAGAGAAGCTTGATGAATTCGGGGACGGCCTGCGCGTTGATGACAACTTGGGTATGTTCGGCCGTGCCGGAGGCAATGTTGGTAAGGGCCCAAGCAGCCTCGAACTGGGGTGTGGCGTTAGGGATAGAAGATGGCTGACAAACGGACGAGCATGCGTACCTGGAGCATAGGATTGTCTCCCCGGAGAAATTCGACAAAGCGGGGCACCACGCCGCATTCAATAACGCGCTCGATGGGAGGGTTCTTTTCTTTTGAGAGCAGCTTGCGGAACTTCGTGGTCGCGTCAAGCTGACGATCGGGGTCATCGGAGAATACACCCGCAATCATGTCCTCGGCAAGCTGTAGGCCATGGTTGGTACAAAGTAGGCGATGAGCGTGAGGTGATAAGACGTACCGGAGACTCCCAACTGCCCACACCACTCTCATCGTCGGAATCGGCACCAGTGCTGGGGAGGAAGTTGCGCCTCTTGGAGATGTTTTCCTCGCGCTTTTGCCTACGAATCTCCACCTGCTGCTCCTCGCGACGACGCCGGAGCTCGTCTTGCTTCAAGCCGCCCTTGCTCTTGTATTCTGCAGAGATTACCAGTAGTCAGCAACGATCGCAACGAGCAGCTGCACCAACACGCGCGCATTAGTCGAGAATACGCACCGTTCCTGCGATGTGCCACACGAGACTCCATGATGATGGGTGTAGAAGGGAAAGATGGGTTATGCGGGAAGAAGACCTCGACGCGCAAAGAGTCTCCGACCAAGCAGTGCACAAAGATCGTGACGGCGCGTGGCTTGGTCACAGTCACGCGTTTCCCTTTCACTCGAATAGTCCCGAAAGGCGTTTTCTCAACGCTTACACACAGGTATTTCCATATCATAGTATTTTGTGCATACGTATACAAGCCGCTTCTGTCGTCCGTAAGCAACCACAAGACAGTGGACATTTTTCAGTTTCGTGCTGAGTTGTGTGAGATATACGCCCCACCACAGCATCGCGCCATCATGCATGAACGTTCAACGTTGTCAACCCTTTACCCCGATTACGCGCGTTGGGCGCCCGTCTAAAAAGGCAGCAATGTTCTCGACCGTCTGTCCCCAGAATGCCTGCGGGCGCAAGATTAGACTGACGAATACCATCACATGCACACAGCAGGACTATACCTCGTAATTGTCGTCGCTGACATAGCCCATGTGCGGGCTTGGAGTGACATTGCTCAGTTTGCGAAGAGGATGGTCCGGCGGTAGAGGTTCCTCCTCGAACACATCCAGCCCTGCTCCGGCAATCCTCTTCTCCTGCAGCACCTGGACCAACGCCCGTTCATCCACGAGCGGTCCTCGAGACGTGTTGATGAAGAACGCAGTGGGCTTCATGAGAGCGAGGTCCGCGGCAGTGATCATATGGTAGGTCCGCTCCGAAAGTACCATCTGGATGGACACGATGTCGCTCCGTCGGAGGAGTTCCTCCTTGGTAGAGATGAACGTGACCCCTGCGCCTTCCGCACGTTCAGGAGTCAAGTTTGGTGACCAGCCGATAACCTCCATCCCGAAGGCCTTCGCGATCTGTGGCATCGTGTCATTTCCTTGAGCATATGTGATGATATGGCAGAGGGATTCCTACTCACGTGTCCAGTGGCACTACCAAGCCTCCCCACGCCCACGAGTCCCAAAGTTTTCCCAGCGATGCCCATGGGAATGGTACTTTGCCAGGGCGTCGCACTGGCCTTGGTACGTGCGTCTTCTACGACGATGTACCGCACGGTAGCCAGAATGAGTGCCCAGATGTGCTCCAGGGTCGAGTTGCCTTTGCCACCGGTGCCCGACACGACGATGCCCTTGGTCTTCGCGTGCTCGACGTCGATCCCGGCGTTGTACGGGCCCGTTGTGGCGATGAAGCGCAGGTTTGGTAGGCGGTCGAGCAGTGATGCACGGAACTTCGTGCGCTCCCTCATGGCACAGATGATCGTGTATGGCTGCAATCTCTTCACTAAGACGTCTTCATCTGCGGTCGTATCCGGGAAGGAGTCAATGACGAGACGGTCCTGAATGCTCGACCAATCCGCGAACTTGAAAGCGACGTTCTGGTAGTCGTCCAAAATGGCGACGCGAACGCGCTCGGAGGACATCCTGCTGTGGAGGCGTAAAGTCCACTGTCGAGCAGTGACAAGCGGAGCACCTAGGAGCTGACGATGGTATATAACAGGATGGCCGATCTATTTCCAGGTACGGCCCGGCATTCCCGCCCAGCCTTGTAACGCGTCAGCAGAAGACCATATGACGAGATACGCACCTTCTCAGCAGGACGCCAACGACGCAACCTGAGAAACGCATGCTGGACGGAGAAGAGAGTTGCAAGTGGATTGTATAGTCCGAAGTATGAATTACACCAGGTCCCTGTCTACGTATCATTGTCGAACGGGTACTGCGAAAGCGAGAGTCAGACCGAGCTTTTCCGAGAAAGCGACGCAAACTTACCTCGAACGATTCTGGAGGGTCTGCCTCGGGCGCGTTCTCATCAAGAGCAATGTGGCGACCTGCGGCCGGAGCAGGCGGGTTTTGCGCGGCAGGCGGCGCACCTGCCGCAGGTGCCACAGGCTGGGTCTCGAACTCGATGTACTCGGTCTCCTCACCACGACGGGTGTCGGCCATGATCAAGATGCCGCCTCCACCAGCATAGCGTTCCGCCGCCAGAACGGCTGCGGAAGCCGACTTGGCAGTCTTGATAGGGCCGGGAGGGGGTCGGGTGGAGACGACGCGCACCGGTTGGTACCGACTCTCGGGAGGGAAGGTGATGTAGGCAAGCTGTGCTGGGGTGACCCTCGAGAAGTTGCTGAGCTTCTCAGATGATGGTTCTGACTTCCTGGACTTCGGCGTGCTTGTGCCCTCAGCAAGAGAGATGGGCGAGACATCCTCATTGCGCGTCGACGGTTCGCCAGACTTCATCTCAACATCGCCGTCCTTCTTCTCGTCCTACAGCGAAGCCTTGTGAGCGTAAAGCATCTCAGAGTGATCGCTGTGACTCACGCTTGGGACGGTCTCGCCCTCGGCGGCAGCCTTCCTCTTCTCGCGAGCCTTGGCCTTTGCAGTGGTGGAGAGGACGGCAGTAGCTACTTTCGTGACGGTCTCCTTCTTCGGTGGCTTGGTGGGTGAAGGATACGCGAACAAGCTAGGCTTCGCGTTTGAGATGAACTCGAACTTCGGCGCCTACGGTATGACTGTTCAGGTTCATCGCTCCAAGTGAAGAAGAGCAGAGACTCACCTTGAGGTTCTCGTCAAGACCGATGATGCCAGTCGGCTCGAAGGCAAGACAAGCACAGTGCGCCAGAGGGTACCAGTACCAGAACTGGCAGAACAGTACCATACCAACGATCGCGCTGGTGTTGCGGCTGCCCGCGCGGCTCTGCAGGCTGATGGTGACATTGCGGCCGCCGGCGTCAATGAGTCCCTGTCCAAGGGCGGCCCCGAAACGGGCCATGGGGTCATCGTGCTTGTCAGAGACGATCTTGGCATAGAGCGCACGAGTCGGAGCAAGGGAAGGAGATGACGCCTCTGACTGCTCCACGAGAATCATGCCTAGAGCGATGAGGGCGCCTTGCCGGACGAAGTCGACACTGTCGCGGGTCATAGGTTCAAGGATGTCGACCGCGTCCTACCATCACATTAGCTAGGGAGAAGCGGGACAGAAGAGTGAACTCACCTGGAGACCAGTACCAGCGCAAGCAATACCCAAGGCGAGCGTTGCACCGCACCGCACGTGAGGGTTGTAGCTCTCCGAGAGTAGCTGCACCATCCTCGGTACCTGCGCAGGATTCTTGAAGAGGAGGAACGCAAGACTGGTCACCGCGGCGCGGCGAACGTCGTCGGAAGTGTCGGAGACGGCCACGTGCAGCAGTTGCCGGACTGCAGCGTTGTTCGATGTGCCAGCATATGCCAAAGCAAGCGTGTAGACACCACCGTAGCGCAGGATCGGATCCTGGTAATGCGAGATGTCAACTACGATCCTGACCATTCGGAAGACAAGAATCACCTTCTCAGCCATCAGCAACTTGACCATCTCGTCCGCCTCCTCTTGCCGTCCGTAAAAGATCAACGCCAGACCGATCGCGAGACCACGGATGATCTTTTCGTGCTGCGTCTCTCTCGCATACGTCAACATTTCCTCTGCGCTCGTCGCATCTGCAGTGCCCAGCATGATGAGACCCATGGCGTAACCCGCCGCCTCGCCAGCAACCGCCGAGTCCGTGAAGAGCGTCTGCTTGAGGTCGTCATACGCCTCCGCGCTCTTGCCGCCCATACCTGCAACACCGAGACCGAGAGCGGCACCGTGCTGGACAACTTCGCTCGCCGCGTTCTTGAGGAGGTTGCGCAGGTAGTTCTCTACTTCCTGGCCGCTCCCGCAGCCGGCGTTCACTAGACCGAGCGCATATAGCGCACCACCTTCCGAGTAGGCTGAGCTGCCGGTGCTGCTCTCTGCACCTTGCGCGGGGAGGTAGGGACCGAGGATGTTCATGCTCTCTTGGAAGTGGCCCTTGTGGATGACACCGATGGCAGCGGCAGCCGAGAACTTGGACCAGTTGTTTGCAAGCGCGAGCCACTCCAGGTTCTCTCGCAAGAATATGTCCGACGTGGTTCCAGCATGCATGAACGCGTTCTGTAGGGTCAAGGCAGTGTGGTAGATCGACGAGCGTGGTTCGAGGGCATCCTGGGGGAGAGGGTAAGACTACATGCCGTATGTTATACATTTGTTACACACCTTCGTGTTCTTGAGGATAAGCATATCGACCTTGTTGTTCCGCTTGAGGAATTCCAAGTAGAGCTTGATCGACTCTTGGCCGCGTAGAATCTTGCGCAGCTGGTCGTAGATGGGTTTCGACTCCTCGTTGCCTTCTGGGAGGTCCTTCCTGATGGCCTCCAGGAAATCCTGGCCGCCACCCTCGACCAAGTCGAACGCGAACTGGTACGCGAGTAGCTTCTGTCCCGGCACCAGCGAGCTCAAGAAGTTGATAGTCATCTCCGGGGAGTTGAGGGTGACGAGAATGCGGGTCAAGGAGTACACGTGGGGGGACTTCGCATCGCCAGTCGGCGCGGGGAAGAGAGGGAAGAGGAACTTCAGGACCTGGTCGCGGTATGCTAGAGGGAACGCGGTGTCCAGGACGGCCTCCATTGCGTATGATAGAAGGGCGGTATCATGGGTCTGCTCGTATATGTGTTTGATGACGTCTAGACGTCTTGATTCAAGAGCAATTCCGATTGCCTATTCCACCGGTCAGTCGGTCTCCCTCGTGAATGCTGGGCTATTGGTACGTGCCTGTCTGTATTCTCCGTCTTCTATGCATCGCCTGAAGATGCCCTCAATGATGCCTTGTAGTCGAGGGTCAACCTTTCCGTCGCCAGCCTGCTCTGCTGTCCGGCTCTGGATGTAGCGGTCGATAGCCTTGGCTAGACGGAAGGCTCAATATCAGTCTTGCAAAACGAGCCGACGTCAATGTGCACGTACAAACTACAGTCTCAACGTATTCCTCGTTTCCTGGAGAGCGACTGTCCGCCTCGAACGCGCTCCCCGCGCCGAGCGCAAAGGACAGAGCCTCGTCATATTCGCCGAGGTAGTAGTAGACCTTGCTAGCAAGCAGCGCAGCCTGGTCATGCGCCTCTTGAGGAAGCTCCTCGCTCTCATAGAGAGACTCACTGTTGGCCAGAAACGCGTAAGGACGACACCAAGTAGTGCAGGCGCAATGACATACATGAGAGCAATGTGCTCTGAGATCTCTGCCCAGAACTGAGGAACGAGAGCGTTGAGAGACTTGAGCGCGTACTGCTTGAGCACAGGCTCGGGGTCAAACAGTAAAGCGAGCACGCCGCCGGCGGAGGACTGAGAAAGAGCAACCATCGTTGCGGAGAGAGGAGAGAACAGTGTGCAGGCGTAGTACGCGTCTCGTCCACTTCGCTTTTGGGACGCGTCAGCGACGCATACGGGCGCTTCTACTCTGACGCCCACTGCGGTCTAGCGCCCGGTCGGTGACGCCACGTTCCATTACGTAAGCCCACCCGCGCCTCGTTCGTTCCGACTCGCCCCTGCCAGACCTCGCCCATTCGCAAAAGCCAGGTCGCGACTCGCCTTTCCCGCTTTCATCCTATCCATCACCACCCACCGCAATGTCGATGCTCGCCGCTCGCCGCGCTGCACTGCGTGCAGTTCCCCGCGTCCGCACCTTCGCCAGCACTGCTGGCAAGACGAGCTACCGCGAGCAGCAGCAGGCCACCATCGCGCACGCTGCTGGTATGTTGTTGATTTTACCCCGTCGCATTAGCAGCGGGGAGTGATATCGTCCTTGCGTGTTACAGAGACGACGGAGCTCTGGCGTAAGATTAGGTATGTTCCCTACTCTTAAGTTAGATTGAGAGCGCGTGTTGACCAAGGTATGCAGCTACTACGTCTGCCTTCCTGCGAGTCCGTATATCCGTTACGTTACATCATAGCATGTACTCGTCCTGACAGCTATTCTGATTCAGTCGCCGTCTGCACTCTCTGGGTTCGCAACGTTGAGGCCGAGCACGAGGAGCACCAGAAGCACCTCATTGAGGAGAACGGCGGCAAGCTCCCTGAGCCCCCTGCGTATGAATACCTCAACAGGCGCGGTGAGTAGCGTTGTCCATCCTAACGACGAATCGTCGACGCTCAACTGTGACGTGCCAGCGTCGGGCCCTTTCCCGTGGGGCATGAACACCCTGTTCTTCAACCCTAAGGTAAGCCGTACTAGGGGCTTGGCGCCGTCATACTGACATTTGCGGTTGGGCAGGTCAACAAGGACATGAGCCAGGCTGCGGAGGAGTAGAATAGTCACTGTCTGGCCTAATGAACGTTGACTGCGAACACATCCAAGGGCGCAAAGTGCCTTCTCGAATCGGTTGTTGATCTCAACACAACGCAAGTATTCGAACAGATGTGTTAGTATTGCCTTCGATTAGCTGCCATGTGATTGGAGAGGCTATGCCAACATTATACGGAAATGTCCAATAGGTAAAGCAAGTTTTACGGCAATGAACGAACGAATGGATGGTATCATGGTAGGATATAGCTCCGTTTACGGAGTACGGTGATGTACGAGGAAACTAGAGGACTGCCCATGCTCCGAAGACCATGCTGGCAAACACTGCGACGAGTCCACCCATCAATGGAGCAGAGACGACGATTGCATGCTGCCCAAGGGCTGCATTGTTTGACTTCGTAGGCGTGGGTACACTACGATGCATACCATCAGAGGACGAGCATCAAGGATTTGTAAATCGTAGACTTACCCGGTCGACTGCGAGTCGCTAGCGATCGATGCGGCACCACTGGTCGCCTGAGAGAACACGGATGCAGCATCGCCCGTAACCTCGGTGTAGACGGAACCGGCGAAAGAGGTCGCAACACCGAAGCCGCTGGGGGCGAGCGTGATGGCCTCACCACCCGCGGAGGTGATGACAGTCGCCGCATGACCAGCGATCGCTGCAGAAGCTGTTGAGCGACCGACGAACATGTGCACATGCTGCGAAAGCGACTTACAAGTTACAAAGGTCCCGACTCCCCCAGCAATGGAGGTGATGTCGCTGATGACAGAACCAGCTGTATGGCCGATGAGTCATCCCATCTAAGAGCAACATGCGAACGGGAGAACCGACCTCCAGAAGTGCCTTGCGAGATTATGGAACCCGCATCGGATGTGAGCGAGTCTATGACACTGCCAACTGAAATGATTGTTTTAGTGCCCGATTCCAGTCGAGACTATGGACCGACTGACTCTGCCGCTTTTCAGCACGCTCCTCGACAAAAGCAGCGCTGACTACAAGTGCGCACGCAGCGAGGAGGTAAAATACGGTGAGGGCAGACTTGGCGAACATGATGATAGAGAAGGATAGATGGGGGGAGCAGGATGGGATCTTGTAGCGAAGACGCTGCTTATATATGTTCACGCGCGGGGGTTGTAAGGCAGTACCGAGCGTATTGATTACACCCCGAATCTGCCCATCCGTGTTCCCGTTTCTTGGCCTCAGGATTCGAAGCTCCGACTCCCGAGCGATGCTCCTCAGCCTCGCGCAGCCGCACAGCCGCATCCACTGCTGCGCGTGTCACGGGCCATGACGACGTCACTCTGCCCGATCGATCTGTGGCATATGATTGGCTGCGACTTCTGAGCGGCTCTTCCAGGTACTTGCATCTTCCGACAGCCTTCGCGGACATCGAGCCTGTGGCCCGAGGGATCATGAGCTACAGGACGGTCAGGACCCGTATGCTTGAACTCAGTACGCGGATAACTTATGTGGAGACCCACGAGGATGGAGATCGCCGGCGGATTGGCAGAAAGAAACGCTGCAAAGGCAGCCCACGCCCCAAATCCATCATTCTCACACAGACAGCGACACGATTGCTCAACAGCGCACAGGACTGCCAAACACCCGCTCTCTGAGCGCCATCCTACTACTCGCAGTCGAGCCTGCGGATGAGGCGGGACTGGCTTACTCGTTAGTCGGACAGACAGACTGAGATGAACATACATACTGTACTCGAGAAGGGGGGTGGACCTAGTCTGGGTGGGAATTGGAAACGACCGCAGGGATTATCCAGGAGTCACGGTTCCTCTGCTCATTCCCCTCATGCAATATACACCGATCTACGAACAAGTCACCCCACCGAAGCCGCTGCAGACGGTGGGTTTGTTTCGCCACTTGCAGAGATCCTGGCCCTCACACGTTGTCGCCAATAGCTAGGGAGGAGGCTAGCACGGGATGTATGGCCGAATGAGTACTGAGCACTGGCACCTCCCTCATGGCACCCCTGCTGTCCAGAATAGCCCGGCTGTTGAAGATTCTGACAACAACGGCAAGGCACTAGAGCAAGTCTCTTCAGAGATGATGTTCAGTAGCATACATGCCTTCGGAAGTCGCCTCGGGAGGAACAGGATGTACCTCGATCCATAGGACCTTCAGGCTCAGTGGCCGGGCCTTGGAGTGAAGAGATGAAAGTGCGCTCACCGTCGAGCTTTAGCTTGAAATCTCCGTCGGTACCAAATCTGGTTAGACAGCATGCCTACCGAGGACTTGAACGGAAGACTACTAAGGTCGAGGCCGAGGGGCCTACATCATTGCTTGAGGGTATAACGAAATACTTTGATTCGAGACCTGAAGAGCTTACTAAGGCCATAGCGCCGGAGTGTTTGCTTATTATTCACGTCTCTGCATCTGTCAGAAGGGTACGAAGAAAGTTCCTGAGCTCAGGCATCCAGGATACCATTCAACATGGTGTGGTAACGAGAGCGTTAGACATACAGCCTTGGCGACGAGTACTCATGCACGCCAGAACAGTCCTGCACCGCCACCCCTGCTTGTCACGTGCCATGACACTATGGGCGGGCCCGATCGATCTGAGATCTGCGCTTCGCCTTATAGCTGTTGCCAGGACTCTTGCTCGTGCGTTCGCTATCGTTCATCACTCCCATACTGCTCAAAGATGCCTCGCGCAATCATCTCTCCCTCTGTACTTGCTTCAGACTTTGGCCAGCTCACCGCAGAATGCAAACGCATGATCAAGGGCGGCGCAGAGTGGTTGCACATGGGTACGTACACGCGCACATCTGCCTCGCCTATCTCCCTCACGCTTACGCCGCCTGTCTCCCCCGGCCAGATGTCATGGACGGGTAACAGCACTCCTTTGAGAGTATGCACACCGAGCTCACGCCATTCCCGTCACGTCCAGCCACTTCGTGCCCAACATCACCATGGGTATGTGCAGCGTTGGTGGCCCACATTGGACACATCTCTGATCGCGGTCTGCGTGCGCAGGTGCGCCGGTCCTCGCCTGTGTTTCTAAGGGCGTTCCGGGCATCTTTATGGACTGCCATATGATGGTCTCTCAGCCGGAGAAGGTACGGTGTCGCACCTTGCTACCGCTAATCCGGCCTAATGCAAACCAATCCAGTGGGTGGATGACATCGCCGACGCGGGAGGCTCGCTATACTGCTTCCACCTCGAAGCCGCATGTAAGCACCACGCACGTCTTGCCGAGTCTCCTTTGCTCCAAGAGCTGATGAACCGCTGCAGCTGACCCGCTCGCCATCATCGACCACATTCACCGGCGGAACATGAAGGCCGGCGTGGCGATCTCCCCGGATACGCCCTCCACTGCGATCACAGACGAGATCGGGCACGCAGCGGACATGCTCCTCGTCATGACCGTCTATCCAGGCCGCGGCGGCCAGAAGTTCCTCGACCGCTGTGTGCCCAAGGTCGCAGAGCTCCGTGCACGCTTCCCTGACAAGGACATCGAGGTCGACGGCGGCGTGGGCCCGAAGACTATCGATGTATGCGCAGAAGCAGGTGTGTGGGACCGATGTCCTTCGTTGTACTCCTGGTCTTCACACTGCGTGCAGGGAGCAACGTCATCGTGGCTGGCACGGCCATATTCAACGCACCTGAACCCGAGAAGGTGATCTCGCTCCTGAAGTCGACGGTGGATGCCGCACAGGCCAAAGCTGCTGCGAAATAGAGGATGATACCAGCGACAAGCAGAATGTACACGATGTAGAAGTAGCAACTTGCACTGTATCCCATAACAATTGCAATACGAAAGCACTATCAAGCAAGTGGGATGTGGCGTGAGAGGTTATCTAAGGGTCGTTAGTGGTGTTCTACATGTAGTTGGTCACACGGGATGGCTGGGAGCTGGTCGAGTGGAGGTCTAGAATCGGATCCACTCGCCGTACATGTTCGGTCTCTCGCCACGGATGTACGCCTCGAATGTGCGTTTGAGCACCGTCGCCCAGTCCAGGTCGCGCTTGTCATTGGGGATGATGCCGATCGGGTACGCCGTGGACTTGTTCGCGACGGCTGCACGTCCCATTTTCTCTGATTCTGCGAACCGTGGGCCGAGGTCGGGCCAGAACCGTGCGGTATCGAACGGCTTCCACCTACAAGCAATTAGTCAATGGTCATCCACGACATGCTGCGCCGGGGCTCACCACTCGTTGTGGTAGTGGTAGAGGAATGCACCACGGAAGAAGCTGTCGAACCCGACGACGCTCGGTGCGCCGCTCATCTCTGGAGGAGTGTTGAAAAAGTTGTCAAAGCTATAAAGACCGCTATCAGTCAACGTGTCTGCACATGTCATGAATGAAAGACCCACTCCGTGAAGAAGGGCTGCGCTGGACGGTCCCGCTGCAGGTACTCGATACTCGACCATGGCCGTGGTTTCCGATGGTCCGTGTTGAGCCATGCCGGGTCGAAGAGCGCGTCCGGCACGCGGAATAACAGCCGCTCCATATGCGCCTCCTTCAGATACTGCGTGACGGTGATCGGGTGGAAGTCGAAACCGTTCCGGAGCGCCGTCCTCAGGAGGAAGGTCCCGAGCGCAGAGCCGCGGCGCAAGCGGAGCACGGCAGTGTTGTACCTATCCTCGTGGGACCACCTGTACGAGAACGCGCCTGGCCAGCCCCAGAGTTCCTCCCAGTCGCGCAGGAAGAGCATGTCGACGTCGAGGTACACGCCGCCGTAACGGTGGCATAGCACGAAGCGCACCAGGTCGGAGAGGATGACGGGCAGCTTGTTGTAGGTCGCGTGCGTCTCTTTCGTCTTCCCGTCGAGCGCCACGGATGAACCAACCTGCTTTTGTGCTTCCTTCTCGACATCCGCGTCCTGCGAACTAAGCAGCTTGTCTCCGAGCCGCCGCCAGTCATCCCTGAGTTCGTCGATATTGTCGAGCTGCTCGGTCGTGTTCCATAGGTGGAACTCGATGATGCCTTTGAAGCGGGGGTGGAGGAAGGGAGACGCCCATGGGTTGTTCCGCAGCTCTTCGAGCATTTCATCATACGCTGTTGAGCTTGGCATCGTGTCCGCAGGCCCGCGGCTGACCCATAGCCAGAGCTGGGGGCGGCACACGTTGTTCTCTGACGCGGGGTTCTCGAGATGCAGTCCGAGGTTCTGCGTGAAGAGGAACGCCATCATGGCCATGTACGGCTTGTCGGTGAACGGCCCTGCCCAGAACATGTGGAATATACGCGGATCGTCTTCTGCGCACGGTGATGACTGGCGGTTCCCAGTGTTGTATTGCGAGTGTGAAGGGAGGGGCAGGTCGTGTTCCCAGTCAGTCGACGCCCTCTTATGCGGGGGAGGGTCTAATGAGGCGGTGGTGTTCTCGTCGCGACGCGTTATATGGTCGCCTTCGCCGTCCAGAACGTAGATATACCTCAGGAACTCCAGGTCTTCTCTCCGTAAACGAGCATGGCTATCGAGGCCTGCTCCTAACCTGAGGAACTCGTGGCAGTCCCGGACGTACTGTCCGAACGTGAGGATATGCGCTCCGGGAGCATCAAGGCCCAACTCACCTTGCCCGTGTCAAAGTCGCAGTTCTCCAGAATGATGTCCAAGTCTGCTACGCTACCAGGTATCGGTCTCGGCGGGTGCCCGAACTCTGGTAGGCGGTTCTTGATTTCGGGGTATATCCGCTCCGCGCCGGTGCCAACGGTATATGTGACGATGCCTCCGTCCGAGGCCGTAGGAGACTTGAGGGCCGCACTGGAAGGCAGCGCAGGGTTACTTGGTGGCGTCGTGAAGCCAATATCCGTCGGGACTGCAGGAGAACACCACAGCACTCGTCAAACACGCCCAGTCCTCCGACAGAGGTCACTCACTCGGACGCGAGCTCGGATAGTGCCCGGACAGAATCTCCCACTCCCATATCTTCCTGAGCTGCTCCTTCCCGAACACGACCGTGCTCGCCCCGCCGACGAGCGGCCAACTCCTCCGCTTGGACACGAACCGGCTGTGGAACGCGAGGGACGTGAGGATGAGCGCGAGGCAGCAGAAGCAGAGCAGCGCAGGCCCTCTCCGGCGGCCGAACCGCGCCACGCTCGTCTTGTAGAGCCCGACGGGCGCGGCGGCGAGCGCGGCCCAGGGCGAGCGGCGTCGCGAGGAGGCGGCGTGGTAGAAGTCGTCGCTGAAGGCGTCTGTGCTGATGTGGCTGTAGCGGCCGCGCGACGCGTCGTGCGCGTCGCGCCGGGGGGCGGGCGAGTGGGAGACCATGCCCGCGCGCGACGACCTGTGTCGTGGAGGGGGACCGGAGAAGAGCTGGCCTGGTGCTCTGCTGGTGGACGGGGAGACGGGCGTCGGCAGGGCCATGCGGGCGTTTTAAATAGTCTAAGTAGCGATTTGCCTGAGGTCTTGATCGCTTCTCCGAGGCCGGCGGGGAGTGGCTGTGGGATATATCCGCCATCGCACAGGACGCACTCAGTGCAGGCTCTCGCTTGGTGGCGTCGCTGCACAGCACCGCCTCCGCACTCAAAGATGGACACTCGCAGTCAGTTCGCAGCGTCCCTGGGCTATGAAGGAGGCCCTCGTTGGCTAGACACACGCACTCTCGTATACACAGCAAATATATAGCGCTCTGCATCAGTACATTCGATCAACATCAACCGGATAGCGTTCCGCAATAACAGACGTGCAAGGATCAAAGCAAGACGAATAACGAAAACCAACGTGACACCAACGACCAATATCATACACACCGCGCCCGCGCCCCGGCCGCAAGTCCATCCCGACTATCCCCGGCCGCCCGCCGCGCGAATCCCCCGTTTTGCAGCCCGCTAAGGCTCTAGAGGACCTTCAGGTTCCACCCGTGCATGCTCGTGTCGTCCGATAGCCGTGCAGCGGCCTGAGCAGCAGCCAGCCAGCCCCCGCCCTCTCCGTCAGGCCGCACAGGGTTGGACAGGTCCATGGCGTGCAGTACGTTGTCTGCGGCGATCACGCGCCCCGAGTGGTAGCCCACGCCGTCGTACGAACGAATGAACAGCAGTGGGAGACTCCGCCCGGCGATGTCCCGCATCAGGTCGCTCGTCCGGTTGCCAGAACCGTCCGACTGCGAACTGTCCCCAGCACTGGCGTTCCCGTTGGCGGGCAGCGCGTCTTCTCGGAGCGCCTTGAGGATATCCGCCACCGGCGGCATCTCCACCACGATCAGACAATGCATGTTGCGGTTCGGGATGGCCATGACTGGAGGCTGCATGGCAGTCCGGTCCTCCAGGTTGTCAGCAAAGACGGGGACATTCGGCTGCCCAGGCAGGTGAGGAATCGGGATGAAGGCCTGACTCGGGTTGAACTGGCCGTCCATGGTCGCAGGGGTGTTGTTGTATAGCCGTAATCTCAGGGGACCAATGTTCCCGATGTAAACATCTAGAGGTACCTGGTTCCGAGTCTTCGGGTCCTCGTAGAAGAAGTTGGCTGCAGTCATCTCCAAGGTGTTGGACTGTGAGCGGTAGGCTGGGGTGTTGAACAGCGTGGGAAAGGGGGTGATAGGCATCTCAGGGACATTGTTGTTCAGACCAAATGCGTCAAAGAACGTATACTGGAACTTGGCTGTAGAAGCCGGAGGTCAGCAGGAAGTCGACATCATAAGGTGCGCCCTTACATATGCCCACAATCGTCCAGCAGAGGTAATCGTCGACTTCATCCGTGATGACACGCGCACCATCCTTCACCTCCTCTCGCACGCGAGGACTCTGGAACAGCAATGGGTGAGTACCCGCCTGGTTCGAGAGCCCTGGGGCCGACGAGCCGGAGACGCCAGGCGTCCCAGCAGCCGGTCCAGCGGCAGACAGGTAGTGTCTCGTCCCGTCCGAGTTAACGCGCTGCAAAGCAATCTTCTGCATCTGACTGACGGGTCCGCCGTCATCGTTCACGATCCGGCCTTTGTCCACTTTCCGGATGATCAGAGGCGCGGTCTGCACGCCCGTAACGGTATCCGCGAGGACAATCTCGCTACCGTACGTCACCGGCTGCGGACCGCCTGGATTGATTGATCAAAACCCGTTCTCCGTTGCATTATCAGACGCTCGACATACCGAGGGGAACCTCTGCGCCCTGCGGGCGTACTACGTTCACCGCGAACGCGGACCAGGCGATATTGCTAGCACATAGCTGGTTCTGCTCAATGGTCATATATTTCGTCCGTACAGTCTGCGAGTTGATCCGGTTGAACAGCGACACCGGCCCGCCCGCGAGGATACACGACGAGATGTTGCGCGTCTTCGCGGTCTTCTTCGACGGCTTCGAGATGATGGTGACCGGCGCAGAGTCGAAGGACGCCCACACCCGCTCGTTCGCCTCGCTCCCGTCCGGCGCAGGCTCGGCGATGTCGAGCGAGAGCAGGAAGTTCTTGCTCTTGGCTGATCCCGTCACGTGGAGGAATTTGAAACTCGCCGTCAGATTGTGGTCCATAGGGGCCTTGAGCTCGCAGGTGCGCTCCCCGCCCTCGTTCACGACGGCCATGGACAGGTGCTGCTGCTTCATTTGCCAGACAGGGCCTTCGATGTGTACTACCGGTGGCGGACACAGGAAGCGCTTCTCGCTGCCGTAGGACTTCTGCGCGACGGCAGCGTGGAGGCAGATAACGGTCGTCATAGGCATGATCCGTGCAGGATCCTGGGTGATGTGGTCGCGCACAACGCGTCGAATTTTGCTGTGGGGGTCAACTGCATCCGAGGGATCAAGCTTGCGCTTCGTGGAAGTGCGCTGATAGCGACGCGTTGAGCTACGTTACGGACGCGTTGGAGAAAGACGAACCTGCGAGGCGACCGCTGTGGTGGACGGGCCTGCCGCTGCATTGGAGGTGTCGCGTGAAGACGCGTTCGCGCCGTTCCAAGACGATTGCTGTCCGTTGGGCGCGGGTGCAGACGGGGGCGCGTTGGAAAGGATCGCCTGGATCGACACGGGCGGTTCTGGGGGCGGTGGCGGCGACGACTGCGAGGTGGTAGGAGGGTGTGCTACCCCGCCTGGTGGTGATCGGAGGGCAGCATGTCCGTTGGAGACCTGCGGACGCGGTCGGACGCGGATCCTTGGCAGAAAGACGCGGTACTCACGAGCAAGCTGAGGTTTGACTGCTGAGGCGACGCGGAGCGGGAGAGGTCGTGGGGGTTGAGTGCGGCGGGGATGCGCTCGTGCGTCTCTGTGGTAGCCGTCGGGGACATGTGGAGAGGGAGGGGATTGGAGGCAAAGGGGACGATGGTGCGCATGGTGGGCCTCCGGACTAAGAGCAGCGAGCAGACGGGAGGGCTGTGGGAATCCGCTCACTGTGGGAGTGGGAAGAAACCAGCTTTTTACCCACGCGCGTCGGTTATAAAGCTGCCGCTTACGACCCCGTGGACTTGTGCGACGGCCTCGCGGTTCCGGGGTCCCTCGGCACCTCGGCACGTCCGCCTCGCGACCTCCCCCGCAAAAGACTCTCAACGCAGGCCGCACATGCGACCGCACTCTATACGCCCTAACGTACACCGTGTACACCCAGACAGAATACAGACACCCATGGAAACAGGGAAAAAGGCCACCGGTCAGACAGGCGAAATATAGTCCACCACCCTGCTCACGCCCCACGACACCAGCCTCGCGCCCCATCCGTCTGCCTCGACCTTCATCTTATCGTCCGTCTCCTTCTCCGGAGAAAACAGCTCGTGCATGCTCGTTGCTTCGTGCTTGACAGCTGACCCACGCGGACGACTGTGTGCCGTACGCAGCGCTCGTAGGGCGTCGTAGACGGCCTCATCATCCAGTGGATCACCTGGCTGCGTGTAGGGCGATAACAGCCGGTTTTCGACATAGAGTTCGTCGCCGTGGGACAGCAGCGTCAACTTGTCTGCAGGGTCGTCCACAAATGCACGGATGCATTCAGTCTCCCATCCATCACGAACGCGAGAAGGTAGAGATGTCACTTACCGCCTAGCGCCAGGATCCCGAGTTTGTCCTCGCGTTTGATAGCGTCCCGCGCGAGCGCGTCCCCGGCGTCGGCGAACGCAGAACACGGCGTGGGGATGTCCCACTCGTCGTCCTCTGAGATTGGCGAGACTAGCCCGGAGCGAGCGGGCGAGCGCAGGGCGGCGGCACGGTCGTCCTCGGCATGCAACCAGTCCCACTCCTGTTCCGCGGGGGAGCTCTCGAAGGCGCCGAGGTTTGCGGGGAAAAAGCCGCCAAGGCTGAAGGGGTCCTCGCGCTCGCTCCGGGGCGTGTAGAGGGACGCGAGGGGCTGGGTCGAGCCCGAGACGGCTACCGCGCTGCGGTGGCGGGGCAATTTTGGTCGAGCGCTGTCGCGCTGAGAGGCGCGAGGCATGTCGGTGGTGATCCTGAGCGAGCTGACATGGGGAACAGACTGAGAGCGTGGAATAGACATGATGATGTGGAGTGCCAGACAGAGAGAACTGAGCGTGAGGGTCGTGAAGCCGGAGCGGGTCGTTAAGTAGAACGAAGGATGGACTGGAACTGGCTACGGGCGGTCCAGAGTGTGTGTGACGCGGGGGTATGGAGGGACGGAAGAGTGGCGGACCTGGCTTGGTTCGAGGCGTTGTCTTATATGTTCGCAGAGGCCTGATCACTGCTCAGGAGGCTGCCGTTGAGCAAGCAGACCGACGCGGTGGCACTGGCTGCTGCTCCGCTTCCCCAACTCTCCCACTCTCCCCCACAGTTCCCCAACGTCGCGATCGGGCAACTCGAGATCGGGTGCTCCCCGATCTCCATCCTACCAAACGCCGGCATTCAAACCTTCTGACCCCTCTCCTTGGTACCATGCTTGTTTCGTGGCAGCACGTGGCCACCTACATAACCTACATCGCAAATGGAACGGCTGAGTATGCGTAGCGTTCGACCAATGGCATGCGTGATCATTCATGGATGACAGACAGTGGTATGTGAGTGAGCTATTACCGTGCGACATAAAAAATGTATGCTAGTCCAAGTCCGAGAATATGATTCAAAGTCCAATATCCGTGAGGTGCTGCTACCTACGTATGGTGACGTGCAGAGGACGACATATGAAGAAGAGAGACGAGAGAATGTGAGGATAGACAGGTAGAAGGGCATGGATACACCCCCGAGTCCATGTCTCAAGGTCGTGGCGGTGGGTGGTGGTGGTAATGGTGGTACACATTAGTTCGGCATGCCCATGATATCACCCTATGGACAGGCCCTTCAGCTAACTGGGTCCCGCGGCACGCTCGACATCCGCCTCTTGTCCCTCTGAGGTGACTCGGGGAACGGCACGCCCGACTGTCTTCGGGACATCGACATTGACGCTGAGGCCTGCTGGTGGTGCCGCGGCGACGTCGCACGTGGGGACGGCGCGTCCACATCGACCTGATGTCGCTGCCAGTCCTCTACCTTCATCGTCGACATCCGCCGCGACGACGCCGGCATCCCGGGAACGTTCGCGAGCACATCCGCGCTGAGCGACCGCGTGTGCCGCTTCGACTCCTCCGGCGACCCGACCCCCGCAGCGCCGCCCGACGCGCCCCGGCGGCCCTCGCCGGACTTGCGCGTCTTCTCCTTCGCCGCCTGCTCCTTCTCCTTCTCAGCCTGCCGCTTCGCCATAGCCTGCTTCTCCGCGTTCTTCGCACGCTCCCAGCGAATGCGTGCGTCGTTGAGCTGCGCAGCCTCCTGCTCCGCCTGGGTCAGCGGCGCCTGCAGCTCACGCAGCTTCTCCCGATGCCGCTCGACAAGCTCCTCGAATGTCTTCACACGTGGGGACGTCTCAGGAGCCTTCGGCGTAGGCTGCGCGATAGGGCGTTTCGGAGGTAAGATGGTGACAGGAACATGCCCGCCTTGCGAGCTTGCCTTCTTGTGCTGCTGTTGAGGTGCGCGCAACACGAGCGGGACTTCATCTGATGAGGAGGTCTTGGACGCTGCAATCTCGGGCGTCGCGCCGCGGGGTTGCGCTAGCACACTCTCCCGCAGCTGACGTTCCTTCAGCGCTTCAACGACTGCTGGTGAAACGGGGATACGCGGCGCAGGACTGATGGGCGTCGTCGGAATCGGTGGTGTCACGCCGACAGGGGGTTGGAGAAGCTTCCGTTCGTGCAGATAGAGGTCCCAGTCATCATCGCGCAGGGGTGCACTGGTAGGACGTCCGATCGAAGCACCGACATCCGAAACACGGGACAAGTTCGAGAGCTCCATAGACTGTACACGAGCACGAGGATCGCGTTGCCGAGGGGGACGCAAGTGCGAAGGACCACCAGCCGAGAGAGCACTGAGTTCCTGGCCCAGCTGCTTCGAGGTCGCAGATGGGTGACGAGACTCGGACGAGCTGGAAGGGATCGGGACGGGAGTGTCGGCTCGGAGTAACTCGATAGACCTGCGGATGCCCTGGATCTCCGACAGAAGCTCCTCGCGACGTTTCAAGTCATCGAGCTCTTCACGCGTGAGCGGCTTCGAGTCCTTGTCCTTGTTGGCGTCCTTGTCAGCGATGAACGACTTCGGTACGTTCGCCTCGATGTCATCGCCCAAGTCCAACGCGGGTAAAACGCCGGGCGTCTGCATCTGCTTGCTCGCAGCACGGTTTAGTTCCTCCGCAGGCGGCGGCGCGGCCATGAACTCCGAGAGACCGGACTGGTAGCGCGGACGAGGTGTGCCCATGGGCGAATCAGTGTCCGGCGATCCGAAGCCGTCCTTGTTGAGCAACGGCGTGCCCGAGAGGCCGCTGTCTGCACGACCGTGCTTGAGCAGGCTGGGATGTTCGCGGGCCCACTCCTCCTTCTCCGCCTCGATCTGCCTGAATCGTTCCGCGGCCCGAGCCTCTGCCTCGTCGTTCTGCCTCTTGCGCTCGGCCTCGATCTCTCGCAGCTTGCGCTGGAGAATCTTGAGCACCTGGAACTGGACGGCGATGCCCATGACCGACACGGCGCCCATCATGCCAAGCTCAATTTGCATGATCTGCGTGACGGGGAACTTGATCCCGTGCTCCTGATACTTTGTGAAGAGCATCTCGAAGCCGATGTTCCAGACATAGAACTGCGACATAGCGTGAGGCATGGAAGGTCAGTCTCGGCCGTCGGAGTTGGGACGCATGCAATACGCACCTCCTTTAGCCCGGCGGTCGTGAAGCAATCCACACCGAGCATGAAGGCCGACGCGCCGACGAATGCAGTGGACATGAGCACTACGTAGTAGTGCAGCTTCGGGATTGTGCACAAAACGAAGCCGACCACGGAAATCGCTAGAGAGGGGTCGCAAGCATCGCTTAGCGGTGAGAAGCAGCACGAAACAATGCGGTCGCGTACCAATGTACATGATCCAGCGGAACCCGATCGGCCCAATGAGCCCTCCGTTCCGGAAGCATTGAATCCACAAGGCGAGGGCTAAGCCACCCCATGCGCCGATAAAGTACTTGGTGGCCTTCCAGAAGAAGATGGCGATGCCGCCCCCGGCGATGCCTGCGACGCCGCAGGAGAGGACGAAGAGGCCGCGAAGGGTCTCGTTGGGTGGGTTGATCGCGTAGATGACGCCAAAGCGGAGGATGAGGACGAAGCAGACGAGGGAGAGCGTGTAGAAGCCGATGAGGAAGATGGACGACCACCGATTTTTGTGCCCGAGGAATGCACTGGGCAGGCCGGTCAGGATAAGGAGCGCACCTAGCACGCCGAACCCGGGGTCAATGTGCGTGTCAAGCTTGGTGAAATCCGGGGCGGCAGTGGTCGTCGCAGAGGGATGAGCAGAGGTTGTAGAGGACGCGGATGCATTGACGGGTTGTGTCGGGGTAACAGTGACGTTGAAGACAACGGGGATGGCGGTGGTTATGGGGATGTTCTGGTTGCCTGAGCGGAGGGTGGTCGTGACAGTCGTAGAGCTAGTCGTCAGAGAAAGCGAGACAGAGTTGGTATTCGTCGGAGAGGGCGTCGCCGAGCTGTTGGTGTTCTGGGCGAAAACGGGGGCGAGGAGGACGAGCAGGACAAGGACGAATGGCCAGAGGACGGCTGGCCATGGACGGGGGCGGGCGGACGGCATGGGGACGACCTGGGAGGATGGGAGGGAGAGGGAGGGGGGGAAGGAGGGGCGGGGATATATATTAGAAGAGAAAGAGATGGAAGAGCACCAGCCTCTGGCAGCCGCCTCCCGACTCGGACTCGGTGGACGACAACGTTCGAGATAGTGCACCAGCTCAAGAGCCACGTGTCGGCAGAGATCAAACCGTACTCGCTCTTCCACCGGGCGCACTCCACTTGGTCTGCGCACGAAGAGATAAGTTATAGGCCGCTGGGAGGGAACAGCAGGGCAGGGGCAGGCCAGAAGCTCCCCTAGGCCTGCGAGACATTCTGCCCCGATTTATGCACAGCGGCTACCCGAGCCCCGTGGGAGCACCGGACGCTGTGTCCCAAGAGACAGATCCCCTCGCCTACCAGATCCCTGATCCTCCTTCCGCCGGCAGCGTCCATTGACCCGTGAGTCTATAGCATCCACCACACACCAGTCCTCTCGGTTTCCTTCGCTCGACAAGCTCATGCGCAATGGCAATATTCACGAGGCGGCGTTCATAGCGGCCAGTGGAGACTCATGCGTCCATACCATGCATAGGTGGCACCCCAATGTCACTCAAACACACCCACGTGCATTGTTCGACCATACATGAGCATGCTAGTCAAAATGTTCGAATTTGGTCGGCTTGATACCCAGCTTCCTCAGCAACGTACCCATCATCCGGGGTTCGTCCCGCGTCACCCTCTTACCGTTTTCCAACACCTCCTGGTGCCGATCCGCAACGACGGTGATTACCCGTCCGCCTCGCCCAAACCGCCCCACCCGCCCCGCAACGTGCAGGTACGAGTCGACCGCGCCGTTGTCCAGGAGACCCAGTATGAAGACATGCGTCAACTCAGGAAGGTCCAGTCCCCGCGTCGAAGCAAGCGTAGACACGAGGAGCGTCGGGTTCTCAGCGGCGACGTCCAGCTCCTGCCGCATAAGATGTACACGTCCGTTCTCGTCCTTGACAACGTCGAGGGCGTGAGCGTTGACACCCATCAAACGTAGGTCGTAAACAGCCCGCTTGACGGGCGCGTCAGAGGGCAGCACGAGTAGGCCGACCGAGGGCACGTCCAACGCGAACGCGGCCGCGATAGCCTCCAGCGCATTGGGATCGAATGGAGAAGGCGTATCTGCGAATGGATTAAACTGCGAACCACCGCGTGCGAATTCACACAGACATACCAAGCTCTTCAACGTCGGGTGCCTGTGACGATTCGGGCAGGGGTGGCAATTCGTACGACTTGTCAGATGACGTCTCAGGCGTGGATTCTCGCGAGCTCGCGGCAGGCTCATCAACGGCGCCCTGGATATTCGTGATATCGCCTTCCTCCGAGTATACGACGACGTGGTGCTGGATGCCGGAGCCCCCGAGGGTTTCTACCGCAAGCTCCTCATTGGGAGTCAACTGGCCCTGGTTTGGGTTGTGAGGGGACACCTCCCCGGTAATCCTGACGAGCTTTCCGGACTCTTTGGTGAACCAGCCGCTGTCGACGAGCAAGAACTTCCGAAGGTGGTTCCTGATAGTAGCGCTCAACATGACAAGCTGAGGCCTCGGATCCACATCGTCTTCATGCCGTTTGCGGTCCTTGCCCGCCGCGTACTGCTTCCGCAGGCGCGCATCGACGGCCTCGTAGATGTGGTTCAAGAGGAGTCGGGTAGGGCCTGGGTGTCGCTCGATTTGCTTCTCGATCTTTTTCATGGCGTACTTGTCCCTGAGCGTCGGCACGGTCTCGATGAGGTAGTCGACCTCGTCCACGACGATGGTCGAGAGCTTGTCGAACGGTAGCGCTTTGGGATCCGTGTTTACGACGTCGAGGAAAGCCTGAGGAGTACCGATGAGGATGTGCGGAGGGGTGTGTTGGACGGGGGCGAGGAGGTCCTCGAGCGAGGCGGACGAGTCTCGAACGAAGACCTGGGCTAGGGAGGGGAGCGGTTCTTGCGGTGTCATATGATGGTGTATGCGTTCGATCCAGTGCATGAACTGGTACGCCAGGTCCCGATGGGGAACGACGACAAGGGATGTGATGGGGAGGACGGGCGCGGCAGCCCCAGTGACATTGCTCCGGTATGGCTTGCCGCGTTTCTGGCTGAGCAACGCGAGCACTGCAGCGAAAGACCTGCGTGACGCGTGAGTTCTGGTCATACTCTGCGACGCAACAAAGGACTCACTTTCCGGTACCGGTCTTGTCCTTCAGAATGACATCCTGTCCTTTCAATACCGCGTCGATGAAACGGTGTTGAATGGGCGTTGGATGCTTGACCGAGGGAAACGCGAGACGCAACGCGGTCAGTACCGATGGCCTGAGCCCGAGTCGCTCGAAGCTGAACTCGTCAGGGTGCGGGTGGCTGCTGACGGTGTCGCGAGGGCCTTTGTGGAAGGAACGGATGTACTGTGTGCATGGTGGTCGAGCTGAGCGGAGGGATGCTCGCCCACGGGCGTGTGGACGCGCTGTTGCTTGGACGAGAAGAGAGAAGGGTCGCATGATGTCATTCCCCGTCTTCGTCCTCCCTATATCCCGGCGCTTAGCCTTCCGGGAGAAAGCGCCTGCTACTACGCTCAGGCCGACTCGCACGACCCTGCAGTCGTGTTCGTTCACATCTGAACGTATGGCATCCGACGACCAGGATATCCCACCTCATGCGTATCAGAATATAGATACTACAGAATCTACTACAACATGTTATCGATAAATACGACATCAACCGGGTTTTCTACATCCGCGCGGGCACGAGTTTGTAGTCGGGGTCGAATGAGCCTTTCCGCGAGTCTTCCTGGGCATCTCTGTCGTGAACGACCTGGCTTGTGACCTGAATGTCGATTGGCGGACGAATAGGGACGGTCATCTGAAGAGCGGGATTTCTCAGCGTCAGCTCAGCAGCCCGGGCCAACGGAAAAGTCACTCACCCGTCGTGTTGGAATCTCCCACTGTTCAGCGCCGCTTCTTCCAGTGCTGCGCTCAAAGTGTAGACCGCTTGTTGGCATCTCAAAGCCTTCCATGAACTTGTTGTTGAGGGACTTTCGAGAGTTGAGCCTGGAGGTCATGAGCAAGGATGGGTCAACACGTCTCCCTTGCGGCAGGAACACCTCGGTCACATACACAGCCAAGAGCGAGTTCGCATATACTATGGTGATGGTCAGCAGAGTAAGCTTCTCAGAATGAGCATATACGCACGCTTTGTTCCGACGATACCGAAGCCCACATATATCAGGTTTCCCGAGAGAGTGAGGGCCTATAGGGAATCGTCAAGAGCGATCAGCTTCACAACAGTCCTGAACGACTCACGAAGACGAAGGCAATAACACTGATGATGCTGCGAGCCCAACAATGTCAGCCGGGAGATCCGAGCAACGCCACGAGATTTGCACAAGGTAGCTTTACCCAGTAAGGAGACCTGTTCGCGTAGTCAGTCTGGATAGTGTTCAGACGATTGCGCCTGGAGGCTGACTTACCCGTATTGACCATGTATAGGATGAGAACCTCAATGATGTTGTCGGTGCTAGTGCGGTTGAGCAACTGAGTCTATGAAACAGGCATAGACGGATATCACTCACGTCTTGAAGCCCGTCCGACTGCGGAGAAGCACGAAAATGAGGGTGCCCGTCAACGTGACATCGCAGGCTAGAGCGCAGCCGTACGTCGCGGAGACCATCCACTGCGCAGGAATTATTATCGCGATGGCGCGACCATTTGGTCCGCTACTCACCGAGAACTGCCGGAAATCGTACAGCGTGGGTAGGATGAAGCTGTCGTCCTACTGTCAGCGAGGGACTCCCATGTCAACGATTTGACGGACCTCTCAACGGTGGCAGCTGTCCAAGAGATGAGCCTTGGTCTAAGCTGCGGCTACCAACAGCTCTACGCACCCATAGTGAATGCTACATGCAGGGTGGGGTCTCAGAGTGAGTGCTGAGGCAGTGGTTACAACGGAGCCAGAAACTTGCCAGCTTCTCCCAACATCAGGACGATCTGTAGTGAAGGTTAGCGTCGATCCCATGTCCTCGCAGGGTTCTGCCGACGTACCGCTATGATGACGACAAAACGGAAACCTCGTCCGACTTTACGTGCCGGTCAGTGTCCGTTGCTTACTCTAAGGGTGTTTGCGAGATACGTACTGAGCCACACTCGTCTTGCGTAGAAACTATATAATCGGAGGAGTTTGATCGTCTCAGCTGTCTACGGTCTCACAAGGGGACGAGTTACCTCTGTGAAAGGATGATGGCAGCACCCTGGTGCCCGAAGAAGAGGGTCAGAGATGCTGAGTCAACTTGGCACGAGCGGCATATAGACTCACGGTAACGACGGTCAAGAGCTATGCAGGTTGCAACACGTCTATGTCAACACTGTTGTCCGCTGGACATTCACGGACAGACCGCACATACCCGGAGAGACCTGACATGTAGGGCGTCAGTTGTCGCCCATACATATACTGGCATGGTGGATATAAACGAGAGAACCACGCACCAGATATCCTTTGTGAGGGCAACAGGGTTGGCGTAGTTCGTGATAACATAGTAGTAGCTGCGAATGAACACATGAGCGTCGCGAGGAGGCGGGAAACAGATCTCGGCCTCACCAGACATGGATGCATAGCACAGCATGGAAGGTTTCCAGTAGTCTGAAAGGGAAAGGTCGATCCTTCAGGGAGACACACTTCTCAGGGATGACTTGAGACGTACAGGACGGTAACGACCTGTGGTATCCAACCATCCAGTATTAAGCACGGGCGCAAGTAGGATAAGGGACCGAAGACGACGCACCAAAACTTTGTGGAAAGGAGTGTCTTTGGTGAACAACCTGAAGTATTTATACGTCTGGTATACGGTCAAGCCGTACAACCTAGATACCATTGAGCGGCCTTTCAAGGCATGAGAAAGAATATGGCCGGTACGCACATCTGACCGAAAACCGTCCCGAGGAACATCGCTCCGAACGTATTGTCCAGCGCCGGGAGCGAGGGGGCGGCTGCCGCAGCTCCAGCCGACGCCGTGGTGTTCGCAGGGGAGGCCATGGTATGAGAGGAGGGGGCGAGACGGCGCGCTTCCCTCTCGAGCTCTCGCCATCTACTATATGGGACCGTGAAACTGGGTTCTACCATCGCGATCATGATGCGGAGCCCACCTTGGTACAAAGACATGGACGCTCGGGCACTGGGGCGACGAAAGACCCGCCGGCGGCACGATACGCGCTCGCATTGCCCCGCGCGTTATAGTGTAGTCCGACTGGGAGGTTCCGTATCCGAAGCACTTGGGAGTGGTATCAGATCGCCAATCCTGGGCTGCCGTGATGGTCTCAAGTCCGTTCGGCTACCTGCAGAGCTCGTTGCTAATTTTCTAGGAAAGCAAGGTCGCCTACTGAGCCATGGGCAGCGCGATGCGCAGCTGCCGCAGTCTTGTTTCAGTGGTCAGACATACGTGCTTCTTCGGCGTCAGGTTTGAAAACCTCACTGGCACGGAGACCGCTCAATGACCTTGACAGTTCGTGATTAGAGTGCTACGCACCACAGCGAGCCTACAGCATCCGGGACACTTGGACAGGTGCCGTCGCTAATCTCATCATCGTCGGTCACGCCCCGCCACAATGCCAATGGATAGCCCGGGGGTGAGGTTACGCAGCAGAGAGACCAACGAATCAACCATGTCGCCTGGCCACGAGTATGGCCGAGCCCTGCACCGCATCGTCCGATCCGTCCGTCGGAGGCTTGCCCACGCTGAAACCTAGAGGCTAGGTATACTTAGGCTGGTATTCCCAACAGCATCATGATGGCGCAACACCCAGCTCATCTCTTCTAGTATCCGGCTTTCCTCCGAGCACCAGTAAGAAGAAACAGTATCCGCTGTTCATGATCACGGTGAATGCTTGACCCGAGGGCATGACATTCTGCAAGACTCACCGTCGACGATGTAGCAGCTGAGAGGCCTGTTCCCATCGAGAGGCCCCGCGTGTACACCGAGGGACACCGCCACATGTTCAAGCAGGATACCCGCAGCATGCCGGGGGCGCTGACCAGTAGGTGCGCGTGCCATTCATTCCACCTCTCACTGGCGAGGTCCTGGTGCAATCCCTGGATGTTCGGCTGAAGAGGTGTTCCCCGAGGATCCTCTACTACGCACTGCTTGAATCATGCGGAGGCTCCTCATCGTGAATTCGAATCCACAGCTCTGGAATTTTTAGCAGCGCCGGGCATGGCGGAATGCTCGGCGGATTACTCGGACATCTGCAACCTCATACTTGCGTCCGCATGCTCCGTCTGGACTGGATCGTGAGCGGCACGGTGTTCATCCCTGCGACCGATCTGTCAATCTCTGCTTCCACATGACGAATGGTGTGAGCGGTTGCCAATGCTTCCAATGACAGAGTTCGAAACAAACGCGGACGTACCTCATGCTCGCCTTGCGCGCTGAGGCCCATACACCCGGTCGCACATATTCTAGCAGAGCAGGCACCCTCAGGCGGGCGGGCGGAAGGGGGAAATGAGAACATATATTGGTAGTTGCAAGCGGGTGCAATTGAGAGTGTATGGCAGCGAGAGTGAGAGCTTTATATGTAACAGAATCCGTGATCTACAATGCAGCGAGGGGGTATGCTTGTGCGGGGAGCGCAGGGAGATTAGTGCTGTATGGTGTGTGGCTAACGTAGACTAGTAGCTACTGTACTACGTCTAGACTGTGTGAGGATGAGCAACGGCGATCGAGTCAAGGAAGCACAGTCCAACTACCAATGACCACTTGGTAATCATCCTGTCTCACCCGCGCTGGGCTGCCATGAGGGGGCGCGCGCACGCTTTCTGCGGCCGTCAGTCGTCGTCCATAGCCGCGTGGGCTGGCGACGGCCGACGCGGGACCGCATCAGGATATTCCTCGACTGCACTGCTGTCCATCCTCGCTAATTCCTATTCGTCGCCGTCGCGAATAGGTTCGTAGCTCGCCCTCCCGTCGGTGCGGCCGAGCAAGCGGCTGACGAGCCCCTGTCCTGCCGCACCTGGGAGCCTGCCGCTGCGGCGCGAGCGGCTGGACTGGCGGGACACAAGCGAAGCACGCTCGGATTCCTCGTCTTCTAGGCGCTCTTCTAGCTCCTCTGTCGTGATGAGGGAAGGTGTGGTCAGATGGATCCTCATGGATGCCCATATGGTAAGAACAGACCTTCGCCAAAGACAGCATCCATCTCTTCTAGCGGCACGCCCTTCGTCTCCGGGTACACTGTTCGTTCGTCAATATCAGATTTGGGCCCTGTCAAGACCACTCCGAAGAAGCAGCGGGACGCACGGAAATATACTATGGACAGAGATATGAGTTATGTATAGACCTCAGATAGATAGATACCACGCACCGAGAATGAAGCTGCACACGCAGAAGAATCCGTGCATTGGGTACAGCCGCCATTCGATCACTTCCTGCAGTTCCGGAGTCATCTCTCCCACAAGGAAGTTGAACGCCCAGTTAGTAGCAGTGGACAGCGACACGCCCTTTGCGCGCACAGTCAGGGGCAGAATCTAGATATAAATGATGAGATTTTGATTGTAATTCGGCAGGATCGCATGCGCATACCTCGGGAGGGTAGAGCCTGTGATGCGTCGAAACCGAACGTTTAGCTGGTGAGATCGCGGTGCAGGACTGCGCAAATGAACGTACCAACTATCAATCAAAGTCAGCACATGGTCATTACAAGGACTGCGAAGAAAAGAAGACGTACGGGATAGGACCCCAGCTGTATCCGAACGCAGCGTTGAATACGATGACACAGACTACCACAGCCCGCGGTGTTTCGGGGACGTCGATATACATCCACCACCCGGTCAGCCCGAGGGACAATGCCATCTGTACGACGTGTGGTGAGAACACGCTGAATTCGACGACGGTAATACGTACCACGACTGCGCCTGTCAGGAGGATGAACCGCCTGCCCCAGCGGTCCACGAGGTACCATCTTCCCTATCTTCAATGACCCGGCAACAAGAAACTCTGGATGAAAGGGAACTTACGGAGGAAGCGTGCTCAAAATGTAGATAATTGCATTGATGCCAGTCATCAAGATGGCATCGCGACCGACCCAACCGGCCTCTGCCAAGCATACGTCCATGAGCAATGCAAAATGAGCACTGACATTCGCTAGCTAACCTTCGAATACTCGCGCTAGGGTACGGTCATCAGCATCAACGGTAAAGGGGCACTAAGATATGACACTTACGGGCGTAGTAAGATATGACTGCAAGGACAGGATGGTGAGCAAAGTAGAGATGGAATTTGCACGCGCTCCTTACCGTTAATACCGTTCTATGGCAGAGGTCAGCCTCACTGAGCTGCCCTCAGTGGATTGAACTGAACACTCACCAATTGCGCGAAGGCTTGCGAGGACATGGCGAGTAGTACGCGCTTCTTGTAGCGCTTCCACATCACAGCATATGTTCGACCCTCTCCGGATTCACGCTGCCAATAGTTAGCCTAGATGCCCCTTGGCTTCGTGCAACAATCAGCCCCTTACCTCGAATATGACCCTGTCCTTGATCTCTTGGAATTCGGCCTTTGCAACGAGATCCTCGGGGTCGCCACCGTGCAAGTCAGCAATGACCCGCATGCCTTCCTCGTCCCGGTCAACATCAATGAGCCACCTATAGCGAGGTGAGTGGAGGTAGGCGCAATGCATGCGCTAGCGAGCATACCGCGGGCTTTCTGGCATTACTAGAGACCCTAGAGCGAGGATCGCACCAATGACACATTGGATGAAGAGCGGTACGCGCCATGAGAGGTCGGACTCGATGAAAGAGCAGAAGTAGTCAATCCACTACGGTCGGCAGAATTAACGGGCATCCTGGACAACAGTCACACCTGCTTACCACCGAGGACGCGTAGCCGAAGATGTTTCCCGTGAACTCCATGCATGCCAATGCACCGCGCTACAGATATCGCTGTGAGCATCATCGCATCTACCATACGGCGCGTAAACCGACGTACGTGATTCGGCGGAGAGATCTCGCTCTGGTAAATGGGCACAATTGTCCTAACGCGCGACCATCAGCTGCGCCAAGTGCGCTGTGCGAGCGCGCACTCACGAGAGCAAGCCGACACCCAAGCCGGAGATGATGCGACCAACGACCATCGTCCAGAAGCCCGGGGTGAATGTCTGGATGGCGCCGCCGACGGCAAAGACGACGGCGCCGCTGAAGAGCGTTCCGCGCCTGCCGAGACTGTCACCGACGCGACCGGCCGCAAGTGACGTGACTGCGTGCAGGAAGTCTCAGAACTCCGCTCAAATGAGAGAGGTGGTGCCTTGCGGGAGGACTGACCGAATGCGCCAATTTCCAAGACAGCCACCATGGTCCCGACCTCTATCGCTGTAGGCTCGTTGAAGTACTTCCGGAAGTAAGGCCCGGTGATCACGCCGGACATGACGCTGCAAAGACGGTCTGAATCTAGAGCTGGTGAAGCCAACTTGAGCTGTTGCTGCTCACCCTTGATCATATCCGAACTTGGGGTGTGTGTGAGCATGGAAGATGGCGTTGTACAAGCTGCTAGCGGGGACTCACGAGAAAGACACCCAAACTAGCAAAGACTGATATGGCGTAGAGGAGCGGTTGGCCCACGAGCCTCGAGCGCGTGCGTGGGGATGCTGGAGGCATTCTGCATCTGCTGCAGGCGGACGAGGGAGAGGAGGGGGGTGGTGGTGGGAGTCGCAGCTGAAGGTGCGCGACGGAGAGAGAGGAAGACGCTGGGGACGAGGTGTTGGCAGCTGAGGACGGTGAGGCTGAGGCTGAGGCGAGCGTCGCGTGAGTGTGGCACCGACTGGCAGCACACCTCTGCCGGCACACCCGAGTGAGGTCACCGCGTCTGCCGAGTCCCGCCCTCTTTCTGCCACACTTGCACCTCTGCCGAGCGCTGCGTTGTCTGCCCCATGCCAGAGTCCGTTCAGTCGCTCGACACCGTCTCCGACGTCGACTCCGACGCGTCCTACGACTCCGACGAAGACGACCGCCTCGCCGAACAGGAGTGGCAGGAGAGCCTCCAGCAACTCCAGCAGCTCGTCGCCATCGTCCTCCTCCCATACCTGGGCAAATTCCTCGGCAGGAGATGGAGTCACTGGGGTGCGTCTCACCTATCGCGCCCCTCATCGTCGCCCTCGATATCGCTCATCTGACCCATTCACAAGCCTATGCCCGGTATGTGCGGCTCGGTCTCGGAAAGTCCTTCTTTCTAGGCGAGAAACGCCTCTGACCGTCGACCATCACCTCACGAGCCTGCACGCCCCTGGGCCTTGTTCCCCCGCACCATATTCACGCGGCACGACGCAATGATTATCAGAGGTACGCCCCTCCCGGTCTCCTGCTCGCATTCCGTCTACTAACTCTATCGACCAACGTCCGTAGCCAACTGGGGATGCTGTTCGCCTTGACCTTCCGCAGATCCTTCACCACCTCCTCCGCCAGCTCCCACTGCTTCTTCCCAATCAGGCCCTTCAGCAGGATGTACCATGTGTCGTTCGTCATGTGCACCCGCCGCCGCCACATGTCCCTGTAGTACCTCATCGCGTTCTCCAGCCCCTCCGGCTCGCGATTCTCTAGCGACGCCCGGAGGAGCACGTTGTATATCACTCTGCTCGGCTGGAGGTCCCTACGCTGCATCGTCTCCCATATCCGCCTGTTGTAATCCTCGACGACCGGCTTCTCCAGCCAGTCGCCGCTGTTGATAGCGGTGAGCACCGACGTGTAGGTGATAGCATTAGGCTCGGCCTTCCCAAAGTCGCCGCGCTCCATCTGCGACAACAGGTCCATCGCGGTCTTGAAGCTCTGCGGCGTGCGCTCCTCCAGCTGGTGGTTGATGATCGCCGTCAGGGTCGTCGTGTCCGGGACAACGCCTTGCTTCGTCATGAAGCTGATGACAATATGCCCCGCGTCTGATCGCGCCTTGAGTAGCGCAGAGAGAAGAGTCGAGAACGTGTAGATGTTCGCCTTCACCCCGGCCGGCTCGAGCTCCTGCAGGACTTGCGCCATGGTCTTCAACTCGCCCTTCCGGCCGTAGTATCGCAGGAAGGTGTTGTACGTCGTGATGTCGGGCTTTGGTCCGATGTCCTCCATCTTCTTCTTGATAGCCTTCGCGTCCTCCTCCCGAGAGACGAAGAGCAAGTGGTATATCGTGGTATTGTACACCGCCAGGACGGCAGACGACTCTTCCGCCGGGACGTCTTTCTTCAGGTACTCGCGTTCGAAAGCGCGGAATCGCTCGAGGGCCTCATCGATCTTCTCGGCGGTGAAGAGAGCAGAGATGAGTGCTCGGTAGGAGAGCGCGTCCGGCTTCACGCCCGGCGCGTGCATCATAACCTCCCATGTCTTGAGCGTCGCGTTCAAGGAGCGCATGTTCCCGTAGCCGTCGAGAAGCGCGTTCCATGCAGAGATGTCGGGCTTCACGCCGAGCTTCAGCATGTCGTCCCAAAGCCGCACGGCGAGGTCGGTCTGCCGACATGCGAAGAAGCTCGTCAAAAAGGAGGTCCAAAAGAAGTCTGGGAGCAGGACCACGCGTGTTCCGGACAGCTGGCTGGGTTTGACCGCAAGCCACGGCTCAGGCTCGGTCGCGCCCGCGATGGCGTTCGAGTAGAGGCGCTCCAAGGATATGGTTGCAGAGGTCCGAGTGAGGTTCTGAAGGTGCTTCATAAATGTCGGTGGACGCGCAAGGAGCGCCGCCGTGTCGAGGCGCCGCGCGTAAAGAGTGACCTTGGCACGCAGCGCGGGGTCGAATTGCAAGAGGCGCGCGGTCCTCTCCAAGGTAGTAGGCGCGATTCTCGTGCCGGCCTTGAGATAGGTTTGCAACGCGTCTGCGAAGGAGCCGAGCTGGGCGTGTGCGATGATGGCAGCGAGGAGGATTTCGTCCCGGACGAGGCTGATGGGAGCAGGCGGTGCATCTCCGTTCGACTCTACCTCGGCATCTGGTTCGTCTGAGTCCTCGCCTTCGCTGCTAGGCAGCACGTCTTTCTCTCGGAGATGATCGACGTATTGCTCGTATAGCGCAAGCGCCTCACGCGGCCGCCTGTCCTCGATTGCGGCAAACATGAGCGCCTTCAGGCCGCCAGTGAATCCTCCGGCGGCGCAAACGAGGGCAATGTCACGCAACACTTGCAGATCCTGTTCGGATAATTGGGAGCGAGGCGAGTGCTGGAGAGATGTTACGACTGCGCTAGAGCATATGGTGTACTGCGACGGCCCAAAGAACGCCAGGAGATGCCTCTTTTTGAGCTGCTCCCAGACCGCCCGCACCTTCGGCAGGTCGCGTCGTGAGAAGGCGACGCGCAGCTCTGGGATGGCGGTATTGAACGCCTCGACTTGAGCATGCGTCATGGTAGCAAGAGCTTGTTCGTGAAAGACGCCATGGTCTTGCTCGAGCTGTGTCAAGATGGCACCGGGAGTGAGCGTGGACGAGGATGCCGTAGGCAGCTGCGAGGCTTGAGAAGACCCCCTCCTACTGCCGCCGTCATAACTAAGAGGGCGTTGACGTGTCCTGGAGGGTATTTGCGACAGCTTCCGACACAGGAGTGTACGAGGTATTAGGAAGTCGAGGGTAATGGCTGGTGCGATCCCATGGCTTGCTGTCCGAAGAAGCATGCGAGGGATTGGACGAGGACGTGAGACTGCTCCAGGAGCCTCAAATCAGCATCCCGGTCGTCAAATATGTGAAAGAGACGCACCGCACACGAGTGCTACTCTGTATACGGTCGAGTGAAAGACGTTGAGGTGAGGTCGGTCGCCGGGAACACGGCGGTCGGAGGCTTGAGGCGCGATTTATGGGCGCTTCTTCACAGACTTCAAGTCACCTGACTTGACGTGGTGGCGGCGCGGAGAGCGTTTCTAAGCCCTCCAGCCCGTCCTGCTCTGTTCTCAACCACTACCGTTGCCAACTGTCCGGTTCTTACCACTCTAACAAGGCAAAATGGGACACGGAAACTCGAACAAGCTATACGTGACGCATGCCGAGCACTCGGGCATGTTTGGGCAGCATACGGCGTCCTCAGCTGGCTTCAAAGCGTACGTCTCTGGTTGAGTAACTGCAGGCACATTGGTACTGATTCTAATCGCGTAGGAAAGAGCAAGCCACGCAGCGGCGCGCGCAGACACCGTTTGACTGTTGTTCTCTCACCTTCCAGCCGTTCAACAATCCGGTCTGCGCGCGCAACTCCGATGGGACCGGAAACGTGTTTGAGCTAGTCAGTATCATCCCATGGCTCAAGTGCGTACTACTGATCTGTCCGCTCTGTATCAAGCTAACCATGCCCTCATAGACAACACGGAAACATAAACCCTGTCACCCAAGAGCCTCTCCAACCGTCTGACCTCATCACCCTTCATTACTCCCGCAAGCCCTCCGGAGAGATTCACGATCCCATCTCGTTCAAGCCATTCAGCGAGCACTCGCACATAGTTGCAATCGCGAGTACGGGCAATGTTTTCCTTGCGGAGAGTATCAAGGGAGGCCGTGATCTTGTGGCAGACGTGAAGTTCAAGAAGTGAGTGGGCCCTGCCGTGTCGTAGTATACGCCCACTGACGCTTCGCAGGGAGGATGTGATCACCTTGCAGAATCCTCATGCTTTACCGCCTGCCTCCGTACCTGTCAAAGCGGCGCAAGCGACTCCAGCCAGGAAGGAGCAGGAGAAAGAGAAGGATAAGATTGACAAGTCCAAGGCGCTTACCGCGAAGCCAGCCACAGCTCCTGCGGTTGCGAAAGCCAAGACAGCTGTGCCTTGTAAGCGATCCATTTGTCCTACTACTCGCTCGATCTAACGTGGCTACAGGGAATGCATCGCCATATTCTACTGGTCTCCCTGGCGCGTCTTTGACATCTACGTCTGTGGATCCACAGACGCAGAGTTCACAGCTTCTCTGGGATGAGGTGCGTCGTAGTATGACTTCTACGTATTGCGAATCTTGTCTCACGAACATCCGAAATACTAGGAGGAACTCATGTTCGACGACTTCGCGAATCTCCCCAAAGGCAAGGGGAAGGAAAAGGATGTCGGGAAGCGACGCGCATACGTGCGTGTTGTGACAAGTCTAGGCGGCGGCGCTCTCAATCTGGAACTATACTGCGAGAAAGTGAGTGCTAGCCCGTAATGTCCTGTCGAACCCTACTGACACCTGTCGAGTAGGCCCCGAAGACATGCTACAACTTTCTGCAGCTGGCGAAGGCCGGCAAGTACAACAATTGCTTATTCCACCGGCTTGTACCTGGCTTTATGGTAAGCGCAAGCAGTCCAGGCATGTTGCAAACCCTGACTATAGCTCCGTAGATTCAAACCGGCGATCCCACAGGAACTGGGTCAGGTGGCGAGTCTTGTTGGGGAACTCCCTTCCGTGACGAGTACGATCTGCGAAACGCGGCTAAGCACGATAGTCGAGGCATTATCGCGATGGCCAACAAGGGACCTGCCACTAATGGCTCCCAATTCTACATCACGTTCCGGCCCGCACCTCATCTCGACAAGAAGCACACAGTCTTCGGCAAGCTAGTAGGAGGCGAGGACGTATTGGATGCTCTTGAATCGCTGCCGTTGAAACCGGGGACCGAGAGACCTGCAAAACCTGTCCGGATAACGGAAGTAGTCATGTACGCACTTTGTTCAGCTTTTGTGGGCGAGATGTTAACTCCGAGGCTGTCAGTTATCAAGACCCATTCGAGGAGTACAAGCAACGCGAGCAGCGCAAGCGCGAGCGAAAAGCAGAGACGCAGCAGACGCGCGCCAAGGAAGCGGAAGAGAAGGCGAAAGACGATATCAACTGGTTCGGCGTGAAGGTTGGACAGGAGAAGGCGGCTGGGGCGGTCGGTGGCGGCGTTGGGAAATATCTGAACCTCAATGCCAATGCGAAGCGGCCTCTGGAAGTATCTGCAGATGCAAGTACACCTCCTGCACCCCCGGAAGAGGGCAAGAAAAAACGTCGCATCGGATTCGGCGACTTCGAGGGTTGGTAGATGAGGTGTATGGTACATCCGGCCTGTATAGTAGTGTACACGATAACATATAGTAGATGCGAAATTACGCAGCAACCGGGACCCGCTCTTCTCTTCGCGGTTGAGGCACTGACTCGGGCTCTGTCCGAATATGCATGAGCCGTATCGGTCGAGACAACAAACAGGCAACATACCCTTCGCGGGCTCTGCAGGCTCTGCTGTAGGAACCGAAGGCAGGTTGATCGGTCGCTCCTCAGAAACACCGAGCTGCGCGAATCATCAGACACTTGCGATACAGGACATAGTTGGAACATGAGACGCACCGTCTCGAGCTGGAGCTCGTGCAATTCCGCTTGTACAGCTTCCTCGTCTTCGACACTTAACGAACCAGCGAGCATCATGTCGATCTCCTGTAGTCCAGGGTCGTATCTATTTACCAAGCAGGAATGAACCCATCACTCACCCGTTGATACTCCCTAGCCTCCGCTGTCTCCTCCAAGATGCGCTCGACGTTCTCGATGTTCAGCTCTTTGTGGATCTCCTTCAGAACTTCATTGCCCTGTTGCAATCCATGCAATACGGAAACCTCGACTAGAGAGAACTCTATCGTGGAGACCTGTGAGAGCGCTAAATCAACATGAGGGGGGCACACATGGACAGTGTAGGACGGACTAGCTTCTCCAAGTTCTCTAGTTGCGCATCGGTCTTCACTAGGAGACTTTCCTGGTATTTTCTCTTCCGCAATGCTATGAGAGCGCGATCCTTGCGTCCCGCAGCCAGCTGCTGCTTGGCAATCTCATGTTCACGGTCGAGAACGGCTTGTATCTCGGAGGAATCTCAGACAACGTGCGAGGGCATGGTATAACGACAGGATACTCACCTTCTTCTGGTACTGCCGGACCTTGTCCCGCTGTAGTTTCAGACTGTAAACAATTACATCTCCAGCGGTCGTTGGGAATCGCGGCGATGCACTGACTCTAGGATTGCGCGGTCCTGCTTCGTGATCTTCGGAACGGACTGGTTCCCTCCCATGAGATGCGTGTGGAGCTTCTCCGGAGTTAGATGCCTAATCCCGTTCGAAACCGTTGTCTAAGGAGAGGACAGGCTGAAGCAAAGCTGAAGGTAGATCCAGGAGCAGCTGCGGTGGGTAATTGTAGAGCACGACGAGGAAGCGTCATAGACGACTTGCAGACGGCAGTACTTCAGGACCCGACATCACGCGCTCCCGATCCGGCAAGTGAGTAAGTTCATATTCCATGTACATTGTAGGATGCTCGGGATCCTTGAGTGCGCACAGTCACAAAACGATTGCTTGCTCAGTCCATTAATAGCGATACTAGGGTAAGACGATCACTGAACCAATAGCGCGTAAGATCATACAGCAAAGGAGGTCATGACATGGGTGTCAATTCCCATGGTACTACGCCGATGTATGTCGGTAGCCTTGGAATGATCAGCACATCGCACAAATGCGGTCCGTACTTCTACGATGTAGCGAGGACCACCCGCGGTGGTACATTTAGAGGGATAACGGTCGTCGCATACTCTTCCCCGCACGTCTGCACCAGGTAGTCGTTCAGCATCTTGCTGTAATGCTCTGGAACAGTCGTACGAAGTTAACGGATCATTATGGCAGTTGCACCGATAATACAATAACGTACGAGCATGAGGAGCGCTTTCTCCTATACCCCCAATGACGGAGCTGTAGTATAGATGTAAGTTCCAGTGGGGCTGCATTCCGGTGAGGGAACATACTTACCGGAAGAAATTGATCTCGGCCTGCAAGGTGGCGATGTGCTCCTCGCTCTGGGCTTCTATGGCGGCTTTCAGGAACCGTACCAGAACCCTGCCTGCCGCGAACCAGCACACCTATTACAAGTGATTCAGTTGACGTACGGCAGACGCATCAGGGACCCGCACCATCGGGAAAACTCCCAAAAGCGCTAGATTATGACTCGTTGAATATGCTTCATGCAGTAGGTTCAGGATTGCGCGCGAAGCGGTGAGTATTCTGCAGGATGAGATGCATCCTGGCCGTCCGATTCGCGCATGGCCCTCGTGCAAGATTATTGTAGCGCTACGACCATGGAATATCACTCAGAGAAGAGGCGGGATACAGGAATGAACCACTTACAAGTGGACGGTAGATATTGCGGTGAATAAGCTTGCGTCTATGATGCTGCCTGAAAATGGGTCTTTGCACTGCGTCGGAAGCGAGTGTAGGAAGGCCAATATCAAGCGGTCCAGCTCCACGAAAGCAGGGGAACTCTGGACCAGGTCCTTGAAAGGCATTCCCGCAATGCCTGCAGGATTCGGTTCCATGGCAGGATCGCCGAGGTGACGCTTCGCATTGTAGCGGCCATTGAACACCTTCACTCTTGATAGGAGCATGGTCGCCTTGACGTGCAGGATGAACGAGTCGATCTGGCCGTCTAAGTGCTTCTCGATCACGTTCGGGTCGTGTGACCACTGGCGTAGATTCGGGGGAACCAAATTCTGCAACAAGTGAAGGAAAGCACGCATGATAGCAGGCTATGCACTTACCCCGTGTTCGAAGTCCTCACTGCGGACTGGAAGCATTTGAGCGATATCCTCGTCGTCTACCATCATGGCAAAATTGTTGATAGCGGCGAAGTGCCGCTCCATCATGTATGCTGTTGACCACATCAGGCCCGTTCATAGACAGTCAAAGGAAATGCCGACCTATCCAGAACGTGTTCCGTCGTGTCTCGTCCTCTGTGACTGTAAATGCAGGAGGTATGATGGAGGTACCAGCCATGTTGGAGCTCGAGATACTCTCGAACGGTGGGCAGGCGTTCAGCCCACAGGGGACGGCGTACCGCAGAGAAACAGCGAATGCGATGCAAGCCTTAGAGCAAGGGTTATTCACAACCCAATGGCTGTAGCGAATGTGCTGACCTCTGACCATCTGGAGGGAAAATCCATTTCAGGACTGCTTTATATACTGCATGTGCGGACCTCAGGGACGTACCTGGCATTATACCAGTACCAGAGCGCTACAATCACCTGAGCTTAAGAAGCGCCTCGTTACATCCTCGTTCCACCGAATTGCGAAAACATATACCTTGCAGGCTACCGAAGAGATCCGCTGTCGTTCGCAGAGAAAGATCTATGGCATCTCGGGCCGCCTTGATCTGCGAGTCCGCAAACGAGCCTGTTAAAGAATGAGTTGAGAACAGAGCTCCAGTCGAACGGTACGACTCCAGACCGTATGAACCTGAAGTTTTGCTCACCTCTATAGTAGGCTGGAAACGGAGGCGAAGGTGTTGGCCGAAGAGCGGCGGTGTACATACTCCCCATAGCGCACATCGCGTGGAGGACTGCCGGCGAAGGGAAGCCAGGGTGGGTAGGAGGCAACGAGAGGGATGCTAAGAATGTCGGGGCATGGAACAGGCGACAGGCAGTCGGCGTGAAGTTGAAGAACGCTTCCACCCTACAAGTTGCTGATTATTAGGTCACAATCCTGAAACCAGAACTAACCGCACTCACAAGTGGCGTAACGAGTGATAGTCGGGTAAATCCTTGGGCCATCCCCAGCTTGCTATAGCCCTGCTAGAGTTCGAGTCCCTGGGGTCAGTATACGAGTCAATGAAGGAGTGCAAGTTTGTATCGCCACGAGCAAGTAGGAGGTCGTCGACCAGAGCAACCGAAACAGCGAGGCTGTTTGAGGAAGATTCGGAGAAGTCGGCCATGACCTTCTGATTGTTGAGGGCCAGAGAGCCGTCGAGTACGCCAACATCATATTCATATCTCGTGAACGAACTGGACGATGTCTGCATGTTGTTCGTCGACGCGGATCGAGATCGAGACTCTTCATTCAAGTCTCTGCGCTCTCTCTCCTCCAAGAGCGTCTGGAGTTCGTCTGCATAGAAGTTAGAGCGGATACATCAGGCCGAGAGATGGCATCTGCGCACTGATACGACTTTGTAAACGTTCCAGCTTATCCCTGGGTGATTCGTCGGCCCTCACAGGATTGGGTTCCACTTCAAACGCTGTATGACTGGTCAGCACCAAATCAGACTCAGAGAGCCGATGGAGATTGCGTGCGTACTCTCATCGTAAGTGCACTCAGGATGGGGAGGCAACTCTGCCCCCGGAGACGCATGGGCTACGGCATAAGAATGAGAACGGACACAGGTAGAGCAAGGCCTCTTCGCATCGCTATGTGGTTTTAGCCGCTCGTACACTCAGCACCGTTCGGGCATCGGGGATGGCCAAAGCACGGACCATTTCTGCGCACAAGATACAATTCAGTACACACGCATATGCACTTTCCGGTTACTAGATGGCACCCACCAATTTACGCCGACGGCATTGGTGACAAGCCTTTGGAGGGGGTGAGAGGATTAGCTACGCAGATCGCCGTAGCATGGGAGGACCGGCTTTCTACCTGATTTCTGCGCAGTACGTGCGCATTATGGAAGGGTACCCCCGAGGAACGTATTGTTGGTGACGATGAAGTTACTGATGTCTTCGGCATCGTCGTCGTTGAACGGAGAGTTGTCAAATCGCCAACTTCCCTCCTCTTGCTTAAAGCACGCCTGGATGACAAACTCGAAGTAAACAAGGCTCTTGCCACGCCGGGTCCGCTTCTCGCGAAACCCTAGGCGACTATTCTGTTGATCATATGCTCCAGACACCGGCAATGCCCAGAAGATGCCGTTTGAAACCGCAGCGCCCCTAGGGCCCATCGCTACTTGCTCCTTCGTAGCCTTGGCGCTCCGCCGACATGGACGAGCACTCTTTCTGAATTCGCCATACCTTATATACGGCTACTCAGGTCAATAGTGCTTGCTCGGCAAATTGTAAAGCCTGCACCGGAATTGTCTACAGTACATGGCGGGTGAGATGGTGTAGCACTGCAACTTACATTACAACTTCGGCGGCTGCTTGACGCCGCAGCGGTGCCGGCGACCAACCACATATGTCTCTCATTTGAGCACAGACGCGCTCAGTTTCATATATGCGGGTGCCATGAAGATCATCAAGCTTCTGAGGCCGATGGCCATCGGTCTTTACCTAGAATCAGAGTGAGTAGTGCGAGTTTGTTGTGGGACTCAGTGGGAAGGCAGGCTGTACGCGCCGCTCGTCCGATGCCATTGCCACCGTCAACGGAGAGATTTACCGTGTCACCGTTGTTGCACGGGATGGAAGTAAGTAGTGTCAACGCATAGTACCACCTCCTCGCTTACAGGTATCATACCGCTGTGCCAGTGAATTTCGCACTCGAGGGTTCAGAGTTTTCACCGAGAATCCTACGACACCGGCTTTGGTAACCCTGCGCAGGACGGATACCACTCAAGCTAGAGACGGGCTTGCAGGAACTCGATGCTCTACCGATGTCGGCGCGGATGGTTGTGGATGCGATGATACTTAGCTATCGAGAACCGGGAGGCTCGGATAGCGTTGGATAACCAGAGCATCTAATCTAATCTCTTCCGTGGGCCGGCCCCCTCCTGCCCGCCGGAGGCCCGCATCCGCCACCACTTGAGACCTGCACATGCTTGCATGGGACTATCGCTCGACATCACCGTTTATCCATGGCGGAGCAAGCGGCGAGAGCGTCGGCGACGGAGCGGGTTCAAGCCGCTCTCTCACGAGGACAGGTTATATACTGGGCGCGAGCACCCAGGCTGCCCCGACTTCCTTACTACCCTAGCACACCGACTGCTTTCGGAGGCTCGAGGACTCCCTACTACCATCCTGGGATTCACGTCGGCGTAACCAGTGCCATAAGAAGATCAAGATGAAGATCGACTGGAGTAAGGTGGAACAGCCCGAGTTTGTCCCGTTTCGCTTCCCTAGCCGGCGATCCGTGGTCTACGGGAGTAAAGGAGTCGTCGCCGCATCGCAGCCTCTCGCAGTCGAGGCTGGGCTAGAGATCCTCAGGAAAGGAGGCAACGCAGGTGACACCTTACGTTTTCCGCTGAGTATCTGGGCGTATAGTGACCTTGCTCTACTATAAAGCGGATGCCGCAGTTGCAACTTCCGCTGCTCTGAACGTTACTGAACCTAGCTGCTGTGGAATTGGCGGGTACGTATCTCTCACATTCGACCTTAGTGTATCCACTTATCATGCTGATGGTCGCTGCACAGTGATGCGTTCTGCTTGTTCTATGACGCGAAAACCAAGACCGTGAAGGCGCTTAACGGCTCAGGACGTTCGCCCGCGAAACTAACGATTGATCATGTTCGGAGTCAAGGCGTCACTGGGGACAAGATACCCGGTACTAACCTCAACTCAGTTACAGTGCCAGGTTAGTCTCCCCGGCATGTGTCCGGACTTACCATGTCTGAGCGTGGTTGTAGGAGCGGCCGCTGCATGGGTCGATACTGTGGAGAAGCTCGGCAGCGGGCGACTGTCCGTAGCGGAGGTCCTGGAGCCTGCCATCAGGCTCGCAGAAGAGGGGTGAGCGGAGATTGCCTCCGTCCTCTTCAGGGTATCCCTGACGTGCACCTGTCCCCAGCTTCCCGGTGACGGAGATCAATAGTGCGCAGTATCAGAACCAGTACCAGCAGCTGAAGACTGCCTCGCCAAACGGCGACGAGATGCTGCTAGACGGCAAGGCTCCCCTGCCCGGACAGTTCATGAAGCTCACGAACCTAGCGAAAACGTTCCGCGAGGTTGCGGAGAAGGGCAAGGATGGCTTCTACAAGGGCCGCGTCGCACAGGCTATCGTCGATCTCATCCAAAGCAAAGGGGGCGTGATGGAGCTCGAGGACCTCGCAAATCACAAGACGGACTTCGTCGAGCCTATCGAGTACACCTTCAAGGACGAGGTGACTGTATACGAGGTATGCTTGACTCTGGGTTCTGGTCATTGGGCTTGTGAGCGGATGATGACGGCCTTTGCAGTGCCCTCCCAACGGCCAGGGTATCACTGCCTTGCTCGCCCTCGGGATCCTAGACAACCTAGAGGCGCAAGGAAAGATTGGACCATTGTTGGAAATGGAGCATAACTCAGCGGAGTATCTCCACGTCCTTGTCGAAGCTATGAGGTGTGTTGCGGTGTCTTTGCGTGTTCGAGCAGTGATCTGACGTTCCCCGCAGGCTCGCTTTCGCAGGTTAGGCATACTGCCTCACAAGCATCGTAGCTACTTGACTTACACTTGAAGCGTAACAGACAGCCAGTACTACGTGACTGACCCCAACTTCTCCAAGATACCGGTTGATGAGCTCCTTAGCAAGGTTCGCATCTGGCCCATGCTGACGTCTTGTGCATTTCTCATCGGTCCGCCGTCCTTAGGAGTACCTCGCCTCTCGTGCAAAGCTGATCGACCCAACAAAGTCCAACCCCAACGTCGTTCACGTACGTCTGATTGTGCCACGAAGTTGACTACTTCGTCGCTGACGCATGGTGGCAGGGAAACCCTGTACATTCCTCAGACACTGTCTACTTCACCGTCTCGGACCAGTGGGGGAACGCGTGCAGTTACATCCAAAGCAACTATGCAGGTCAGTTTGCCGTTTCGCCACAGTTGACTTGTCTAACGTATCCTTGACAGGCTTCGGAACAGCGGGTAAGGGATCCCGACTGCGCATACTGACTTTCCGCCGTACTCACGCCGTGTCTCCAGCCGTGCCAGAGGGCTGCGGATTTACGCTCCAGAACCGTGGGTCGAACTTCAATCTCACCCCCGGCCACCCGAACGCGCTGCAGGGCGGAAAGAGGCCATACCACACTATCATTCCCGCCATGGCGCTGCGTGGGCAAGAGCTCTTCCTGAGCTACGGCGTCATGGGCGGCTTCATGCAGGTGTGCTCCCTATCCCGTCCCTTACGTCCCGAAAGACTGGCTGACATCTCGGGGACAGCCGCAAGGACACGTTCAGGTACTCTTGAACCTGCTGCGCGGATACACGGTGCAGACCGCCCTCGACGCACCGCGGTTCTGTATCTCTGCCGGCAGCCCCGTGACGGAAAGCGCGCAGAGCAGCGAGTCGGGCGATATCAACAGCGAGGTATACTTCGAGGAGGGCATCCCCGAGGCTGTTATCAGCAAGCTGCGCGGTACGTCCTCCCCGCCTGTGTCAACAGCGTCAGAAGGGCTGACATGAGGGTGTGGCAGAAATGGGCCACGACGCGCGTCCTGTGAGCGGGATGAAGAGGAGCATGTTTGGCCGTGGACAGATCATCCAGAAGCTCACTGACAAGTCCGGGAAGACTGTGTGGGCCGCTGGATCCGACCCTCGAGCAGACGGACACGCTGCGGCGCAGATCTGAGGAAGCCTCGGGCGTGAAAATTTGCTATGCGCGACGACTCAATAATGTAAGCGATAGTATAGGGGTGTAGCTATATGCCGCAAGGATGTATATATACGCGAGGTCCAAAGGGTTACGATGTGCACGGTTACAGACGGATTACACAAGACGGATTACACCAAAGAAATCGGGGATCACTGATTTACCTGCCTGAACTTGACTACGGATGCCAAATATACGACCGACTGCGAGAACGTCAATGATTGCTATCCAACACGAAGCGATACTACATCCATCGTCCACGCTGTCGCTCGCTCCCCTGCATGTTTCTGAGCCGGTACTCCCGGAGGTCCTTCGTCCTGTCCGGGGCGCTGACACGACCCCAGCCTGCGAGCGGGACGATGACGGCGGTCATGTTGTCGTCGCCGCCCATGTCCTCTGCGAATGTCAGGATGCGTTCCGCCGCATGCTTTGGGCTCGGCGCGCCCCGCGCGAGGTCAGAAATTTCATCATCAGACACGACAGAGGAGACACCGTCGGATAGGAGGGTGATGTGCGACCACTTGGATCCTGCATTTAGTCGCGGTCAGTCCCCGATGGGACTAAGGGAATGTGGAATGAACGTACCTTGAAGGAGTACGTTCCGGACTTCGGGTTCTGGTGTCACTCCGAAGGGCTTGAACTTCAGGTCCCCGAGACTGTCGGCATATAAGCAGTTTGACCCGACCACTGGGATTATCCTCGCTCACCATCGGGTATTAGCCAAGGCACCCATCCAACTAAGGAAGAGTGTCAGCGCATAAGCGGATGGAAAGCGCATCCACTTACCGAACTTCACCAAAGGAGTCAGTGGTCAGGGCACCGACCATTCGACGCAGCCGCACGGATTCGACGCGAGCCTCGGCATGGTGCGCCTCGGTCATCGGTAGCACTGAGCCGTCAGTGGCGGTGAGCAGCACTCGCGTGTCTCTGTAAGGGGTTAGCGCAACGCACATATGGCGTTCGCATAGTCCAGGGACCTACCCCACGTGAGCCACGGTGAGCGCGACCTTCTCAGCCTGAAAGAACCCGGAAGGAGGGTTATCGAGAGACTTCGCAAGAATCACCGACGCTGTCGCGCCGCATTCCTTGGCCTCACTCTCTTCTGAGAGGATCTTGTCTACCTGCATATGGAACAGGCCGGCGTAAGCCCACAAGGAACTAGAGAACGGCGCGGGAACCAACCTCGAAGAACGCAAGCGTCGCGCGCGCTTCCAGGTCCAGCTCTCGCTGGAAGTCCGGTGAGTCAGGATCCAGCCATGGGGCGAGTACGCCGCCGTCGAAGCGTCGGAAATAGCCTCCGAGCTCCTTTAACCATGCGTATAACTCCGGTATCTGCGCCTTGTTTACGTTCTCGAAGAGCCCATGGAGCTCCTGGCGGAGAAATTGGGAGACGGTGGAACCGCCATGGCCGTCATAGATGCCAACAAAGAGGACCTGACGGGCCAGGGCCGGAGGTAAGGCGGAGGGGTCCCAGTCGACGTTGTGCGCTTTCTTGAAACTGAGCGCGAGCTCCGCAGGGTCGAGCGATAACGCGGCATACGCGTAATGGTCCTCCTGGTGACTACGATAGATTCGCGTGGTGAGATTAGCGGGAGCTGTAGGCGGAGGAGGGGAGCACGACTGACATACCTGCGCTCACCTCTGGAGGAGGCTACGCCGATGAAGTTCGGATTGTTTAGGGGCAGGCGGGCCGTCCCTGCTGCTAGGCCGTTGGGATTGGTACAGTACGAAGAGGATGCACATGGAGTAGGTCACCTGGGGTGCAGATACGGATATAGTCATGATAGAGAGCGCGAGAGGGCCGTCTGAGGAACGGCGAGGACCGGAAGACCGAGGACCTGCGAGAGAGAAGTAGCGCCATGCAAAGAGGCAGCGGCTGCGGTAGTGCACATCGAGTAACCCAGAGCTAGACCGGCCGACGTCGCGAGGACAGAGATGCGAGTTGGAGTGCAGCGTCGACAGTGCCGCAGAGCGAGAGGAGGGTCCGGAGATACGAACCCTAACCCGAGGTGCGTGTGGGGAATGGCGGTGACAGCATGGGCGCCTACCGATGCCGTATGCTGAACAGTCCATCTGATCCCGCCGCGAATCCGAACATCACAAACCATCAGTAGGAATGCCCTTGACCTGTTCGATGTTCCATGTGCTCATCTTCCGAGTCGTCCGCCCACTCGGCTAGCAATCCCAGTGGCATATATAGCACGGTGCCATGACGAGATGCTCTCCCCGTCGCCCAACCACTTCGCGTCTGGCCTCCTAGCATGGCGTTGACAACCAGCCTCCTGCTCGCATTCTGCGGGGCATCCATTGTCCTGGCCAGCCCGCGAAGCGCCTCCACTTTCGCTGGAGCTACCACCAGCGCCGTGTTTCCGCCACCCGACGCGACAGACACGTCTGTGAACACCTTTTTCCCCGGCCCTGAGCAGGTCGGCCATGCGGGGCCAACACCGAGTGAGTTTGACGCGTGTACTCAAGCGTCGACGCTTCCTGACCTTGGCTCTACTCTAGCGGGTGACGAGGCTTGGGTCCTCCAGACGGCCCCTGCAGCGCCAGTCAAGGAGGATGTATATCCTCTCGTTGACCCCGTCGAGGTTCAGACGACCGTCAATTCGAAGCCGTCATTTGACCCCATTCGGTCATGGGGCAATCTATCTCCGTGGTTCTCGGTCGGAGATGTCTTTGGTCTTCCAGACGCCTCTCCTGCTGTTCCCTCCGGATGCGAACTTACCCAAGTCCACCTGCTGCACCGTCATGGCGCGAGATATCCCACCTCAGGCTCTGGTCCCAGTGCGTTCGCAAGCAAAGTACATGCCGCGGCGACGTCGTCGGGCTTCAGCGCCTCCGGTCCACTCGAATTCTTGAACACTTGGACCTACAAGCTGGGCGCGGAGTTGCTCACTCCGTTTGGTCGTCAGCAGCTGTGAGACTGATATGCAACAGGATCTGCGGTACTTGCGTACTGACGGACCGAGTCTCCAGATTCGACCTTGGCAGTGCTTTCAGGGTCAAGTATGGTCACCTTCTCAAGGGCTTCACAGACCTTCCCGTCTTCCGTACCACTTCAGAAGGTGTGCGCGATCTGTAAGGCATGTAAACGTTTTCTGATGTGTCTCTTCTCCAGCACGTATGGTAGACTCCGCGTACGGCCTATCTGTTGAACATGATGATGGAGCTCGAGCTGACCCTCTACAGCTTACACTTCGCAGCGGGCTTCTTCGGCGTGCAGCAGTACCAGGACTCCTACCACCAGCTAATCACCATCGAAGACGACGGCTTCAACAACACACTCGCGCCCTGGACTGCGTGCCCCAACGCCAATAACGACATCCTGAACATCGGATTTGACGCAGCGGCCAACTGGACACAGATCTACCTGAAGCACACAGTCCCTCGTCTGCAAAAGTACATCAAGGGTGTGAACTTAACCACTTCGGACGTGCAGGCGATGCAAGAACTTTGTGCTTATGAGACCGTCGCCCTCGGATACTCGGCTTTCTGCGACCTGTTCACGGAAGAGGAGTGGAAGGGCTATGAGTACAACCTCGGTGAGTGCACCTCTGCCAACGCTCAGCAATATGGCGAAAGTAACGAGCCTCCCCAGACTTGGAGCTGTGGTATAGCTTCGGACCTGGAAATCCCGCTACAGCAGCGCAGGGCATTGGCTACGTGCAAGAGCTTGTCGCTCGTCTCACCCAGACGCCGCTCACTGAGTTCGCTACGAGCCTGAACGCGACTCTCGACAGCAGCAACGTGACCTTCCCGCTTAACCAGCCCATCTACGTGGATGCTACCCATGATACGGTGATTTCAACCAGTGAGCGTAACATCCCTGGAGTTCGGAGGCCTTTCAGACTTATCATCATCACTCGTAGTTCTTGTGGCCTTGAACTTCACCACCATGGCAGAAAATGGGCCCTTGCCCATTGATCACATTCCAAAGCACCAGGTGAGCTCGTGCAGGAATCTTCGACTCCACTCAACGACTGATTCCTTCTTGCTAGACTTACACCGGACAGCATCTCGTACCTTTCGCGTCCAACCTCGTAGGCCAGGTGATGTCGTGTCCGGCCTCACAGAAGTCTCAGGATAAGGAGTCATTCATCCGCTTTATCCTCAACGATGGCGTCGTTCCGCTCACCGGCATATCGCACTGCTCAGAGAACAAGAACGGCCTCTGTCCAGTGGCTGATTTCGTGAAGGGAATGAAGGAGCGTATCGCGGAGGTGGATTATGCATATGACTGCTTCGCGAACTACACCGTCCCGTGGCCCGATACCATCATCGACGGGCGGATGCACAAGTGACCCTGTAGTTTAGTCACATACTCGGTACAAGCCCAAATGCAGTGGTCCTTGTAACCATCAACAAACCCGCGAAAGTGAGCTGCCGGCGGAACGCGCGAGAGGTTACGATCGTGTGCGGCAGGAAGGAAACCCTACTTTAGGGGTCCGGTTAGTCATGCGGCGGGACGCGATCTGGTGCGATTGCGTGGAAGGAGTGACAGTGAGAGCGCACAAGTCCGGCCCAGCGTTGCTCAGCCCGGCTCACCGTAATCTTGCTTTCCACCCCCATGCTCTCTCGCTCGCTCCGCGCAGCGGCGCTCTCGAGGCGACGGGCTGTGCCCGTTTTCAGCGCAGTGCGGCTCTCGCGCACGTATGCTACCCCCTCGGACAACACTCCGAGGCCCGACCAGAAGCCTCCGAACGACTCCAAGGCCTCAGAAGACGGCGGGAAGCCTGCGGAGGGGCAGACAGAGAACAAGGAGGTGCAGGGAAAGGAGGGGGAGTCGAAGGAGGAGCCGCTGAATGGTCTCGAAGGATTTTTCCAGCGGTACCACCAGCAGCGGCAGGCGCAGAACACCGCCGCCGCGGGCCAGCAGACGCAAGGCCAGTCTAAGAACAACTCCCGCCAAGGCTCGTCGAACAACAGGCGAAACGGTGGGCAGAACCCGAACAACCCGTTCAACCCGAATCAGCTCGCACTCCTTGCCACGACCGCTGCAATCTTCTTCGCCCTCTCGTCATCGTCCTACCCGTCCTCCCGAGAGATCACATGGCAAGAGTTCCGCACGGCTTTCTTGGACAAGGGCTTGGTCGACAGCTTGACCGTTGTGAATCGCTCGAAGGTCCGTGTCAAGCTGCACTCGAATGCCACCGGGACTATGTACCCCACCGCTCCCAGCGGTGGCGGGGAGTACTACTTCTCCATCGGATCGGTAGAGGCATTCGAGAGGAAGCTCGACGAGGCGCAGAACGAGCTCGGCATCCCCTCGCACGAGCGCATACCTGTCTACTACCATGACGAGGTCTCCACCTTCAACTACATCCTCAGCTTCGGACCCACCCTGCTCTTTGCGGGTATCATGATCTGGCTCTCCCGGCGTGCGGGAGGCGCTAGCGGCGGCAGCGGAGGAATCTTCGGCGTCGGCAAGTCCAAGGCGCGGATGTTCAACAACGAGACGGACGTAAGGGTGCGCTTCGCCGACATCGCCGGCATGGACGAGGCCAAGGTCGAGATCATGGAGTTTGTCTCCTTCCTCAAAGACCCGGCCAAGTACGAGCGACTGGGCGCAAAGATCCCTCGTGGTGCTATCCTCTCCGGTCCCCCTGGTACGGGTAAGACCCTACTCGCCAAGGCCACCGCGGGCGAGGCCGGCGTGCCGTTCTTCTCTGTTTCTGGTTCCGAATTCGTCGAGCTCTTCGTCGGTGTCGGTTCATCCCGCGTTCGAGACTTGTTCGCGACGGCAAAGAAGAATGCCCCCTCGATCATCTTCATCGACGAAATTGACGCTATCGGTAAGGCTCGTGGCAAGGGCAAGGGCTTCGGCGGTAACGACGAGCGCGAGCAGACGCTCAACCAGCTCCTCGTGGAGATGGATGGCTTTGGCACGCAGGAGCACGTCGTCGTTCTCGCCGGCACTAACCGACCTGACGTTCTCGATCCCGCGCTGATGCGTCCTGGCCGGTTCGATAGGCACATCGCCATCGACCGTCCCGACGTCGTAGGACGGAAGGGTATCTTCCTCGTACATCTGAAGCCCCTGCGTCTCTCCCCCAACCTGCCCGACCGGGAGAAGTTCGCGGAGAAGCTTGCGGTGCTCACTCCCGGTTTCTCTGGTGCCGACGTCGCGAACGTCTGTAACGAGGCGGCGCTGCATGCAGCCCGTGTCGGGAACGACGCGGTCACCGAGGAAGACTTCGAGGCTGCCATCGAGCGTGTGGTTGTCGGTCTTGAGCGGAAGAGCAGGCTGCTGAGCCCCGAGGAGAAGAAGACCGTTGCGTACCACGAGGCGGGCCACGCCATCTGCGGTTGGTTCCTCGAGCACGCAGATCCGCTCCTCAAGGTCAGCATCATCCCCCGTGGTGTTGGCGCTCTCGGCTATGCGAAGGTGAGATACTCCTGTACTGCTCTACATATATGATGCTTACATATGGCCGCTAGTACCTCCCTCCGGACCGCTACTTGCTGTCGACTCCTCAGATGCTGGACCGGATATGTATGACGCTCGGTGGTCGTGTCTCTGAGGAGATATTCTTTGGACATGAGAACGTCACGACCGGCGCTCAGGATGATCTCCAGAAGATCACCAAGATCGCCTTCGAAGCTGTCGCCAACTACGGCATGAACGACGTTGTGGGTCCGGTCAGCTATGGTGGCGCGAACGCGACACAGGAATCCCTGGTCAAGCCTTTCAGCGAGAAGACCGCGGAGATGCTCGACGAGGAGGTCCGGAAGATGATCATGTGAGTTTCCTTCGGGGTTGGATGCATCGTGTGAGGCTAACCCTTTCACTAGTCAAGCGCACCAACGGACAACAGAGCTCTTAACGAAGCACAAGGACGACGTCGAGAAGGTTGCGAAGCTGCTGCTCGAGAAGGAGGTTATCACTCGGTAAGTAGTTTCTCTGCTTTCATCTTGTGCAGTCGCTGATGGAATTGAGCAGTGAGGATATGATCGCTCTGCTCGGTCCCAGACCATTCGCAAACCGCAAAGACGCGATGGACAAGTGGTTGGAGGAGAACAGTCAGGAGCGTAGCGCACCACCACCTCTCGAGCCCGCGGAATCGTCCGAGGCGAACCCTGCACCGGCCGCGAAGCGGATAGACGACTTACATCCGTAGTTACCTGGGCATGTGTCGACGTCTGTGATCTAATCCCTGGGCTGTTCAGGCTGGACATATCATACCGCACGCGATCGTTTGTATCCACCACTGTATCTATCCTACATTTCCGAGCACCACTCACGATAATAAACGATCCACTAATGGGCCACACGCCGTCGATACTTCCGGTGCGGGTGCGTGATTCCATTTCCATGTTAACATCATCAGAAACGTAAGTAGTCGTCGCCCATGCAGGTCATAGCGAGTACCGGAAGCCGCTCCATTTGTCGCCTTTCTCGCTCCTGGCTGCCTCGATACTCTCAAAACGGCCGTTTTCCTCGCGCGCATGTTTGTTGTCCACGCCGTCGATGATCTCGTCGCGCTCGCCCCTCTCCCTGGCAGCGTTCTCGCGCTTCAAGTGGAAGTACAACGCCAGCGAGCATATCCAGCCGATGGCGATGTAGGCGAGTACGATCCCGTGGCCTAGCCTATACCAGGGCTTGTCTACTGCGCGATACTGAGAGAAAAGGTCAGCTAGACGGAACTAGATACGTGCTGGGAGAATGCAGGACGTACAACGTTGGAAGTGACAGCGCCGTTCAGGTTGCCCCAGCCAATAGCCATGCCGAGGACTGCGCTCCGCTTATATGAGCCTTCGACGTTGCTCGAGACCCAGGCTCTGCCCCGCTGTCAGCATTGAAGCATGCACGATTGACGCCTAACGATGACTTACACAGAGTTAGCTGCCGAGGTGGGACGAACGGTAGGGCTATGTGAGAAACATCACACTTAGGAATGGTCGGCCATACGTACGAATGGTAGGGTATATAGACCTGAAGGAAGCAGGTCAGTAACGCATGACGAAACTCAGGCAGAATACTAACGAAGCAGCCAGGTATACGGCGAAGTATGATAGTGATGGGTTTGTCGAGCACAGAAGGATGATATAGCCCACCAGCCCTGGAGGACAGGCGAATCGGTCAGCATTGCTCGACGGCGAATCTGAGCTCTTCGGTCTTACCGCTTCCGAACAGCCCGCTGTCGAGGCGTTAGCAACCGAACCAACTCGGTAAGCTCTGTGCACTCACAGGTTCACCCAGGCCCTAGTTTTCACCCTGTCGCCTAGGAAGCCAATGACTACTGTCATGATGCATGCCCAAGCATACACTGGAACAGAGAGCAAATTCGCGGCGGTGGCCTGGAAACCGAGCTGGTTGATGATTGTGGGGGTAAAGAGCGAGAACGCGAAGAGAGGCCCATCGCTGCGTGCACGGTTAAGAGTGGCGTCAAGGTTGAGACTAGCCTGACGACTTACAATCCCATATAGATTCCCACTATTTCAGCGCAGTCAGTCACGCGATAGGTGAATTGCGGGTAACACTCACTTGCTAGCCACGTCTTCACGTCTGCCAGACTCTGCCAGACGTACTTCATCTTGAACTTCTCGCCGCCCGCACTGAACTTCATGTCCGCCTGCAGTCGACGAATGACCCACACGCCTGAGGATCACGCATTATCCTTCAGCACGAGTATTCCTACCGAGTGCTGCTCGACACTCACGTTCGGTCTCATTGAGGAACTTCGCGGTGTCTGGGAAGTCTGAGAGGATGAAGAAAGAAGCTATCGCACAGATGACTGTTACAAGGCCTTCCAGGATAAAAATCCACGCCCAGCCGGGCTTCCCAGCGACACCATCCATATTGTGAATGGCTGCTGCAAGGAGTCCACCTAGTGCAACGCATTAAACGCTTCCGTTAAGGCCACTATTAGTTGGGAAGGGGCGTACTGAAGGCTCCCGCGATGGTCGCCGAGGAGAAGAACACTCCTACCCGACTCCCGAGTTCGTTCCTTCTATACCAGCTGTGCCAGGGGTGTCAATGCTCGCGGCAATAGTGGCAGTCCGTGGAGCAGCGCATACCAGGAGAGATAGAAGACAATGCCGGGGTAGAGACCTGCTTCTGCAAGTCCTAGCAACACTCGGAGCCCTGACAAGCGGTGAGCTGACCGTCAGGCTCATTAATTGCAATGGACATACCAACGAGGCCAGCGTAGTTTGTTACCACGCCATGAAGAGTCTGTAATGGGACATTTAGCATTATATGGAGGTGCATTTCGGGTTATACTTACCATGGCAATGCCCCAGACCAACATGATGAAGGACAACCATAGCGAAGGACGCAGCTTCTTCAGAGCGAGATTGCTTGGTGGCTGATGACTAGGGATTCAGGTCTAGGGACCTAGGCCTCCAGCAGAGAACGCACCTCAAAGAGAGAATACGGGAAGAAGAAGACGGTAAGAGCTACAAGGTACTGCTTGTCGGTGATGTGTAAATCATCCGTCATGTGGTACAGCTAAAGGACCGCAGTCATCATCAGCTACAGTGTCCTCAGCTCGGCATACTAGTAAGGCATCACTCACCTTTGCGTTGCCGATGTTTCCGCGGTCCAGGAAGTTCAGAAGGTATAGAACTGCGAGCCAGGGCACCACATGCCAGTCTATCCGCCTCATGAGCTTGCGACCATCGACGCTAGAAGTGTCCACATCCGGTCGATATACGTTCTCTGTTGCGTCCTGGATGATGACCGTCTCCGGATCCTTGTACTCCTTCTGCGATGCAGTCTCCAATGACATGACGGTGCAATGGACCTGGGGGTGTTCGCCGAAGCCTGTGTAAAATGTATCAATCACCTGGAAGGTTTGCAAGCGAAGAGGGCGGGATGTTATACACTCTGTGCTTGACCTGGGGAAACTGCAGCGCTCCGCACATCCCGGTGTAGCTCAAACCCCCTGGTATGTATAGCGGAGCGCAGGTCACTTGGACCCCGGTGGAGTTCTATTTACCAGACGGCATGACATTGCGTTCCGATCCCGAGGTTACATATCTAAGCGACCATCCCAGACTTCCCTCCACATGGTATGATCGCGTACCTAGATAAGCGTGCACCGGGGCTCCAAACGAGATATCTTGAACCTTTCAGCTTCACCTCTTCCGCGACCGGTCAATGTATCGCTGTCTATCGTCGAACGTGATCTCAACTCTGCAGGCCTCTTGATTCACAAGTGACGGCATGCCGCGGATAAGGAGGGGACAACTACCGGAATGCCTGACCGTCGTCTTGGCTCGTCGCGGGACGAACGATGGCACGTCCAGTGCACCGTCATTTGCATCCATGGCCTGCGTCGGTCTAGCGTCCCTGCTTTTAAGATATGCGGCCGGTCGTGGAGGTAGAACGAGTAGTAGTGCAGCCTTCAAAGACAATGCTTGTTCTGTCCATGCGAGCGGGTATGAGATGTCAAGGTGACGGATCGCGACATAACTCAGAGTACTGACCTGCCATGATCATGAGAATGCCCGTCGATAAACGTCCACGCCTAGCACGCCCTCTAAGTCCGAAAGAGCCCTCCCAAGCCACAGTTTGACATCCTCCGTGTCCTTCGCCGCCACCCTGACAATGCAGCCTTTCCTGTCACATATCGTGCTCATAGACCACAGGAGGGGAGGTGGCGCGTGCTGCTTGAACACAGTGAGGGTAGCGTACGCCGCGGACAGATGGCGTATAGTGTCTCGAACGAGGTCGCCGTATATGATCACGGTCGCATAGCATGAGTAGGGAGCCAATGTCTCCGCGAGGGACCGAGCTGTGATTGGGCCACCCGAAGCTCCTCGTTCCTCCAGAAGCGTTGCGTCTCTTGCTATTCTCCGGCCCTCTACCCAGACTTCATTCAGGCTGTAGTATCGCGAGAAGACCCATTCTTCGCCAAGCGACTTCCTCCCAGACGTGATCCAATCGAGCAGCACAGCAGAGGCGCCTTGAGCGAGATGGAAGTTCTGGGTCTGGTGATATTTCGCAGCACGGAAACAAGTGACGGGGTCGGGCAGGAGGAAGAGCGCGCTGTCCGTTGAGACGTGTACGTTCAACTTCTGAGTCGTTACAGGGTGTATTTGTGTGCGGGCCGCCGACAGTCTTTCACCGGGGCGAGTCTTGAAGACCTTGGTAGAGCCCTAATGCGCCTGCGTGGTCGACATACGACGAGCCGGAGTACCCCAGAATGGTGAATCACCTGAGAGAGGATGGCAAGTCTTGCACCGTCTTTCACCTCGATGGTCAGGTGCACATGATCGCCCCCCACAAGCCCTCCTCCGTAGCTCATCATGTACACGATGGAAACGTTGCCTGACGGAAGTTGAGGAGACAGCAGCTTCAGGGGATATGTCGCAGAGAGGTTGGAGAAGACGTTCGAGAAGCCGTCATTGCGCACAACAACCCGCCCGTGTCCGGGATGTATGGTCGCGAGAGTCATGGTGGGAGGAGAAAGCTGCGATAAAGGAACCTGGACATCGCCGTCTGTGTTCAAGTCGATATCGGGGAGAGCTGCCAACAAGCGCTCATGCTCGATCGCTCAGGGCACGTGGCACATACCCAGATCGAGATCTGCAACTTTTTGGACTGTGAACGCTGCTCCAGGACTCCCCTTCGGTGTACGTTGCTCACTGCCCTGCACACTCCTTCCTCATTCCGTCCTCCAAGACACCACGTTCGTCACTTCAATATGCGCCCACTCACGGAGGAGGAGAGCAAGGCTGTCTTCGCTAAGCTGGCGAACTACATTGTACGTTGATGCCTCTCTGCAGTCAGCTCAACACCTTACCCCACCTCGTTTTTCTAGGGCAAGAACCTTGTACATCTTATTGACCGACAAGACGAACCGCACTGCTTCCGTCTCCAAAAAGACCGCGTATTCTATGTCTCCGAGTCGTCGATGCGGTTAGCTATCTCTGTCGCAAGACCCAACCTCATAAGTTTGGGTACTTGCTTCGGCAAATTCACGAAGAGCGGCAAGTTCAAGCTGCATATAACCGCTCTCGACTACCTCGCACAATATGCCAAGTACAAGGTACTTGAGACCACGAATCCTGTTTGTCATGTAACCCTCATCGGTTGTGTAGGTCTGGATCAAGCCAAACGGCGAGATGCCGTTCCTCTACGGCAACCATGTGCTCAAGGCTCACCTGGGTCGGATAACGGAGGATACACCTGAGCACCAGGGCGTAGTTGTCTTCAGTATGAATGACATTCCTCTGGTATGTGCAGTTACTATCGATGATCAGCCTCGTAACCCTCTCACGAATTGGTGTAGGGTTTCGGTGTGACGGCTAGGTCCACGGTGGACACAAGAAAACTCGATCCTACAGCTATCATTGTCTTCCACCAAGCGTAAGTCCGGTGTGTCGAAATGCGGTCTCATCGCTAATTCCCGTACTAGCGACGTGGGAGAGTATCTCCGTGACGAGGTACGTCGCTTTGCCTACCACTCGCTTCGGCTACTCACAACCTCGGAATCTCTAGGAAACCCTATTCTGACAGAAGTATACTTCTCCTGCGGAGGGTACCTGGAAAGGACGACTTGACGCGGATATGAAGTGCTCGGCCGCGATCAGGACTCGCCAGACGTGCCTGCGTTGCATTGGAGACGTTCTCATCTTGCTGGGTTGTCGTTGGCTGCTTGGAAGGGTCTTGTGTACATGTTTCTCGTATAGTAGAATACAGGCTTCGCTGCAGCGAAGAGGTCGCGGAGGATTTGAGAGTGCCGCCACAGCGCGTCGTACTGCCGCCCAGTGCACGTCATGGCAGGATGTGCATGTTTGCACGTGTCTCCGCCCTTCGAATATGTCTACCGCCACGACCTCCTTCCCTCCAGACCTCCCGGCGCAGTGGACTGCTCTCTCTGACGATGGCATCTCCTTGGATAGTGTAGGACAGTTGCTCAAGCCTATACGTGATGATCTCTGGGTCTCTGCTGCTTGTGTCGACCGGATACTCGATGACGCGACCGTTCAGAAGTCTCTACTCGACCTTGGGCTAGAAAGGACCGACGGCGCAGCTTCGCGCGCCAGGAGCGCTGCTACACGCGCCGGGAGACTGTCCTCGGCAGGAGAAGATGGGTCGGGGGAAGACGAGGATGCTGCAGATGGCTCAGACAACCGGGCGCGGCACGCCTTGCTCGTCTCCTACTTCTCAGACGAGACCACGGACGCCCAGTTGTGCCGGATACGCGCGGTCCTGTTGGAGAGACTGGATCGCTTGAATACCTTTGTGGAGATATGCAGGGAGGCTTCGGTCACGGACGACAGCGAGGAAGACGAAATTGACGAGGAATGGGAGGACGATCCCTGGGCAGATGGCCCCGCCGAGCCCTCTCAAACATCCGCGCCCAAATCATCTGGCAAGCCCCCAGTACCCCTCTCCACGTTCCTAGTTTCCAACCTGATAGAGACGGCGTGCCTCCTGGCGTCGCAGGAAAACCTGGTCGCTTTGAGGATCCTGCTTGAGCGGCATGGGTCCACCCTCTGGCCCTACCGATTCGCCATTCTCGACTGCATACCCGAATACGCGCTCGCCTCGGAGTACAGGGACCTCCTTCCATCGTATGACCTCTCCTCGGACGCGGAGCTGAGACCACTACACAAGCCATGGAGGGAGGTTGTCGACTTCACCGAAACGCGGGAGTGTACACAAGCCCTTAACGAGTGCGGAGTCTCTGCGCCACTACCGCCTCCAGACGACCATCCTAGTCTTGCTGCTCGGCCGGAGCCCCTCTCGTCGTCAGAGCTATCGTCGTGGTACCTTCACAGAATCGACTATGTTCTCTCATCCACCGGTATGGTCGATGCAGCACTGGCGCTCGTCCAACATGCGGCGTCGCAAGGCGTACCGGGACTGGACGAGGTGGGAGAAGATCTGAGCCTCATGGCTCGTCTTGTCTACGATACGCCTCAAGCAGAGGACAGTGCTGCAGAAGACTGGTCCCCCGAGAGGTGGCGGACAATGGATCCGGCCGAAGTCATTCGGGCCTACCTTGCGCACTCTACCGAGGAGCGGATCGCCCACGACATTCAGCGACTCGTCATGCCATACGTGTTTGTCCTGGAATCCCGCGCGGAACGTGCTGGGAAACCGGACCCGACACTTGCTACTCGCCTGTTGTACGACTACATCCTCAACGCACCCTTAGGCATAGTCGCGGCCATCTTCGAGGCGTCTAAGCCGACCCTCCCGCAAGGCCAGCGAATCATCCGGGACGACGCAGACATGGCACGCCTGGCGCTTGCATGCCTCTACGGAAGTGATAGCATTGACGAGTGGCCGACCATGAGCCGGATATTTGAGTGTCTTCCGGCTTGGGACACTCCAGATGAAGACGCAGATGAGGCGGACGAGGCGGATACCACGATTGCCTCGTTGGGTACCTTCGTGACTCCCTCCACAGCCCAGCCTCGCGCAACGCCCTCAGACCTATTTATATTCTTCAAGCCTCTCCCCACCACATCCCTCTCCCGCGCTCTCGACGTCCTAGACGTGCATCTGGAGTCTGGCGAAATCCTCGCACGCTGGAGTGTTCCAGCGCCCTTGCGTTGGTTCTTGCAAAGTAACGGCAACGTTTCCGAACAGCGCGCTCGAGCAAACCGCATGGCACGTCGTTCCAATGCATCAAATGACAAGCTGGAGACGGAGGAGGATTGGGAATGGTTATTGGAAGACATGCTCAAGCTATGCAGCTCTGGAGACAGTGGAACAAGGAGTGCCTTTTGTCTGCTCTCCAGGGACGATATTGTCCGGATATTCTTCAGCGGTCTGCTGAGCACCGGGAGTAAGTTAACGTAGCATCATCTCTTTCTATGGCTATTGAGCTGACGAGTACCTCAGATTTCGAGGTGGCAAAGAGACTCCTGCGCTCGTCCAGTGTACAGCTGTCGTTGGACCAGCAAGTGATTGAAGACATCTGCCTCCAATGCTCGCAGGAGTTCTACGACAACGCGACCTCGGGCAATTACCATTTCGGCGACATGAAACTGGCGTACGACTGGTACGTAGCCTTCCTCCCCTCCGACTGGAATCCCGGTTTGTGACGAGGATATCCGCAGCCTCGACGTTCCAGCACCATCCGCCCGAGTCGTCCAAGAGAAAGAGTTCATCGAAGCTACTTCTCGCCTGTGCTCGTTCAACCTTATGTCTCGCCCCGGAATACCCATCTCGCCCATCGAAATCCGCTTGACGAAGGACCGCCTCTCCCTCGTTTCCCGGGTCCTCTCGAGCAACAACGACGCATATAAGCACACGGAAGTCATCCTCGACCTCGTCCACAAGCTCGGCTTCCGCGGAGACATAGTCGCCGAGGTCAAAACCCTGGCCATGCTCGCCGAGACCGCGCTCCAGGTGGACGACTTCGCCCGCGCGTACGAGACGAGCGAGCAGATGGTCAACACCGTCCTCCTGCTGCACTCGTCCGATCCGCTCGGGTCCGAAGCGCCGCACATCCAGGAAGCCAGCGAAGTGTGCTGGCTGACGTGCTTCCAGCTCGGGCGTCACCCGGAGTTCCCGGACGTCCAGAAGAAGCTCGCTCTGCTCGGGCGTGCGCTCGAGTTCTGCCCCGCCGAGAAGATCCCGGACGTCCTCTCCACCTGGCGCGTTCTGGAAGAGGAAGACATCGCGCGCCGCCGCGAATCCCTCGCCCCGCGGAAGCGAGGTGTGCGCCGGGTCAATGCGCCCCGCCAGCGCATGACCGGAGCGGACGCCGTCTCGTCGCTGGCGAGTCGCCTGCAGAGCATGCACATGCCCGACCTGCATATTCCCCATTCGCCGGACGCGGCAGCGTTGGCCAACAAGGCGTTCAGCCACGTCGCCGCGAACATACCGTTCTCTTTCGGGGGCAGGGGGAGATCGTACATGTCCGACGATACGGAGAGGTCGAGGAGTGGGAGCAGAGGCAGGGCGGACGGCGCACATGTTGTCTCGGAGCAAGCTTCTCGGGTTCTGCAGAAGGGCATTGGCTGGTTGCTGGGTGCGGACGATGATGTGTAGGAGGCTGTAGCTAGCGACTAGGACTTCTCATGGTATCTATGTAGTCTCCGGGTGTCGGCCGTGACTATGATTATCACCCGTGCTCTCACCGTTGCAAAGTAACACGCACACGCACACTGAGGAATCGGAACGACAGATAAGGAGAGAGGACGGTCGCAGTATCTGCGAGCCGAGCCCATGGAAACATGCGCATTGCACAGACCGATACGCCCGAAGTACAGGTACAACAACGACGTGAGACGAGTACTTCCAGTCAGGTTGAGCGACAACGAGAGAGGTCGGAAGCGAAGGAACGGACGGCGCAAGACCGGGTGGGATTCGAGAGACCGATGGATGCGCGGAGAGGTGTGATCTGCCTGCCAGGCGCAGGTGAAGGGAGAGATATGAAGGAGCGATGTGTGAGGTGGGGAGCTGGGACTGGGACTGAACAAAGCGGTAATGGGACATATTATCACATACACAATAATCTATGTGGTATCAAGCGGGCGGGCACCCGAGTGGTCATGAGGGTAGGTAGGCAGGAACGGATAGAATGAGGGTGTGCGCGGCGGAGACGAGGAGATTATACAGATATTAAGAATAAAAAACGAATAAGAAAGGGGGGATGACGAGCGAATGCATAACGTCCCTCGCGGCCAGCGGTCTCGGACCCGGTCGCTCTATTCCACAAAGCGAAGATGAGAAACGGGCAAGAAGTCACGTAGTATGTACGAAGGAGGGTGAGACGTGCAGCGGCACACACCAGCAGAGACGACATTTCGAGCACAGTGCGACCGTCTAGGTGCCGCTCGCAAACCGCGAGCCGACGCCAGTACGCGCGCGAGGCCGGTTAACGACTCCGGTCTTCACGCCCGCTCTCCGCAGCTCTTCGAGGTTCCTGTTATCCTCGACGCCAGGCCGGTGGGCGCTCCCCCGCCCGCAAGCGGCACAGTACTCGCTGTTGCCCTCGGCGGCGCGAAGCTCCTCGACCTCTGCCTTGAGGTCGCGCACCTGGCCCTCGAGTTCCCAGATCTGGCGCTGCCATGCCCGGCGTGCGGTGAGGATCTGCTCCTGCAGCGCCTGAATGACGCTCGATTGGTCGCGGTCGTCCTGCGCGATGACAGGCCCTGACTTCTCTTCGCTCGAGCGTCCGTAGCCGAGGTTCTTGGTGCTGGAGGGGAAGTCAGGGCTGAGAGGGGAGATGGCCGTCGCTGTGGTCGTCGGCGTGCCGGTGTCGACCTCGAGCGAGGGTCTGGTGCGGAGGGAAGAATCGTCCGAGACCGCCAGCTGCTCCTTCAGCTCTCGGCTGAACAGCGTAGACACCGGACGTATGCTGAGCCCTACAAAGTCCGTCTTCGTAGGAGGCGCGCTACAGGGCAGGCCACCAGCGTTCGACGTCTTCTCCGAGCGCGACACAGCTGTCGTTGGCGTCAGAAAATGCGAACTCTCGTTGGCACCTGCAGACAGAGGCGCCGTATACGGCATCTGCGTGCTGAGGCTACCCAAGGAAGGCGACGACGTAACGATCGACAGCTCGGGGGCCTTGCGTCGGGCGCTAAGCTGCTGATCGCGCAAGGCGCTGGCAGCGCTGGCGGTAGCTTCAGTAGCAGGAGGCGACTCTGACGACGACCCAGACCCGAAACCTGACCCGGAGCCAGAGCCGGACCCGCTAGAGAGCGGTGACGGCTCGCCTAGGAGGCTCGGGGACAGGGACGGAACGGGGACGCGGTGCGTGGAGGAACTCTGGCGCGGCCGGGAGTACTGTGAAGGCGGCAATGGTGGCGGCGGAGGATTGGCGGCGAACGCATCGCTCGAGACTAGCGACGGCACGGGCGGCGGGGGCGAGCTCGGCGAGACGCGATCTCGGTCCTTGCCATTGAACAGCCGCATGAACCCACTCTTCTTCCGCACGACGTGCTTATGAGGCCCGCTCCCGCTGCTGCCCCCTGGGGAGTCTGCGCCGCTCATGGGGAGGGGATGTCTGCCGCTCTTGCTTGCTCCTGCACTCGTGGACCGCGCACGGCCTTGTGCGCGGTGCGAGCCGTCGGAATCTGGGTCTGGGATCTGTGCCTTCGATGTGCTGGCGTACGGGCTGGATATGACTGGGTGTGCGGTCGCGCTCCGCGAACGTTCTCTGGCTTGCGCCTGCGCTTCCTCCAGGGATATCAGCTTCAACGCTCCGCCGCCACTCTCGTGCCACGCTGGCAAGCCGGCCATTGGGACCGTGTTCTCTCGGGACCGATAGCCAGGGCTCATAGGGCTAGACTGGACGACGGGGGACTGGGGTACGGTGCCCAGCATGCCGAGCGCAGCAAGGGGCAGTGACGACTTGTCGACAGGAATAGGGCCCGAGATGCCCTTGCCGCCGACCCGGGTGGACGACGTCGAGTCGCTCAAGCTCGGGTTCACCGACGTCATCGACGTGCCCGGCGTCATCGAGAGGGTGGTGGTAGAGCGGAACTGAGACATGCTGCTGCTGGGCGTGGTGTCTGTGAACGTCGCGTTTGAATCCCCTCTGTTGGCACCGAATGACGCCTGGAGATTCGGCGAGGACGGCGGAGGATCAAAGTTCGCGGCGCGGACGAGATCCGGGTTGGCATACGGGTGCGTATACTCTCCGTACTGTGGCGTCGACGATCGCGTCGAGGAGTGTCCGAGAGAGTGGTCGTCCACATCAGCGTCCGCAGGAGACGTCAGGCGCGCGACAGGGGAGGCGTTGTTCGGGGTCGAGAGCGCATCGAGCTGGCCGACATTGGATGGCGTGCGGGAGCGCAGGCGCGGCAGTGACAGCTTGTCCCGCAGAGATTGGGGCGATGGATTGATGAGAGATGTGGACGACATGGATGCCTGGGCGAGGGCGCTGCGCGAGACAAGACATGCCTGTGAGTGGGAATGTACGAGACGCGCTGATGATGAGACATACGCCAGAGCCCCCGAGGCAGAGAGGGCGGAGGAGGTCTCGAACGACTGCTTGCCCCTGCCTGAACGGGCAGACTCGTTGCTCGGGCGCGACTCGCTGCTAGGCTTGGACAATCCCCACCCTTTCTTGCCGGCATCGCCTTTCTTCTTTGAACGCTTCGAGGGTTCGTCGAGGCTGTCTCGAGGGAGCTCGTCTTCACCTTCCTCTTCCCAAGGCGCCGGGGAGTGGAAGCGCATTTTCGGGCCGTACATGCTGATGCGGGGTACCTCCTCGTCGCCCTCGTCGTCCGGGGAGGAATCCTCGCCGTCGTGCATGCTGCTGTACTCTGCGGAGGAGCGGGGGTCGTCTTCGAGGTCCAAGCTGCTGGCGGTGGGAATGTTGAGACGCTCCCTATCCGAGATGGGAGAGCGGGGCTCGGCGAGGGACGGGCTATACATTTGAGGGCTCTGGGGGAAGCGGAACGCCTGGACGTTGCCGTCGAGCGCAGATCTGTCGGAGGGACGGGGGGAGAAGTGCGGGTGGCTATATACAGAGGGGGAGTCGGAGAACTCTGAGAGGGAGGGAAAACGGCCGTGGAGGTCTGCGCGGGCCGCACGCTGGTCGAGGAGGAGCCTGACATGGTCGTCGCGAGCACGGAGGTCGACGGGAGAGTTCATGACGTTCATGAGGCCGCCGACCGCGGCGGGGAGAGAGTCGGGGAGGAGGAGGAGGGGAAGGAGCGTATCGCGGAGGTGAGAGACGTCGACGGCCGCGGGGGAGGCGAGGGCAGCTTGGGACTCGGACGAACGCAGTTTAGCTCGGTCCGGCAAACACAAACCAACAAACACCCGGTTCCGTTCGCGCATCCTCCCAGCATCTGCATCAGACCCCGCGCAGGGCCACGTCCGTACACGGCTTAGGTTTGCTGCTTATCAGAACACTCGCAGCGGATGTGGCCCCTTGCGTCCAGCTGCGCGCACGGAACCAAAACGCGCCCCGTCGCTGCACCTCCACGAGCGTGCACGCGAACGTTCATTCGTCTCTCACAGCCTGATCAACGTCCGCCACAACGATGAGCCAGAGGCGCAGCGGTCGATGTGGACGAGAGATGCGGATGCGTCCACATTTGGAAGTGAATGCACCCATGAGAACGGGCGAGCCGCTGCGAAGACATGCGAAGGCTCTCAGAGCATCCTTCTGCAGATGAGCGCCGTGCTGGGCCCTGGCATGCTGTGATATTATCATCACTGAGAACACGCACAACAGCTTCCACAGCCGCTCTCGAGCCAGTCCAACGCATACAGTCGTCGCAGTCGCCGACCACCACGCCCTGCTCGAACTCGGGAGAGTCAACTTGGGAGCGGATTCAAAATGCAAGCGACGTGTTCCCGTAGCGCCACAACTCGTCTCCTATGATCCCGCCGGCCTCCTATCAAGATCTCCCCCGCTGCCACGTGTTGCCCAGATCGTCGATCCCATCTGGGAAAACTGACCCGGCGGGCGCCTCTTCCCTCCAGTCCACAACAAACGCCCGCGCACGTTCTCCAAGTCGTCCGCTCATCCGACGCCATCTGCCCGTCCCCGCCTCCAATTCCGGCCACCTGCTCTCACTCGCCATGTCCGAGGAGCTCACCACCGTCATCGTCACCGACACTCCTCCCTTGGAGACGATCAGCACGCCTGCCGGCGAAATGCCCGTGGTGCCTCTCGCGCATACCTCTGGTGGCCGGGTTTCAGGCAAGGCATGGAAGGTGCCCAAGTCCGCCACAGTGTGCGTTTTCGCTCGCTAGTCCAATCCGCATAGCAACCGCTGACAGCCCGCATACACAGGCGGTCTCATCTCCCTGAGGGCGTAAAGACCAAGAAATGGGAGGAGCGCATGCAGAAGACAAGGAAGGAGCAGGCCATCAAGAAGCTCGAGGAAGAGCTCAAGCAGGAAAAAGCGGACGAGATCAAGCGGTGCGCACATTCGCCTTCCCTCACCGTCGTGGCACGCCCGTACTCACCGAACGCGTCGCACAGGCGCAAAGAGATCACGCTCGAGCGCAAGAAGGCTGCTGAAGAGCGGCGCAGACTCGAAGAGGCGAAGGCGAAGGTGCGTTCCCCTCCGCTTCCCGCAGCGTTCTCGGCTGTCCGTTGCTACGCGATCGTCTGACTCACACCTCCGGGGAACCCGCCAGATGGGTGCACGGAAAGCTGCCAGGCTCGCTCGCAAGATGGGCCGCACAAAGAAAATCAACCATTGACCTCGTACGCTGCGGGCCCAGGGGATACGATGTCGTCCTGCCCGTCTTCCCCGTCGACCCGTCGAAATTTTCCCCAGCCGTCCGTGCCGTCACCTCACCCCCTGAATGGATGCCCCGCGGGGAATGTCGAGCAAGCGCATCTACAAATATGCGTAGGATCGAAGCTTCGCATGGCTCAGCATACGTATCTCGCACCCTCGAGAGGCTAGGACACGGCAGGGTGGGAGTCAGAGCTCGCTCCGAGCTGTCCGCAGTGCGTCAGTGGACGTCAGCACTGCTTGTGAGCCGCCACTTGGGGTGCTGCGTGGTTGTCGCACGGTAGCGGGGATGTCATGTCGCGTCGTCGAGATTAATCAAGTCGTATCCTAGTACGATGTATCAATCATCGGTTGACCACAGCTGTCCAGTGCAGGCGGATGCTTAACGGAGAGCTGCAGCGGCGCAGGTATACAGTGTACTATCACCTTGAACGACAGCAAGTCTAGATCCAGCAACCGCACGCGATACTCACAAGTCCCAACTCGCATCCACCTCGCCCGGCTGCACGAACGGCTTGTCCAGCCCCGCGATCACGCTCTCGCACATCGGGCAGTTCGCTGCGAGCACGTCCTCGAGCTCCTTGCGCATCCGCTCCGCCTTCTCCGCATCCTTCTCCCCCGCGTCCCGCTTCGCCCCGCCGCCGCCCAGCCCGATGCCCGGGATCCACCCCGCGGGCGCGGTGACGAGGTTCGCCAGGGCGTCGGGGATGATCAGGTCGCGCAAGCGGTCGCCCGCGGAGAGCACGCTCCGCCCGAACGCGTTTGCGCCGCCGCGGCCTGGGCCGCCTTGCGAGCCGAAGTTCGCGGAGAGCAAGGTACGTTGCGTGCTGGGCTGACGGCCTGTGTGCGCCGCCGCCGGGATCAGCGACGGGTTCGTGATGGCGGCGCGGTCGATCCCGGTCGTCTGGGACGTCTTCATGAGCTCGGTCTGGAGCGCGAGGATGCGCCGCAACGCGTGCGCGGGCAGGAACTCCTTCGTCTGTCAATGACCAAGACGCGTAAGCGTCGGACAGTCAGTCAACCGCAGAACCGAATAGACGCCGCTAGGCGGGGGTCGACGCACCAGTCCGATGAGGCAGTCCGCGTGGAACGTGTGGTGGCACGGGAAGACGTAGAACTGGCGCGCCATGAGCGGGAGCGCGCACGCGGAGCAGCGCTCGTGCGCATCGAGCGTGATGAAGCGCTTCTGCAGCGCGGCGATATCCTGCTTGATCGCCTCCGCGTTCTTCGTCGCCTCGTCCATCTCCGCCTTGAGCGCGTCGATGTGCGCCGAGTAGCCTTCGAGCGCGGTGCAGATCTCCTCCTTGAAGTCGTCGATCACGACAAAGTCTGGGAAGAACGGGAGGATGTCCTCGATCTTGAGCAGGTCGGTGTTCTCGAGGAACCGCATTGCCCTGCGTCGGTCGTCTATCTGTCAGCACCGTGCGTGGCAAGCGGGAACGGTAGAGATGGAGAAGGGGAGCGTACATCTTGATGTCCTGCTTGTCCTGCACGACGTACTTCGCAATTTTCAGCCACAGCTTCTTCCGAAGCTGATCGTCGTCCTCTGGCATGTCCGCGTTGATCTTGGCGAGCTCCAAGTCTCCCTTCTCGAGGGCGAGGTCGACGCTGTTCTCCCACAAGCCCATCTTGGAGTAGATGTGCACGCAGGGCTGCGTTCGGCCGCCCTGCTTGCAGAGGCGAAGAGCGTAGTCCAAGTCATAGTACGGCTTTCCTGTGAGCGGATCTGACGGGGCCGTGGAAAGGAACCGCAACAAAGGCCCGTCATCTTCTGGGTGATTCTGGGAGGAGGTAGAGGTGGTTTGCGGAGTGCTTGCGTAGAAGGTGATCATGAGGTTGTGGATGGTCGGAGAGGTATTGCCCTGCTCAAAGATGACATGGTTCAGATATCTCACAGCATGGTTTGGTGATAGAGGATCCCGGGGCGCGTGCTGTAACCTGAGGAGAGCAGGGACGAGACGGAGAGGGTCGAGTGCGCGTTGCCGCAGCCAGGAGTCGACGGTCTCTTTGGGAGCTTGCCGCATGAGCACGGGCGCGAAGCGGTAGTACAGTTCCAGGTTGGACTGTGCTGCGGTGATCAGAGAGGTGCGCCGTGCGTGTACGTGGAAGCACTGACCTGTCGGTTGATGACATCGATCGCCTTCGTCCACTCCTCCTCCATGACCCAATGCTCGACTACCCGCTCATAGTCGCCGATGACCATAGCGTAGTGGAGGTACATGTCTGTTCGACCATGGCCTTGGATTAGCTCGTACACCGTCCGTGGATCAAGGTTCGCCTGTGATATCTTCAATGAACGCCCACAGTCCATGGTGGCGTGCGCTCGCATACCTTGTACGTCTCAAAGAAGTGTCGCAGATCGTCTTCCAAGATAGCGCGTTCGGCCAATAGGTTGTCGACGTCTTGTGAAACGGACTCCGACGCGACCAGGTCATCAAGTTCGTTGCATTTGCTGAGGTAGAACTCGACCAGCCATGTTGCCAACATCATCCGTTGTGAGAGGTCCTATGACAGGTCAGTCGGCGAACCACTCGTCAAAAGAGGGGCAGGATAGCGCACCGTCTTCCGTGTACGCTCCAGACGCGAGATCAAGTACGACCGTAGGGCATCCCGTTCGCCCGCATCAAGGAACTTCAGAGTGACCTCCTCGAACGGTACCGAACACTGCGCATAACATTGCGCCGCTTGGAAGTACCGCCCCTCATTGAAGAACGCCTTCGCTTGCGCCGACATGATCTGGTCTCTCTGGCTAGCACTCTGTCGGAATGTCAAAATCGGTCGCTCCGCAATGCATGCTTGGACGGCTTACGTTGGCGTAGTGGAGAGCGGCGTCGTACTTCCCTTGCTCGAGGAAGATCTTCCAGACGTCGCGGTGTTCGTTGCTGACACCAATCTCCCAGATGGCTTGGTCCGTGTATACCCAGTAGGTCTTGCGGACAGGGTCTGACGTTAGCCCGCGTACCTGCTCGTTGGGTTTCTGCACGACTACCTTAGTGAGGAGCGAGTATGTGTGAGCGGGATTCCTACCAGCGGCAGCAGCTCCTCGTACGCGAGCTGTTCGTTGAGGTTCGAGATGCCTAGGACACGGTCCCGGTACAGCAGCAGGAAGTGGAACTCGGTCAATGCCATCGACACCGGAATGTTGCCGCTTTGCGAAGAGACCGGAGGATAGGGTAGGAGTTCGGCACTGTCGATGAGTTCGTCGGTCTTTGACTCGAAATCCAGGTTCCCGTGGTATATGCCGGCCGCTACAATATCTCAGCGGGAGCAGCATAGAGGCGTATCGAGTGATAGCCTACCGTTCATCCATGCGACAATTTTTGGCAATGAGTACGCTTGGTCTGCGTTTGGGCTGTAGACGTGCAGCTCAGAGTAGTCGACATTCCCAGGCAACTCAACAATCTCTTCGCAATGTCAGCTGTGCGTACATGGCATGTATGGCAAGCAGGCCAACCTACTTGGTGCAGTCTCGCCGAAGAAAGCGGTAAAGACTCGCCCCCCTTCTTCGGAACGTCGGGCAGGTTTGCCCACAAACTCGTAGATTCGCGTAGGTGTAGTGGCCAGGACCAACGCCCACTTGGGGTCTACGGGCGGGAACATGTCGTATTTCAGGCCAGTGACTGGATGGCGCTCCGGAAGTGTGTAGACAGGCTGAAGATATCTCTCCTGGGACTTGAAGAAGTCTTCCTCGGCATCGAGCACGGCTTCGTAGATAGTCCCATTCCTTGCGCCCACCAATATCTCCCGAGTCGAGGTAGAATGAGATGACGACAGGAGAGCAGCCTTGTTCCAAGCCACGCTCTCGATGACCATCTTGAAGCCCTTGAGCTGCTTAGGCTTCTTCCACCCTCGGTAGAAGTACCAGTTCTCGCCCTGCAGCGACGTCACTAGCAGGTGCCGACCGGAGGGATCTAAGAAGAGTTTGTGGATGGCGAACTCGTTCGGCTTCCGGGGTATCTGTATGCGGATGAACTGCTCGGCGCGTGAGAGCTCGATCTCAATGATGAGGTTGTTGGCAAGACCCATGAACAGCGAGTCCGAGGAGACGACGAGGGAGACGAGGGGAGCGGAGAGTGGACATTGTACTTCCCCGAGCTGGAATATTGGCGCTGCGGGCGGGGCTACGTCCGTTGGGTCCTGGGCTCATATTCAGGCATGGACACGAGCACGATGCAGTAAAGCCGCTCACCTGGAATACGTCCGCACGATTGTCGTCTTGGTCATATGGTGAGGGCTCAAATCCCTCATACTGGACTGTTGGGAGAGAACCGCGAGGATGTGCCGAGTCTGGTCCCGGAGCAGAAGGGTGTTCTACATCTGCCAATACGAGCGTCAGTAGAGATAGCGAATGCTGTGTGTTTCACAGACAGTCGTCGAACATTGCGCGCCAGGATGCTGTAGACTAGGATGCCAGTACGCCGGAGACAGGCTCAGAGGTAAGTCAGTTGGACGAGGGTATGTTCGATATCGCGGCAGAGTCTTTCAGGCCAATTCACACAGTCAGACCAGAGCAAGCCAGTGCGGCAGAAAGCAGAGTTGGTACCGCCAGCCCGCAGCCTCGAGGGAGTAGTGGGTGTGTTCACAGTCGATACGCGTCCGACGCGCTGGGCCGGGGAATGCGAGCGCCCATAATGCTCGTAGCACGTGGCTTGACGCCGAGCGCTAAGCGAGGGCACTGAGCATCATGTACGCATTCTGAGGCTCAACTTCCTCGAGCAGTACTTGTGTGTCTGGGCGGAGGGCCAGGATTCAGGCAACGCAGTGCTCGGCTGGAACATTCACACCGGATATACTTGCTTTGAGAATATGGCGGCACCATCCTTCTCCTCGTTCCCGTCCTTTACTACGTTCCCCGATCTCGACCCCGGACCCAGTACGCGCAAGTCCACTCCCGCGGAGGACAAGGAGAAGGACAAGAAGCACCGCAAGAAGAACGGACGAGACGATGACCAAGATTCAGATGGGGAACGCACGAAGAGGAAGCATAAGCACGACAAGCATAGCAGACGCGAGGACGAGGACGACCGGGACAGGCATCGGCACAAGAGCTACGGCAGGAGTGACGATGAGCGCAGGAAAGCCGAGGAAGACCGCCGCTATACGCACGATGATTCGGAAGTCTCCAGCTTGAGGGAGGGCGCAGACCGCTTACTGTACTTCACGGACCGCAAGGGCGACCCGCTGAACGTGCGGTACGGTGGCTTACACGCTGGGGACGTTCCCAAGTACAAGCTCGTAGACTGTAAGTACGGTGGACTCTTATGTAGCGACAACTAACGAAGCCTAAGGGCGGAAGGTCCTCGGCCTCAGTCCTGCCCTCTCCGTCGTGTACCGCGGCCGCGGGGGCGTCGAAGTCGGGCTGCCCGGAAGGCGGAGGGTAAGCACCATCGTCCCTTTAGATAGGTTCTCACTAAGATGACATCTGTGAACAGATGCCAGAGCTCACAGACTCGAGTGCGCGCCGCATGCTTGCCGCCGGCCCCAAGCGCAGGCTGCTCGCCTCTTCCGAGGACCGATTCAAGTACCAAGAAGAGGACGGGTTCCTGCGCATCACGACCAACCGTCCGCGCCAGGATGATCAGTCATACCGCGAGATCGAGCTCAGCAAGCAGCACGATCCAGACTCGGACGCACCGGAGTCCTCTGCGGAGAGCGAGAGTTCAGACGACGACTCCGATACGACGCCGATGACGTCCTTGCAAGCCACGCTCAAGGAGCTCGAAGAGAGGCTCACCGCGAAGCCGGACGACATCACAGCATGGCTCTCGCTGCTGTCGCACACCCTGACCACAGTCCCCACCACGACCAAAAATGCGACGAAGGCTCGTGCGGAGATCACCATCTCCGTGCTCTCCCGCGCATTGAGTTCGCACCCAAGCAACGCCCGCTCGAAGATCCTGCGCCTGAAGTACATCAAGGCAGGCGAGGAACTCTGGCAGGAGGACAAGCTCAAACAGGAGTGGGAAGAAGCGGTCAAGGTCGATGACGTCGAGATCTGGATGGCGTGGCTGGACTGGAGAGCTCGCACTACTACTGGCATCTCGACGACCCTAGCGGACGATGCCAAGAAAGCTGTAGACGCTCTGGCCTCACAGAACGACGAGATCGGGCAGCTCAGGGTTCTCTGGAGGGTGGCGGTCGCCCTCCGAGATGCAGGTCAGCATAGAATTGGGCCATTTGTGAAGACATGCTGACAGTGAACCAGGGTACGCGGAGCGCGCAAACGCGCTGTTCCAAGCACAAGCAGAAATGTGAGGACTGGTAGCTTTCGCTCTTATGACTATATGCTTATCTGGATCGTAGCTTGTACTACGCGCCGCCCACCACATCATCCAGACCATTCGAGGAGCAACTCGACAGCCTCGAAGAATTTTGGGATTCAGAAGTGCCACGAATGGGCGAGCCGGGTGCGATAGGCTGGGCAGCCTGGGAAGCCTCCAATCGCCCAGACCAACCCCCACCAACTCCCAATAAGCCCCCCGGCCTCGACCCCCGCATATCCGACCCATACTCCAGATGGGCAACGTCCGAGGCTCAAGCTGACCGCATTCGTGCACTCTCCCTGCGCTCCACGGACGAGGACGACAGCGCCGACCCATATGCAGTCGTGCTCTTCTCCGACATCCGGCCCTTCCTCCTCCCTGTCCGCTCCGAGCGCGCCAAGGACGTTTTCCGCCGCATATGGCTCGCGTTCACTGGCCTGCATGTTCCCGGCTTCCTCTCTTCGCTATCGGAGAAGCCCCAGGAAAACACGGACGACCGCTGGGCGTACTCGCACTTTGCTAGCCCCGCGTACCTCGCGTCGATCTTCCCTTCTGACGCTGGTGTGAAGCGCATCACTGCGGACGCCCACGCGGGAGTCCTAGTTGGGCGGGAGCGGGAGTTTGGGAGCGGCTTCGGACCCGTCAAGAGCTGGGGATACGGTACGATTGAGCCTTTTGATAGCCTGGGAACGGGTAGGTGGACGATGTGGACGAGTGAGGACGTCCAGGGCGTCGATCCCAACCTTGCGCGGGAGATTTTCAAGCAGTGCCGGATACCGGGCGAGGATACGGACTGGGACGTAGTTAATCTCGCGTTCGAGGCTGCTATCAGTCTGAAGGGGTATGTTGTTTCAATATCATTGCACTGCCGTACTGATTAGGCCCTAGGGCCCTGAAGGTGTCCAAGACGTTGCTCGCCAGAGCGCGGGATTCTCCGCAGCACTGGGCTGCACACGCCCGGATGGAATGCCTTCGCGGGAGGCACGACGACGCTCGCAAGGTTTACCAAACGGTCTTGTCCTCTTCGTCCCAGCACCGCCCGGGGGAAGGCGCGATGTGGTGGGACTGGGCGCAGATGGAGTGGCTCGCTCGCAACGAGGACGCGGCACTGCAGGTCATCATACGCTCTTCCGGAGTTGTCGGCTCTGGTGGTATCGCGGTGCTCAAGGCGAAACGGCACTTTGAGAACCTCCTGATGACGGATCTGCTCCGCGTGCATTGGAAGGAACGCGCGCCGTGGATCAAGATGGCCGCGCTTCTCGAGCTGCTGACGTCGTCGCCCCAGTCCGCGATGTCTTCATTTGACTTCTACCTCAACGCGCTCGAAACTGGGTCGCCTGCACACGAAGGCCTGACTGTGGCTGCGCTGACGCTGCTTTACAACCACTCGGTCGTCCTCAAGAATCCGACGCCCCCCGCACTGCTTCGGGAACGGGCCGAGCGCGCGATTGAGGAATACCCGAGCAACACGGCTGTGCTGGGGGTGTTCCTCGAGGCCGAGAAGGGGCAGGGCATTTGGGGACGCGTCCGGGCCATGTTGGGCGAGACCGCAGCGGATGGGACCGGGAGAGAGAAGGGAGTCGCGAGGCGAGTCGCGGAAGTATGGGTGGCGGGATGGGAGAAGGGCCGCTGGGAAGCGGAAATTGAGCGCACCCGAAGCGGGCTCTCTGCAGCAGCAGAAGACGAGAGGCGAGTTCTCCGTACGCTCTCACAAGTCGCGCGATATGCTGACACGTCGGAATGCTCAGAACGCGGGGGAGCGCGGTGCTATGGAAGCTGTTCGTCGCGTTTGAGCTCAGGGCGGGGCAGCCGGAGCGGGCGAAGAAGCTTCTGTTCCGGGCGGTGGGGGAATGTCCGCTGGTGAAAGGTGCGTAATGAACATGCGATGCACTCTGCACTCTCCGTTACATGCCACACAGCTGTTTACGATCTCGGACTACAGAATTGTACCTGCTCGCATTTGGCCCATTGCGAGGCTCGTTCAGCGCGCGGGAGCTGAACGAGTGGGCGGACACGATGGCGGAGCGCGGGGTGCGGATGCGCGTGGGGCTGGACGAGGTCGTAGGAGAATGGAGAGACAATGCGGTCGCGCGACGCAGGGCAGACGACGAGGACGGGGGCTCTGAGGACGAGATTGAGCGCCAGGCGCGGGAGCTCCGGCGTCTAATGCCGTACTAGTCATGTGTATACAGTTGTTTGTACATGGTGTTTGTGCGCCTGGGCCGTGTGGAGACGCTGCTTTACAGACAACACACTGCATCCTCACGCTCGCTCCCTCCAGCCATCGCTGTTTGCTCTCTCCCCCCATCCGGCCTCTGCTTTTTCTGCAGCCCCTCCCCCGGCCTCGACCAGCTCTAGAGTTTTCTGTCTGGCCTGGTTCTGCTCTTTCTCTCGCCAGCCTTTTCACCAGCATCCGCCACCTATGCTCGGCCAATAAGTCATTCCGCTCTTTCCCACCATCTCCAATCCTACCGACAGCCCTTCCTAATCTCTGCCTGTATACCGGCGTAATACTGTGCACTACCTCTATTGTCCTACCACCATGACTACTATCCCCGCACCCACCATCGTCCTCCCAAAGGAGGAGTGGCCCGACGCCGACTTCGACTTTCCCGACGGCGACCCCATCCACGCTTCCGACGCAGAATCCGACAAGGACGATGACGAGGACTGGGATATGGAGATGGATCTAGGCAAGACTGGTGGGGCCAAAGCTCAGCTAGTCCTCCAGGGCATCGCTGCAAGGTCAGGATCCACCCAGCCTACACCCCAAATGTTCACCATCCGTCCCCCGCCCACTCCCTCTCCCGCCGACGAGGAGGACGACGAAGGCGTCTCCACCATCAAGGTCGCTGCTCTACCCAAGCCCCAGGCTGCGAAGCCACCACCAAGTCCTATTGATGAGGACTTCGAGGACGCCTTCGCCCTGCCCTCCGACCTGACTACCTTGTCCCTCCGACCCTTGTCCCTCGCACATCGCACCTCCAAGTCCTCTCTCGAATGGGGGGACAAAGATCAGACTTCCTCCTCACAATCCTCGGATGCCTACTCGACTCTGGGATTCGCTGACAATTCACCATCATCCAACTACACCTCGGCGTCCCTCCCCGAGACCGAGACGGAAGAAGACGAGGAAGAGGAGGATATCCTGGAGGGCCTCGATGTGCCGACAGGACTCTTCGAGTCAGGAAACGGCGCGAAGAAGTTGGGCAAGATTTTGGAGCTGAAGAAGCAGACCGCCTTCGCGGACGATCGGGTCAAGGTTGTTAGTCCCGATCCCGAGGACGATTTCGAAATTGGCCTTGTGATCGACAACGAGACCGAGCTTAGCCCAAGTCGACTGCTTCAGAATGCACAGTCCGTCCTACGCCCCACCGCTGCGTCCCGGAGCAAGAGCGCACCGCCACGACCTCCTGCCGCGCTCCGCCCGCCATCGCGGCTCAAGGGCGACCGGGCCAAGTCTCCAAACAACCCTCCGGTCTCCTCAATGTCCCAGCTCCGCCGGATCACCTCCCCCGTCACCCCTCCCTCCCCGCCCTCTAGCAGGCCTGCACAGCCCATGCGCTCTCAGACGTACAGTCAAGCTGTCGCGTCCCCCTCCACCATGACTTTCCTGGCCCCCAAACCCGGGAGCTTGCGGGTCCAGAAGTCGCACTCGGGTCTTAAACCCCCGTCGCCGCCGCAGTCGAAGAAGCTTGGACGGAAGGCGTCCCTCCCGTCGTTGTCGGAATCCAGTCAGTCCCAAGCGTCAGGCTCTGGGTCGGGTTCTGCTGCGGCAGCAGCGGGATCTGCTTTCCCCATCGCTCGCTACGAGACACCGACGGCGTCGTCGCGCGCGAAGGCGGCACATACAAGCTCCACGAGCCGAATCCATGGTCTGGAGTACAGTGTGCCCCCAACAAGACCGTCGACCCCGTCGTCAAATCCTGCGGCGCTCAGACTGACGATGCCGACGTCGTCGTCACGTACAAGATCCCGCGCTCCCATATCCAATGTGTTCCCAACCTCCGCAACAGCAGCGATTCCCGCTGCCCCATTATCAGCCCGCTCAACATCACCTCTACCACCACCCCGCCCTCCTTCGGCGACATCAGTCAAATCTCTTTCCATCAAGTCCCGACACGGCCAGAGTTCCAGTCTACCCATACCTAGCGCGCCCAAAGTGCTGAAGAAACCCAAGCGGCAACGCACCTATGGCGACGGCACGGAGCTCGACGGGTTCGAGGACCTACCCACCGATCGTGAGAAGGAGGGCAAGTACCGAGTGCAGCCCAAGGGATACGGAAATCGTGTCCCCGGCGCCTCATATCCCAAACCTTTGTCCGACGCCTCTGCGGCGGGCACCATTCGCCGGAAAGCGAAGACCCGCGAGTTTTCCGGAAGCGGCACTGGTAAGTGGTTATATCCTTCGATGACCACGACAATAGTACTCACCCTTTGTCCCTTCATAGAATCAAAAGCGCCGCTAGGTCCGTCAAAGACGCTCAAGCGCACCGGCCGGATCGAGTTCCCGTCAAAACCGCCCCCCGAACCGAGCAAAGCGGAGCGGGATCGGTCCAAGGCCACAGATGGTGAGGCCAGTGCGAAGCGGAAGAAGGTCGCGTCTCCGGGGCAGACGAGGCGCAAGCCGACTCTCATCCGAAACTTGGGTGGCGCGGGCCCAGCCAAAGGTCAGTACACGATGCGCAACCACCGGTGGCTCGGCTGTCGCGCTGACGCTGGCGGCCTTGCAGTCGTAGGAGAGATGAAGTGGAATCCGAATACCCTCCGATGGGAGGGCAACGATCAAGCTCTTCGCGACTTTGACGCTGCGACTGGCACCTCAACACGACCAGCACTCATCACTCACCTCACTGGCTCGTCTATCGGTTCACCAGTGGGCTCTTTCGCGTCCGGCGCGCGCGTAGTCGGCAACATGATCTTTGACCCACAACGAATGTGCTGGATATCCACGCTACCTCCGGACGAGGAGGAGCCAGACGTCTTCGCCGAGCTCGCGGATGACGAGGACGATGACGATTGGGAGGCGCGCGCAAGCACTATCCGTGCCAGCCAGCAACTGCAAGGGAGCGCCGCCTCGATCGCGCCGTCTGACCAATCCTCGTCCAATTCCTCCATCTCACGCGTGGAGGCGCCCAGCCCCGCGCGCAGCCACACCCGGAGCATGTCCGAGAGCGAGAGCGACCGCTGCTCGCGCGCGTCCATGGTATGCGACGTCGACGACTCGTTCGTCGAGAAGTGCCGCGCCGCGGAAGAGCGCCACCGTGCCGAGCTCAAAGGCTGGCTCTCTGTCGGCCACGACGTCTTCGCGGACACGGACCGCTCGTACCTCTACGAGATTCGCGCGCTCGCGACACGGCAATACTAGCCCCATCCTTCACCCACCTTACTTCCATCCTACCCCTCGCCCACGTATGCACATACAGAGGTGTACAGGACAATTTCGCCGATATGCAACCCCC